>CM077110.1:14378671-14396246 GCA_039619505.1 Cimex hemipterus | reverse complement strand
CTGCATCCCCACCCTCACAAAACACAGCCCACATTAAACATATCACCATTACAAACCACATCGTATTTCTACACAAAAAAACACATTCATAGACAAAAAATGCATCTACATCCACTCTTTAATAAAAAACACAACCTGTGTTGTACTCCCTCAAAATGTAACGCGCACATTAAATACAGTGACACAAAAAACACATAAAACAGAACACAGCACATCTCCATCCACACCTACACATTCACACAACCCACATTAAACAATTCACGCTTACAAAACACATCGTATTTCTACACAAAAAAAAAAAAAAATTTCAAAAACAAAAATGCATTTACATCTACTCTTGATAAAAAAAATCTGTGTGGTACTCAACGAAAATGTATCACGCGCATTAAACACATAAAACAATACAAACACACAAAACAGGACACAGCACACGTGCACTCTCACCTACACGTACACACAATCCACATTAAGCAACTCACTTTTTACAAAACACATCGTATTTCTAGATAAAAAACACATTTACAAAACAAACAATCTGAGCCTACAACCCTTCCTTACAAAACGCACAAACTGTCAGGTACTCACTAAAAATGTAACAGGCACATTAAACACAGTAGCAAACACACAAACTCATAACAGAAAACAGCACATCTCCATCACACCTACACCTACACATATACACAACCGACATTAAACAACTCACGCTTAAAAAACACATACTATTTCTACAACAACGACAAAAATCTGAGCCTACATCCACTCCTTAATAAAAAACGCACACTATGTGAGATACTCAAAATGTAGCACGCACATTAAACACAGATACACAAAGAACATATTTACAAAAAGGTACATCTCAGCCTACATCCAGTCCTTAAAAAAAAAACGCACGATATGTGAGGTACTCAAAATGTAACACGCACATTAAACATAAATTCATAAAATACAACTCAAAACACATACACACACACAAAAAAAACAACAAAAAAAAAAAAACGGAACAACTAAGCCTACATCCACTCCTTAACAAAAAAACTCACGATCTATGTGGTCCTCATCCAAAACGTATCGCACATTAAACCCAGTGACACTGAAAACCGTACAAACGGACAAAATAGAACGCAGCAGATCTGCACCTACGCGCACACATATACAAAAAAACGCAACACACTAAATCGTCATCACATCACACAAAACATATAATATAAATCTATGAAATATAATAATAAACATATTCTATCATATAAACATATATTTTCACATTGGACACATCGAACATTTGTGCATAGTCTACTTCTTCAACAATCCGGCTTTCCTTTCTTAATTATCCCCGTCTGTACGATCCTGAAAGGATATTCAGGCAGAACCATTACAAATTTTTTTCCCATTGTCGGCTCATTTTTATTCATTTTTTTCTACGTGTATTTGTAAAAATTAAACAATATTTATAAGTCCCAGGTCTTGAAGTTGATCTCAATAAAGATCGAAACTATTGATAGCTGTTGGGCACGATAAAGGAAACGTTTTTCTAAAACCTACGTCACACCAGACCGCCACTCACTATCATATCATTAACTGACGGCCATTGAACACCACTCATTAAAAACACTAACACAAAAACAAAACTTACTTCCTGCATACCTGCACCAATAGTCACACCTACAGAAATTATTCCAAATAGAATAAAAGCAAATTAGATTTTGTCGACGACATGAGGTGTATTTTGTGTTCTTCGTTACCATACCTACTGTTTTTTTAACGGGTAATTAATTAATTCTATCGAATAGTACCCCACAGACCGACCAAACTAGGTTGAGATGTTGAGCGTTTTGTGTTTTTGAATGAATGTATTTATTAGCGTAAAAGTAGAGTGCATGTGGGTGGGCTGCCTTCAGACAGATCATCAGATCTCCTACGGGAGGTCCAATACTTTTCGTTTTTTTAACATGTGATTTATTAATTATATCGAATAGTAATTTTACATGGAATATTTTGACTCAATAGCGTTTGTTTTGTTGGAATATTAACTACCCCACACACCGACCAAACTAGGTTAAGATGTTGAGCGTTTTGTGTTTTGAATGAATGTATTTATTAGCGCGAACGGTTTTGAGTGTATATGGGTGGGCTTTCTTCAGTAATCTCTAATCTCCTACGGGAGGGTCAATACTTTTCGTTATTAAAAAATAAAATGATAATTGATAAATCATAGCAAACCGGCTGAAAAATGTATATTGGCTGTATTAATTAAAATAAACCCATATACGAGGGATTGTTTTAGCCGGTTGTCATTCAATCCAAACCTGGGCGGGCAAAAAAGAAAAGAAAAACAATTTTTTGCTGAAATTTAATAAACTTTATTTTCCGTGTTTGTTTAATTGTTGTTTGCCCTCGTGGGAGTGCGACATTTTAGCGCTTACATTTACTTAAGAAACAATTGCATTGTTTAAGATTTAATTAGGTTTTCTTCTGTTTACCAGGCACCAATTTTATTGACATTTTATGAATTTATGCATTTTTATTTATGAAAAAAAAAACCATTCAGCAGTTATTCGGGTATTTTCATTCGATGTTTTTCCTAAGAGATGCTTTGTTTCTGGGCGGCCCGTCTTAAGATGGGCTTTTGAAGTTAGAAACATAAATTAAACTTAGGTCGCTTAGATCATTGTAGAAATTGGAGCACCTAAATAGTAAACCTTTTTCGAATGGGGAGAATTTCCAAATTTGCATTTTTGTTCCTGGACCGACTGACTGATAATCGAAATTATAAGACATTTCCCGTATCGGTAGAAACTTGAAATTTAGTAAAATGGTAGGTTTCATATTGCAAGTAGAGGGAAAAATCTGAAAGTTTCTTAAAGAATTGCGCCGCTTTAGTGAGGGAAGGGAGTTCAAAATGGGAGAATCAAGCGGATCCATCGTTTAAAAAAATTGACTTGAATTACAATTAATTATTTCTTTATGCAAGGTCTTCGTTGAGATGAAAAAGTCATTGTCACGAGCGGGATTCGAACCCACGACCTTCGGCAAAACCAGCAGTCACGATAGCCCAAGTGGTTAGAGCGGCGGCGTATCGAGCCGAAGGTCGTGGGTTCGAATCCCGTTCGTGACACTAACTTTTTTATCTCAACTAAGACCTTACACAACAGGAATAATTAATTGAAATAATTGATGGGGATTTAATTACGTTACAAATTTTTGCGCGTACGGTTTTGGTGATCCAAACAGCCCCCGGGAGTGAATTTTTTTAATAAAAACGAATTTTTTGATATATAATTTGCAGTACATTACAACTACTTTAAAGTAGGTAAAATGGAAAAAACCCTACTTTCCAAGGAGCTTCCTTGTTCTTTTTGCTTAATCCTACTTTGAATTGCCTCTAATATCTTATCTCTCAATTATGAAACAATTTAAGCCTCTTCAGCCTTCCAATGATTGAAATACAGAGCTGTTAAAGAGTTATGTAATTCACAGTTATGTTTTGTCTCTAGGTGAATTCTTTTACGATGATCGGCATCGGCCTGTACGTGTTCGCCCTGTCCAAACACCAGTACGCCCTCGACGTGACGAGCGTCGAGGAGATCAAAGTGAGGACCGGCTTCGGCGGTACCCTCGGCAACAAGGGCGCTCTCGTACTCAACTTCCGTTGGTTCGAGACCGACTTCTCCGTCATCAACGCCCACCTCCCGGCCCACGACGACGGCAACGCGAAGAGGATCGAGGACTTCAAGACGATCGACTCGACCCGGAAGAGTTCCTGCAGGAAGCCGGTCGACTTCCTATTCTGGCTTGGCGACCTCAACTTCAGGCTGGACGACCTGGAAAGCCTCGACGCCAACAGGATACAGCACATGCTCGCCAAAGGACAATCGGCGGCCCTGCTGGAGAAGGACCAGCTGAAGGCGGCACAGAAGGAAGGGGCTGCGTTCGTCGGCTGGGCCGAGAACGAGATCTCTTTCAAGCCAACCTTCAAGATGGTACCGCGAACCGGTCGGTTCAACTTGAAAAGGAGGCCTTCCTGGACGGACCGCATCCTTTACAGGTCCGACAGCATGAGGAACATAACTCAAATCTCCTACGAAAGTTTGACCGACTACGTTCTCAGCGACCACACGCCCGTCATCGCTCAATTTTACATCACGTTGGATACTGATCGATTCTAACTTGTTTATAAAATTACACTTTTATTTATTCAGTCATTTAATATATATTTTTAAATGTACATATTTATATTAACCATTGTGTTCATACAAAAATAATAAACGTTATTGTTAATTATTTATTAATAACTAGTTTTTCCATCCAACCACGGGAGTATCGTTGCGTTGAACCGTAGCACATTCCTGGCGATGAGGATACTAGGAAGCGTGGTTTCTGCTCCCCAGGCACGGCAGCCTTCTGGCTTTTTATACCTTCCTTGTTCTCTAGTTCAGCGCAATAGACTCAAGCCATCTTCTTACAAGGATGAGGTCATTGACTGTTGCTACTCCAATTTCAACCCCTAGGGTTTTTCTGTATGTTAGGCTAAATCTCCATTGAGATGTTGCTTCGCATTCGAAGATGGGTGGCTGTTTCCTCCTCCTTATTGCATAATGATGTTTTCTCAGATGCCAGTGAACGGTTAATAGTCATAACACTCCTCTGAATTCACTAATTTCGTTGTCCGCTTGACCAATTAATTATTTACAGTTAATTGTAAAATGGCAAAAAAGAGAGAAAACTCAAAAGGTGGGGTTGAGGTAGGAAGTTGATGTCCGAGTGGATCGAGGCCACGATAGCTCAAGTGGTCGTCAAGCGGCGTATCTACTCGAAGATCGTGGGTTCGAATCCCGCTCGTGCCATTGACTTTTTTATCACAACTAAAAAATTCCTCTGAATATTAGGGCTCTTGACTGCTCTCAAACTGCAACTGCTGTCAGTCTTGGTAAGGGTTGTTTTAATGCAGGTTTACGGTGTCTAGCGTTGACAGAAGTTATCCAATTTTTGTTTTATTTGTGTGTTTTCTGCGATGGAGGTTTTTTTTTTATACCAAATATAGGTCCGGGACTTATGTATGTCTTGCCTCTGGCCAGAGGGCATGATGGTCTCGAGGTCATAAACGACGTGACAATTTCTAGGGGTGAAAAAGAATATAAAACGTATGAGAAATTAGATCAGGATTAGGAGGAGAGAGAGAGAGAGAGAGAGAGAGAGAGAGAGAGAGAGAGAGAGAGAGAGAGAGAGAGAGAGAGAGATTGCCTGAAGGAGCTATACATTCCTCATGTGTTATAAGTGATCGTAGCTTTGTAAAGCGGACTTAAGATATTTCGTATTCTGACTTGGGCGGACAACGATTTCTTATTGTGGATGTTCAATTTTTTATAACATCCTTGGTTTTTGATGTTGGTAGTAGCTTGGGTAGAAGCTACTAGCTATTCAGGTTAGAAGCGGTAAAATCTGGATAGGAGGGATTGGAATATATAGCATAAGGCAGTGGAATAAAGGAAAGAAATATACTAAAGCAAGGAAAATCACATGGAGTAATGAGGTTTGGTTGAGACGGGTCACGAATAACAATGCCCAGATTTTGGATTCTCCTAACTCATTGCTGTGTCCACCTACCAACGCTGGTGTTTTCGTTCAAACACGTTTAGCAATCTTCACTACTGTTTCTGTACCAAATTTAATCATTCCTGGTCAACTCGTATCATCAGTACACAATCCTAACCATCGCTTATCAAACCTGGAGATCTCTAACCAACCATGCCCAATCTTCATCTTTCCTAATAGCATCTAGACATTTAGACTTCCTTTGAGGTCAGACCGTTCCGGTCGTCTACAAGGTCTGACCATTTGGAAAAGGCTCAACCTAGACAACCTAAGGGGCAGATAGTCGTGTTGTATCCTATCAAGGATACAAGTAGTAACGTAGCACACTTCAGGAAGAAACTGCCCGACATAATAAAATGCCAGAAAAATCAAGTCTTGCCATTATGCAAGAATGTATTTCCATTCTGGAATACCTAAAAAGTAGTTGTTCACCTTTGAAAACGTAAAAATTGTATATTTGTGGTCGGAATAATTGTCAAAACATATTTTGGTCCTCGTGAAACTCACCCAGTGTTTGTTTTTGTACGATACAATTCAAACAGTACAATTCAAAAGCTTATTGTGTAGTGTAAATTGTCCAGATTTTGCGTTCGTGCCTATTTATGTATATTTCTTTTGTTCCTTAATTTGTGTACACAGTTGTAGCCAGTGCGTTTGTCTTCTTGTAAACTCAGGTGTCGGATAAATTCGTGTAAAGCCTTTGACGGGAAAATTAAGAAATACGGTCAGTTTACAATGCATATCGTAGCGATTTTTGTAGCCAGCCAGGTGATAATCGGTGTGTTATTGGCCGCTTCCAGCACGACCCTAAAGTAAGTCGATTAATTACTCAAGAAAATCAACATTTCTTAATTAAATATCGTCTGTGGTTTGTACATACATAATACAATTAGACTTAAGAAAAGAGAAATCATAGAAATATCGTTTTCTTAGAGTCCATGTTGGCACTTGGAATGTCGACGCTAAGGGACCTAGGGGTGATGTCGACGAGCTGATCGGCCTCGTAAGTGGATTCTAATAATAATATATAAATTGTAACAACCGTTTTACTTGTAGAAACCCAATAAGTCAAATCAACAAAACGATCTGATCCTACTAGGGTTCCAGGAGATGGTAAGCCTTACCGTGAAAGGAGTGGTAAACAAATTCCTTCAAGGAGAAAAATGGACCAATTACCTGGCAGAAAAGTACACAAGTAAAAATTATACGTTGGTATGCCGTTTCTGCGTTTGCTCGAAATATCCTTTCCATTACTTTTTTTTTATCAGGTATCACAACACACAATGTTTGGTATAGGCTCTTATGTATATCTCCTGAACACGCACACAAGCTCACTGATAAATGCCAGCACCAAGGTGGAAGAAGTGAAGACAGGTCTTCTCGGCAAAATCGGAAATAAAGGAGGTGTCGTCACTTCTTTCAAATTGTATGGCAAGGGGTTTACAACCGTCTCAGCTCACTTTCCTGCTCATTACCAGTATAACGAAAAGCGGATTTCCACTTACAACCAGATCCTGAACGTGACCAAAAATCTGACGAACGATTTCATGTTCTGGTTCGGCGACTTGAACTTCAGAGTGGACAAAAATCAAAGCGACATCGTGACGGAAATCAATAAGAACAACTTGTCTGGACTTTTACTCCACGACCAGCTCAAGGCATCTCAGAAAAACAAAACGGTGTTCGTAGACTGGAACGAAGCGAACATCACCTTCAAACCGACTTTTAAATACGAAAAGGAGTCTGAGACATACAGCACGAAAAGAAGACCGTCATGGACCGACAGAGTCCTGTATAAGTCGAAATCCAACCAAACCATTACATCCAAAATATACCAACGTTTGGAATACAACTACAGCGACCACAGGCCTGTCATTGCTGAGTTTACTATCACATTATAAATCATATTAGAATGGAAAATAAATGTTTGTAATAAATTGTCATTAGTTGTTTCTATAATTTAGTACGAATATAGCGACCACAGGCCTGTCATTGCTGAGCTTACTATTAAGTGATAAATCAAAATATTATGTAAAATAAATATATTGTTATTAGTTATTCTATAACTTTGTGTTATATTCGATTATCGAATATCAGAAACGCTTCTGACAGACAAACCAGCGGGACAGGTCGGACGTGGAGATAGCCGACTAACTATCAACTAAATTGATCAGTGTTCTTAAAACTCATAGTGCAACAAACGAGGTGTACGTCCGCTATTCACTTGCAAACCTACAAAGGAAATCAGGTAAAAAAAACTTTATTTTATTATTTCGACTACTTCCAGACTTACATTCATAGTTCAAGCTCTAATGTCATTTTTCTCAAACCCTGGAAGACCGATTTTCACGGATGAGAATTCGTTTTAAAGAAACTGTCAAGTGCATTGCATAACTGTATCAAAAATTAAAATCGAACTATTATTTTCATTTGAACAACGATTATAATTTCTGACAAAAATGTTTTCTTATAGAAATCTTTTATATATTTTGATAAGTTGTTTAATATTTGAATTTAATTTTGAATTGTAGCTGTTTCAATAATGTTTTCCGACAACGACTTCTCAAAAAGTGAAATATCACAACGTCGATTCGTCGACTATCAGCAACATTTGTTAAAAAGGCTCGTAAGTAGTAAGGGTTGGAAGGATCTGGATTTAGTGAAGGTTGGAATTTTCCAATTATGTGAATATAGGCGGAAGCCAAAAAGCGTTTATTGTTATATCGTTTGTTAAGGGCTGTCCAGGCAGCCAGATAATTATTTGCTGATATTGGGAAGGTTGAAACGATTCTGAGGGGCACTCCGCTTAAAGATCCAACTAAATGATGGAATTTTTCCACCTCATTCAATGTAACTTCCTCATATACAATGGATTTAAATATATCCCTAAACGCTGGCCATTCCAACACTTCGCCTGGAAATAAAGGAAGGTTTATTTTTGGCAATCGACGTCGTGTCATTGTAGCCGAAGACAGGTTCTGAGAGTCTGAGAAGGTAGAGTTGCTCCGGGTACAGTCGGAGGATTCGGAATAGGATTCATGACGTTATGAAATACACTCGCTCACTT
The DNA here is from genome assembly GCA_039619505.1 of Cimex hemipterus. NCBI lineage: Eukaryota > Metazoa > Arthropoda > Insecta > Hemiptera > Cimicidae > Cimex > Cimex hemipterus. Next base: position 14,387,590 of record CM077110.1, on the reverse strand, counting down.
GACTTGTGACAATATTTAAAACGTCTTCTGATAGAGGAAAATCCTTATCCATAAGGATATATATTTCTTGTAGCCGTTGCCAGGCATTAGAATAGTCATTAAAAAATTTATCTAAAAGACAGTATCTTCCTCGAAATGTTGGAAATTGGGACATGTCCGTTTCGACAATTTTGGCACTCTCTCGAATCAATTTTATCTCCCGATAAATTGTCCCAAGTTTGTTTTGCAACACGCGGGATTGTTGCTCGAGCGTTAGATCTGTCATCTTGATTGATAAATTTACTGGAAATCAATTTAGGAAAATAAAATATTTAGTTTGACGATACGGATGATAAAAAAACCAAGACAGGAGAAGACGTCAGACAAGGAAAATCCGGCCCGGAGGACCAATGTTCGAGTCAGAGCTCCACAAGATTTAGGATATCCTGAACTCTAATGTATTTTTACCGGCTTTCCACGAATGAACCCCTCACACTGATGGAAGGCGTATGATGTCTTAAAACAAATCAATTCCTGAAACGTTTTAATATATTGTGCTAATTATATTTATACTAAAGTAATATTAAATCGAGAATTTACTACTAACAAGAGCAGGATTAAGTTTATAAATAGGTTATAATATCAATACAAGTTGTATTTAAAAATATATAAACATATACAAAAGATACGGTAAATTCAGATGAAAACAATTAGTATTGCATGCAATAACACAGGTAAATTATGGTCATAAAGTTAATAATATAAAACTAAAAGAAGATATTAATGTAGTTAATAAAAAAAGAATGATCTGACCGAGTGTTAGTGTCCAAGATGCTGCAGGCTGGATGAAAAACGGTGAGATGGAACCAGATGTTGGATTGAAGAGTGGGTCCCATAAACTCGCCAGGTCAGTCGCATCCGTTGGTAGGTCGCATCCAGGTGCAGTGAGTGCAATGGGCTCGGTGGTGGGCTCGCCCTCACTGCTAAGGTCCCTATGCCCATCCTCTGCCGCCTCCGCAGCAAGAACCGGCTGCCCCCATCACCACGCTCCGGAACCACCTCCCCCGCGGCCACCCAACTCCGTGCACGCGCCCTGACTTGAGCAGGGGTCTTGCCCGGGATGAGCGCCGCTATGGTGGAGGAGTATCCTCGCGCTGGATAATGGAGAGCCATCAACCGCTCGAACTCCGCATCCTCCTCGTCGGACCACACTCTCCTCCTAGAGCTTAATGGGGCCCCGCTCGGTGGACCGTGAACGGCCTGAGGATTGAATTTTTTGAGGTGTAGTGTCCGCCCCGCCTTCGTTGAAAAACTCCTGGCGCATGAGGGGCCCTAAAGGAGCCGCAGACCTCGGGCCAGGACAACGAGGCGTATGACAGGCAGCGGCGTGAAAGCGGTTGAAACCGGCTCCGCAGCCTCCGCAGACAAAGGACAACCGATCATCGGGATGACTAGTCCGGTAATGTTTCGAGATGCCACCATGACCCTCGCCACCCGAGGAACACAAGCAGCCACAAAGGCGGCATGAGACCCGCGGTGGCAAAGGGAATACGTAGCCTCCCGTCGTCAAATCCGGTTGGCGCAACATGACAACAGCGGGGGAGACAATGAAAAGGAGAACAAAAAATATATCCTTCAAAAAGGTAAGTAATCGTCTCCGATGCTATTGCCAGTTGAAAACCGCCCCAACACTCCGCCTAGGGCGGGCGACAGAGCCTCGTTTGTTCGCTTACCCCGCCAGGCGGACCCATCGGCGTAAGCTTAACAGCGGCCGCCACGAGAAGGTGAGGTTGTCTTGGTCGTAGGACCCTTGGTACCACGACACTCGTCGCCAAACCACCAACTTCCATAGGAGGAAGCGGGAGGGTCAGCTAAGAGAGACATAGTTACTCCCGATTTATTATACATAAATTATACATCCACTCTAGTTCTTAGCAAATTATTAAAATGAAAAATAGGCGTAGAAAATAGACAAAAAATGAAATAATTCAAAATTGATACCAACATACCGCCCACCTAAAACCATCTTGGTTTTACTTCGAATTGTTTATAGGTTCGAGGCTTACCAGATGGAGCATTTCGGTAAATTGTTTTGATAGTACATGGGCTCTTCCTTGTGATACCCGTCATATAGGTCGGACACCCATAAAATAGCTATTTGACTTGCCCTTTAATTTGAAACTGCGAAGACAGTTCCAATCTTTTTTCTTTGACAACCTTTTTATTCGATATATGTGGTCCCTTCTCTTAAGATAAGCTTGTAATGCCTTAGGACCCCAATAGAAATTTTGTAAGCAGGCAATATCGACGACCGTTAATATGAACATAGTATCAGGGTGAATTAACGCTGGATGTTTAACCGTGTAACTAAATGCTACTTTGGATAAACCGCCGCACACCATATAGATCTTTAAATACCATCAAACTTCTCAACTTTGAATAAATGCATTTGTTCAAATCGAACTTATAATCTGATTCATACTGCATGCGTCGAACTAGATGTGCAACTGGTAAATCCAATTCTGTAGCAGTTAAGAAACGTATTTTATGCCGTAGAAAATTCAGGATAATTTTGATATGTATATTTGAAGTTTCGATTTCATCAACAAGTTATTATTCAAGGAGCCAATTTTTGAAGACATCGATTCGTCGAATACAACACGTAATTTGCCTTGACCCTCAGTTCGAGGTACCTGTTTAGAAACTGCAATATGAGGTATGACATATGCAAAGGGATTAGTTGTAAGTTTTGCATGGACCAAGCTTATGTAATCTTCGCATCTTATATCATCTGGATGGGAATCTGTTGTAACCGTTACTTCCTCCACCCCCCCCCCCCAGGAAGGTTTTATGACAGGGTCAGAGACAGGGCATTGTAATATAGACGAGCAATTTCCATGTGTGGTCGAAAGTTGTTGTAGTGGAACTCCCACGACTACATGTCCAAATATAGTGGGGAGGGATACAAAATCTATTTGGAAATATTTGAAAAAATGTACGAAATGGTGCATTCGTACCCGGCATACAAATGGGCTTTATATCAAAAACACCACCACCCCGAGGGCTGATATAACCTCTGCTGTTGCGACCACCACTACCATGGGGTCAAATCCAAGTTGTGGCAATTTTCTGACGTACTTTTCTTACAGATTGTTATGTAATAATAAAATATGCAAAAAAATCAAATAAAATAAATATAATAAAAATAATAATAAAAAATTTAATCAAAAATGAAAAAAAAGAACGCGTGCGAGATTCCTTCCTGAGGTTAACTACGCTGTCTCATGGGAATTCGGTGACTTTCATGCAAATAACCGATCCAAATATCAAGTTTTTTGGTCGTCCAGGTGTAAAATTTTTTGGTGGATTCAACATTCAATGGTGGTTCAACATCTTCCTGACAAAGAACCCTTGTGGGATTCCTTCCTGAGGTTCGTGTCCTCGTGGTAGAGAACTATCAATTTTTTGGTCGTCCAGATGTAAAATGCCTTCGTTTGTAAGCACTTTCCAAACAGTAAGACTATTTTTAACGGATGGTCGAAACGGTCTAACTTCGAATCATGTATCATTAGTAATGATTGGAGAAGATCGGACATAGTTCGATACTGCCAGAGATAGTCAGGAATTGTTAAAGGTGATTAGACTTCGTCAAGAATGGTTATGTAACAATTATGAATGGAAGCACTGAAGAATTCGAAAAACCGCATCGCGTCCGAGCAAACGATCACGGAAACTCCATACGGTGGGATTGCTTCCGAGTTCTGCTGGATCATCACCTAGAAAATGGTGTCCTCGTGGAAGAAAGCTATCCAGCGGGTCTTCGAGGCCCAACCGGGAACACGAATTCTGCATTTCGACAGTAAGATTCAAAAAATCATCAAAAGTGGTCAAACATCTAAAGATGTTAGAGAAGCATATGGACTAGGAAGGTTGGGGATGGCTTGATACAGTAAGAGATGAATTATTGGAGAACTGTTTATTTATTATTTGAGCATAATAAATCATATATCTAAGTGGTATAGTGTTATAAAACCTATTATCTAAATGTTATAGCAACTTTCGCGGAAATCGGTGTCAATTAATTTTTTAACACATAATTTCGTCTTCTTCCAGATTGACATTCGTAGTGCATGCTCTAATATCAGCATTTTTCTCAAACGCTGGAAGACCGATTTTCACGGATAAGAATTCGTTTTAAAAAAATTGTCAAGTGCGTTGGATAACTGTATCAAACTGAAAATTAAAATGGGACTATTAATTTCACTAAAAAAAGATGTTGATTTCTGACAAAAATATTTTCTTATAGAACCTTTTATATAGTTAAATATATGTAGAAATCTATTTTTATAGTGCATACGTCGTTAATAAGCTAAATTTCTTTCTTTCAAATGGTACATTACTTGGCAAATGTCGGCTGTTGCCGGCTCCTCAAGTACTGAAAACAATTAGTCACAGGATTTAAAAACTCAGAGTGTTTGTACTATAGAAAAATAAATGTCTCCAAGCAAAAGACCTGGTACGATAAAGAATCTTCCTGCCTCTTTAAAAAAACGAAATGTTGGTAATCATTTTGAAGTAGATCAATTCGAAATTAGATCACGATCTGCGAGCTGTGAAAACTCCAAAATGGAGACAAATAGCCCATCATTGTCAGCTGTTAATAGAGATCTGGCAAATGTTAAGAGAACCTCATCGTCCAATCATTCACTTTCTACATTACATACTCCAAATTTTATATCACCAAATAAATTTGGAGTTCTCGTTGTAGATGATGATGAGGAAATTCAAAATCAACCAAATCAAATAACAAAAAATACGAATGCAAACGCACAAAATAACTCCTCCAAACAGCCTCCCCCGATATTCGTTCGAAACATAGTTAACTTCACCTTATTTCATAAAGGAATAAAGGAAATTCTTGGGGAAAATTATTTCCAGTGCCAGGCGAGAACTGACTGTACAATTATTCGCGTGAGAAGTTCCGACGATTACAGAAAACTAATACACGCATTTAAAGAACAAAAATGCGACTTCCACACCTGTCAACTAAAAGAGGAACGAGCATTTAGAGTTGTATTAAGAAACCTTCATCCCTCCATCCCGCCAGATGAAATAAAAAAAGACGTAGAAGAACTAGGATTTAAAGTTCGAAATATTACCAATATACAATCTGCCTCAAAAATCAAACTGCCGCTTTTCTTTTTGGACCTTGAACCTTCACCAAATAATCAAGACATATTTATGATTACCAATCTGTATGGTTGTCGAATACGCGTAGAGGAACCATTCAAAAATAATCAAATTTCGCAATGTAAACGATGTCAAAATTATGGACACACTAGAGCATACTGTAATCATGCACCACGGTGTGTGAAATGCGCAGGGTATCATTGGAGCGAAAATTGTACTAAATCAAAAGAAACTCCAGCTGTTTGTTCGCTTTGCAATGGTAATCATCCAGCCAACTACAGAGGATGTATCACACACAAAGATTTACAAAGATTAAGAAGACAGAATTCCTCCGAAACAAGACACCAGTCTACTACTCCTCCACCACCACCGCATCAAGTAACATCTAATCACGCACGCCGAACCAGCGTTAGCTACGCCCAAGCCGTCCAAGGACCATCTCAGTCACAACCACATACAAACCCTACTCCTTCTTTCATCCCTCCACCTTCCACTTCTTCAGACCTAACTTCTATGATGTCCACATTTATTAACGAATTCCGCTCTCTCATCAGCCCTCTAATCTCTCTACTTACAACCGTCGTTGAGAAACTTGTCTCACCCGTCTCGCAAACACACCCTTAATGCCATCTCATCACCAACTCACTCTTCTCTTATGGAATGCAAACGGCTTGAACTCCCGCTTCAACGAATTAGAAATACTTCTACAAGATAAAAGAATTGACATAGTACTGGTTACGGAGACACACTTCACATCACGAACTAATTTTTACATTCGAAATTTCAGGACATACAGGACGGACCATCCCATGGATATTGCTTGTGGAGGTACCGCAATCTTAATTCGCAACACTTTAAACCATTTTCCAATTCCTAGTCAATGTTCTGTATCTTTACAGTACACTGCCATCAAATTGTCCTCCACACCCTTCAATTTTAATATAGCAGCTGTATACTGTCCGCCAAATCATAACATTTCCCACCAACAGTTTATATCCTTTTTCCAGTGCATTGGCCCACGTTTTCTGTCCGGTGGTGATTATAATGCAAAGCACCCACAGTGGGGGTGCAGGGTAGCTAATCCACGAGGTCGTGTCTTACACAGTGTCCTCTCTGCCCAACGCCTCAACTTCATATCTCCTCCTGAACCTACATATTGGCCCACTGCTACTAACAAACGCCCCGATCTCCTAGACTTCTTCATCACATCCCAACTCTCTTCACTTCACCACCACGTTTGTACATTGAATGATCTCTCATCAGATCATAATCCTGTTCTATTAACTATCGACACATATCCCATTCCAACTGTCCCTAAAGCTACACTAATACACGGCCCAGTGGACTGGAAACAATTTGGAATACATTTGGAACAGAAAATAAATCTCAAAACTCCCCTTAAAACACACCATGAAATAGACACTGCAATCGAAAAATTTACATTATCAATAACTGAATCTATCAATGATTCAACAATTCACACACATTCGCAAAACACACATTCTCAGCACATTAACGTACCGCTTTATATTCGCTACCTTATACGATCAAAAAGACAAGCTCGTAATATCTGGCAAAGAACACGTTACCCATCCGATAAACGAAAACTAAATAAATTAACACATCAGTTGACAACGGAATTGCAAGCGTATCGCTCCGACAGATTCAGACGATTTACAGAATCTCTAACAACAGAAAACAAATCTCTCTGGGCGGCAGCTAAGAATCTTTTATCTTACCACAAAATATCTACCCCGCTTCGCCAAGTCAATGGTAGTTGGACCAAGTCAGATGAGGAAAAAGCGAATGCTTTTGCCTCTTACCTGAACACAGTGTTCACCCCACACGTCAACATAGTAGACCATACCTATTCCGAACTGATCAATGAATATTTACTTTCACCGATTCCATTATCCCTCCCTCCAAAAGCTTTTTCACCTTCTGACGTTCATTCTACCATACAACACCTAAAATCCAAGAAAGCCCCAGGTTTTGATCTTATTACTCCAAAAATTCTTCAACACCTTCCCAAAAAGGCCATCATATTCATTACATATCTATTTAATTCCGTTCTTCGTACAACCTACTTCCCTATAGCTTGGAAGCACTCGTATAATCGAATGTTCCCTAAGCCAAAAAAGCCAACACATTGTACTACTTCATACAGGCCAATAAGTTTACTACCTACGTCGGGTAAAGTTTTAGAAAAACTCCTACTTAAAAGAATTCTTCCGATTTTAAACTCTCAAAACATAATACCAGCCCATCAATTTGGTTTTCGCAACCGCCACTCAACTGTCCAACAGTGTCACAGCGTGGTAGACGTTATTTCGTCCTCCCTTGAGATGGGTCAGTACTGTTCCGGGACCTTCCTTGACGTAAGCCAAGCTTTTGATCGAGTTTGGCACCCGGGCCTGCTATTCATGCTCAAGGACATCCTGCCATCCACCTACTATCTCGTACTACACAGTTTCCTCACTGACCGATTCTTCCAAGTCATTGAAGGCCATTCCGTCTCTTCATATTTTCTTATTCATGCTGGTGTTCTTCAGGGTAGCGTTCTGGCCCCTACACTGTACCAGATTTTCACAGCTGACATGCCAACTCATCCCGAAACCACCACATTCACATTTGCAGACGATACGGCAATTCTCTCTAGCAACCCCGACCTTGTCATTTCCAATCGAAACCTCCAACAACACCTCATACTACTAGAGTCCTGGTGTAAAAAGAAAAGGATAAAGTTTAACACGGAAAAATCCACCCACATTACCTTCACTCTTCGTAAAAAGATCTCTCCCCCTGTTTTCTTAAACTACACTCCCCTCCCAACTGCGGACAAGGTGCGGTACCTCGGATTGTACATCGACAAACGCCTGACGTGGAATCCACACACAAGATTGAAACGTTAGGAGGTTATGACAAGATTTAGAATTCTTGCACGACTTCTTGACAAACGCTCGAATTTACCTCTCAAAAATAAAAGACTGCTTTACAACACCATAATTAAACCGATTTGGACTTACGGACTGGAAGTGTGGGGTTCAGCCAAACATTCCAATATCCACCGCATTCAAACTGCCCAGTCTATAATACTACGAAAAATACTAGATGCTCCATTTTATGTATCGAACCAAACTACACATACAGATTTACATATTCCGTTTGTACAAGATGAAATACGTTTCCGTTACCGTAAATTTCATAAAAACCTCCCAACTAACGTAAATCAACACATCAGAAACCTCGCATCCCGACGAATCCCCTCAAACCCACCTCGCCGACTGAAGAGACAATGGCCGCGAGATCTTCTAGGAAGTGATGGTGATAACAGTGAAAGTGATAATGACACACGAATCGATTGAACACACAATATTATTGTAACATTGGAGTAATACCAATGGGTGTTTTCTCCACTCTTGGTTTTAATTTTGTTTTGTTTTAATTACCGTTCTCACTGTTACTTATTACCTAATTTTAGGTAGTTGTAATGTACAAAAAATAAATATTAAAAAAAAAGAAAAAAAAGTTTTTAAAATTTTTTTGTTATGATAAACTTAGATAGCTTTTACTATATATTTATTGAAATAAAAAAACAACTGTTAAATGATATATAAGGATAAGGGAAAAATAATGATCACAACGTCGATTATTCGTTCTCCTGAATCCAACCAAAAACCACTGGATCATTCTTACTCGTTTGATTTCCTGGATGGGTTCATTTTTATAGAAAATTATCTACAATTTTTA
>CM077110.1:14325104-14356843 GCA_039619505.1 Cimex hemipterus | reverse complement strand
GCTGAAACCAATAGGATAAAAATTAGGCTGAAAAAGAAGCTTGTATGAATGAAGTGAGGTTGGTAAGTGTCATTTGGAGGGATCACAACCTACAAATACTTTCAAGTTTTAAGTAATATATATATTTATTTATAATTGTGTTTAAATAAAATCAAATTTGACATGAGATAATAAGCGTGTAAGTAGGTAAAATGGTTTCAAAGGTACAAATAAAAAGCGGTAACTATAATTATGGGGACGGAATCAATCGAGGCCGATGAGAGTGGCGACCTTAGGTTCAGAAACCTGAATCGGCTTCATATCTGTGATGAGCTCCTCGAGATATGATTCTTTCTGTTCATCTTTGTCTTCTTTCGTCTCCTGAAACTGGTCATCGATCAATTGGCCTATTGCAGGTTCTTCTTTCACCTCGACACCATCCTGAATCAACTCATCATCATCATCTTCATACTACAATTAAAAATTTTTAAAAAAATTATCATTTAAATAATAATAATCTTGTTTCAAAATTTATGAATTTGATATAATCACTTGGATCTGCTGGTTCGTGCTGCTGTATTGAAAAGCAGATCTAGCCAGGTCCATTTCTATTGGGAATAGGTTGTTCTGCTCAAGGGTTTCTTTGACTTCATCGTAAAACTTGGCAAAAGAAGATGCAAAACGATGGAGTTGCCTTACAACATCTTCGACATGTTTGGAATCAAGCAGTTCAAGTTTGACTAACACATCTGATCTTAAACGAGCAAACCTAGCTCTCGCATCTTGCCTGCATCTCAGTATCAATCTTAAAAAAACATAAATAAATAAAAAGAAAAATAAAGATGATAAAAAGAGTTTTAAAAAAGTCAACCTGTATTCATAGTTGCCAGTCTCGACCCTGTATAAAGGTTCCTGCAGCTGTGCATATGAGTACTCCTCATCATCCATTTCCTTCACTTTCAAGCAGTATGAGAGATATTCAAATTTGGCATCTGCATATTTACGTATCGTAAGTTTTGTATCAGGAATTGCTTTGTTCAAATAAGTGCCGAGGTCGGACAAAATCTGTAAAGTACAACTTTTATTTACGATCATGACTTCAGAGTATGCTGTACGTTTCTATGGCAGTCCCAAATATGTTGGAAAACATGGTGATCATGAGCATGCCATTTCATTGTAATTATTATAAATCAAAAACATGTTTTTCCTTTATCCTTGTCAATTCCTCAGCAACTAGTAACTTAAAAAAAAGTGTTATAATAAATGTAGAAGAATAATTTCTTTGAAAATTAGAGACTGTTTTTATTAAAGTATTTCAATTATGAGGTCATATCATTCCATATATGCGTCATGTCACCACCTTTATTTATGTAAATTTGTGCATAGTATAATTACTGGTTTGATTGTTTTAAGAGTTTGAACGCCATTCTTCTCCATTAATCTGTGATAGTCCCCAAAAGCCCTGAATGCTTCACTGGCCCTCGGCTGCGGCTCACGCACACCGATTCCGGCAAACGCATCTCCAAATGCTGAACAGAATATTGTTAGTTGGCAATCAAATTTACATTTAAGGAAAAACAATATCAATTTAATAACGATCTGTACAAATGTATACATTATATAATGAGATACAATATGATTTTATCGTTTAAAAATATCCTGAGGGGAGCCAGAAACCATTGTTGACTCTCGGTTACATACTATTCCTAAGGAGGTCTCAGGCCCATCTCCGCTTCAGTCACCTTACTGGGTTGTAGGGAGTGGATAATGTTGAACATGGATCACGTTGGTGGGTTAGGATTGTGAGGGCCCTCCTCCTCTATGGTAGGATTTCATATTATGTAAAAACATTGTTGAGGATTAAATTTTTAACAAAGAATATTTATTGTGAAGGGTAGTGTTGAAAACATGGTAGAAACATTGGCAATGGTTCTGCATTCTTTGGATTGGAAGGATTGTATTTTTTGGATGTAGGAACACTTAGCGGTGCCCCAGGCCTTCTTATGGGAATGTCTTCTTATAAAATGGGGGGGATGTCTTATAAATTGTTAGTTTGTTTTCGTTGATTCGTAATCTTCTTGATAATAATTCATACAGTATTCTGTTTAATTCTTGACTTTTAGTGTGTGTGTGTATGTTGGTTCCAGGTTGGACATGAGTCTCAATAGAACCCAAGGTAAAATATTCACTTTTAGGAATAGGATTACTACTGAGCAATTCGTATTGGGTTATGTTTCAGAATGTAAAATCAATATGGGTACTTTAGTGACGGAGTTTTGTGGCCACGAAAAGGGCCAGTGCTGTTTCATAGCATCGAAACAATGGATCAAGACCAAGACTGTGTGAATGGTGCCATTGGTGGTGCTTTGTGACCATGTAAACAGTTGGCTGAGGTCTGGGGTCATTAGTCAGTTGACTCCACAATGGCCGAAAGGACTCGAGTGCAGGTATTAGCCGAAGAGTAGCAATTGGCATAAATAGCCAAGTCAGCAGGGTTTAGAAGGCGAGAATCAGGCTAATGGTGTGAATTCCCTTGCTGACATTGACAGTATTCCATTAGTGATTTGTGAGAGCTCATCAGGTTGATGAGTCTCTGCTGTCATTGTTGATTAGTGATGGGTGAGACCTTGTCATGACGACAAGCCAGGTTTCAGTGGGGCAGTGCCCTTGCTTATATATCGGAAGGACTCTGCTCTGATTGGCTGCAGAATGGAGGGTGAGAGCATTCCATAAGTGGCAGTGGATCTGGCAGTAACATGGTAGGACTACAAGTGGCTACTTCAGGTACAATTGCTTTCACTTATTTTTAAGGTGTAGGAATTTACTCCATTCATCTATTCACACCATGTGTGCCTGGAGCTCCTCCGAAGTATGGGGGATATCTGAGGTATAGATGATACAAGACTGGTCCAAGGCTCTCCCATTTCCAGAAGGCAACATTCAGAGAAATCTGATCCTTGACAAACTTGGAAGAATAGTTCATAGAGTATCTGGAAGGATAAGTGAAAGAAGACCCTTGTGTGACGTGCAATCAAACATTTGTGACCCGTCATGTAAAGACACAAAGCAGTATTGTTTACACTCAAGATGAAGATATGTGATCCATAACACAAATAAGGAAATGTGTAATGTTGAAAAAGAAAAGCTGATCTTGTGTTCTGGAAATGTAGTTTAGATCTGAGGTAGTTTAGTTATAGTTTAGCTGAACGGATGGCTTTTGGAAAAAAGAGGCTATTGAAGTATTGCAAAAGAAAAGGGAAGTAAGTAGTGTAGAAGCTATTGTAGAGAAATGTCAGTAGGATGATGAATTTTTTGGGGAATTCGGGCCATGGTGAGGTCCAAACCAGAGACCTTGATTCGGTATCCCATTCACGATACACTTCACCTCTGAAGGAGTAACCACTTTGAGTAGTAATGTGTATTGAGTCAAAAGCATTGGTTTGGTCAAGAGTGGACATGGTCGTCTAGATGGAAATGTGGTGCTTCAGGATTTTTCTGGCTAACCGCAAGAATCTATCTGATGTTAGGTTTCATAGGTTGAAGATTTATGTTTTTTTGTGTTATGGGATAATCAATTGAGGGCTTGGCAGTCAGAGGGTTTCTGACACCTTTGCCAATAGGCTTCTGGTTTGGTGTTTTAGGAGCAGTAAGTTTAAAATATGGGGTGGGGTTTGGATTTTATAGGAACTTCTGTGGTTTATACAAAAATACAGAGGTTAATGGAATTTTCAAATTGGGTGCATGTGTCCCAATAAGTGCTTAGGACACTAGGTTTTCTAGGCTATATTTGAGATTCAGGCAATTGGATAAAGTTAGGAGAATAGGACTATAGTCTGGAGAAAAATCAAGAAGGATGGATTGAACTGTGACGTGAAGTAATGCGTTTTAAGAAGAAGAAGAAATCTATATTGGTGATGTAATTGTATTGTGTTAGGGAAAAAGTAGAGAGAACTGAATGTGGAGAGAGGGACCACTCCAATCAAATTTACAATGAATTTTCACAAAGGTACCTTTATATACTTGTAAAAGGCCATAAAATGCTTTTAAAACGCGTTTCGTATGATCAACCAGGCCCCTGTACATCGCCTCGGTCCCGTCCAACTCCTGCAGCTTTTTGACGAGTGTGTCGTTGCAGAGTATGGCCCTAGAAAGGCCGAGCGCGTCTGCTGTTGACGTGCTCATGTTTTCAACCAACCTGTGTTTCACTTTTTTCAGGACAATGTCAAGTGATTTGCCTTGAGTAGGATCGGCATGAAGCTTGTTGTATTTTATACTGACTTCATCCTGAAATTACAATTCTCGTCTAATATTTTGATTTATTGGGGTGTTAGATAGTTTAGGTGAAATTTAATACTTGCCTTAGAGGATTGTATCATTTTCGCGACTTCGACTTTCGTTTTCCCCTTAACCGATTGACCATTGACACCGACAAGCTCATCTCCGCTCTGCAACGTTCCTTCTTTCGCTGCTGGCGTGTTGTCGAAGACCTAAACATAATATTATTTAAAGCATAAATAAATAAAAATAATTCAAGGCTAATTGTTAGTGATGTTAGTAACCTGGACGATGTAAAGGCAAGGGCAAACCGGTGCACCACCGCCTATGCTTATCCCGATTAAGTTGGAATTATCTTTTTTAATCGTCGTAACCCCAGATGTTACTGTCATTCCCCTACAACAGTTGAGTTTTTCATTTGCATGCAATGTTAAAATAATTTATCTCATTCGTGTAAAGGAAAGGGCTACAATGATTGAAAAATAAAATAAAAGAAGCTTTATTGTATTTTTGGTACAACAATACAGGGTGTAATAACAATGTCATGCTGATGTTTATCAAAAAAAGAAATAAAAAGCACAAGCTAGTACAACAATAACAAAAAACAACTAAAAACTATTTTAATTAGTTTTATAGTTCAAGGTGGAGGTGATCATCAAACTAATGTGTCTACATTTGCTATTTTGGTGCAACTATTTGTGGTGTTTTTCCTGCAACAAAAGGTAAAGAAATTAAAAATCCAAGGATACAATCGGAAAAAAAAGCAGGTGGTTGTGAGCCATCGACCATACTTACAGGCTGTCTTGGAACATGTAAAGGCTCTGCTGGCCTAGCAAGAAGACATTCTCAGAAGGAGGCTCCCTGATTAATAGCTCATTAAATTTATAATTAAAAATAAAGAAAAGACAAACCAGTACAGTGAAGAAAGAAACTTACTTGCCTGTTGATGTACCCTCGGTGAGAACGCGGTCTTCTTCGAGGGATTTTTCCAGCGGAACGAGAGGCAAAGGCTTGTGCTGAGCTCTTCAAAAGACAAACAAACCCTATCACATCTACAACTTGTTACTTATCTGTATATTTTTTGTGTTATTCGCCCTTGTTATAATATCAAAATATATTGGAAATTATTCGAAATGTTGGCACAATGATCAACCCCTCATCTAGACCTTTTCGAGTTTTGGTTAAGCTGACATTTCACACAAATTTATTTGGTTTTTGTAGATGCAGGTCCAGATAAATTATTTTTAGGGATCTATTAGTAAAAATCACAGTATGAAGATAATCGAATCAAACCCCATGTAGAGAATATAGGACACAGACTCAAGTAAACGTCTGACAGATGTATAATGTAAGGAATGTTGGAAATATGGATGTGTTGCCCATTTGGTTGGGAGAAAAGAAATGCTTCCTACAAACATGAAAGTGGGGGAGTTATTTAGTGTGAGAAGGTTGCTGCAGCCATGGTTCATCCAGCAGAATGACACCATAAATTTGAGATCTGCCGATTGACATGTGAGAAGGCTGCGTAAGAAAACTCCTGATAATTAAAATTATTGTGTGGTCAACTCTTACAAGAAGGAAGTTAGCCATCTGGCACAACATTTTTTGCTTTTCCTTTCCTCCTTTATCCTGGCTGGAGAACCGATATAAAAGAGGATGATTTGAAAAGCAAAGTCAGTCAACCTGAGGACTCAGTCAAGCTCAAGCAGCCATACTCGACGGGACACAATGGGAGGACTCGGGCAGCATGAGCCAGCAAGAACCTAGCCTGTTTGTTTAACAGAGTCAACTGTTGAGGATCCAGGAAATGTTTGAAAAATATTCGAGAACTCCAAGAGCTGTGGAAGCTGGTGTTGGCAAGTATGTTTGGGGTAATAAGCTCAGCCCCAGAGTTAGAGTTGTGGTTGATTTACCTTTCTCTTTTTTTTTTCATTTTTGTGTAACTGTATTAAGACGGTTGACAGTCTGGTGTAAAAGTAAATGTTTCTGAACCCTAGTTTTCTAGCTTGTAGTATCTTTGAACCCTATCTTCCCTTTGCACAAAAAGTATCTAATATATAAGTTTGGTGAAGAAACAGTGTTTAGGGCTCGACTGTGTGTACTGGCATGAAGAAGAATGAAGGGCATGAACAGGTGGAAAATGAGGAATATAATCCTCAGACGAGCATTAAGAATACTGCAGAATTCAGCATTAAGAAGAAGAAGAAGAAGAATAAACAGAAAAGAATACTTGCACAATTCACCATCTTGTTGAAGGCGATCAACAACTTACTGTAACCAAAATGGCAGAACGAGTTCGAATAAACTATGGGGGCTGTTAAAACACCATGACAAAGAATCTGGGGTAAAGTCTGTGCCTGATGGTTCCACCTTTTGACAGCAGAACAGAAGTTGAGATGTTTGCTGGTTTGCCAAGAGCTTTCAGCATGATTCAACCCTTCTTTTGGTCCTACGATTTTCACCTCTTTGGCCCTAATAAAAAAACACTAGTATGACCGTGATTTTGAGATGATGAGAAGCTCTTTTAAATAATAGGCTCCTCTTTCATTATGCCTGGATTTGAAATTTCCCAATTGACTGAAAAAAATCTATTTCCAATGAGGGTGATTATCTTGAAAAATAATTTATCCATGGTTATTTTATAATGTCAGAAAAAAATGAAAAATTTCTCCATATTGTCTGCAGGGTGATACATTTGAAATTTGACCATTTCTGATTTTTTGATAATTTGGCTTGCCATGTTTGATGACCAGAGCTATTGAAGATAATCGACATTTTAATAAAACCAAAATGTCAGAACGAGTCTGAATAAGATACGAGGGCTCTCAAAGAACAATAGCAAAGGGCATAGGATTTGTAGTCTTTGCCACATCAGCACACTTTTTGACAGAAGAATGAAAGTCAAGATGTTTGGTAGAGCTTTCAGCTTTGACCAACTTCCCTACAGACCTGCCATTTTAACCTACCAATCCACTTCCAAAGATGAAGAATATCTTGAAAAATTATAGTTGATTATTTTATAACACAAAGCAAAAATAAATAAATTTTTAAAAAAATCTCTTTACTGTGACATTTTTCCATGTTTACAGGATGATGAACTTTAACCGTTATCAATCAGTTTGACCTGACATGTCTGGTAACCTGTTCTTGAAAGAAATTGACATCTTAGTTTAAATGCAGAACAAATTTGAATAAGCTACAAGGGCTTAAGATAAAGTGTGCCAGATTCTCCTAACTTTTGACAATAGAACAAGTCGCAATGTTTGCCGATCTGCCAGGCCATACATGCCTTAACCATTCCTCCCTTTGGCCCTGTGATTTTCAAAGCTTTCAACACTTAAAAAAGCACTAGGAGGGCAGCGAATCTGAGACGATGCGGAAGAGCCTTTGGCTCCCCCCCCCCCCAACCATTTTCATCTTACAATGCTATCTCTAAAACCTCCCAAAGTTTCGGTCCTGACTAACGAAATAAACACTGAAAAGCTCATCAATTGAATTGTTTTATTTTATTCACTGCAAGGTCAATCTCTTATGACCTTTTGGCACGTGCTAGTTTGAAAAGCTTCTCACACTGCTGTTCTGATTGATTTCATTTGTTAAAATAAAATATGTAAAATTTGTATAATTAGAAATAACAATGGGTCTGTGGGTCGTTAACGTTTCCATATGGAAGCATTTCTGAGTTATTTAGTTAACAGCAAATGTTAGAATTTCAATGATGAGGTTCTTAGCTTAATATTTGACTGGTTAGTTTAGTAAGCAATACGGCTAGATTTTACGATTAGTAATAAAAATTAAAAAAAAAAAAAAAAAAAAAAAAAAAAAAAAAAAAAAAAAAAAGTACATACAAAGTGTCTTCAGGAAAGAACATCCCTGTATTTAGTTGGTCAAAAACTGGCAAAGGTGTGTAACTGTTGATAAATCCTTTGTCCATCTCTTCGGTTAGAAACTAACGAGAGGAAACAACAAACGAAAAAAAAAAAGAAAATTAAAAAACTAAAAAAAAAAGAATGAAAAACAGAAATACGAAATTAAGAGGCCAGGAAAACAAAATAAAATCGAAAATTTTTAAAATAAGAAAAAATAAAATAAAAAGAGCCCTTACAGTTTGTCCTCCTCTGGGAAGTAGTCCTCATCCATGTCCAACATGTTAAGCCCTTTTCGTCAATCAATTTACAAGCATTAATGTAAAAATAAACTATAAAATAAATAAAACACGGCACTTTATCGCAGATTTGACTTCGTGTCAACTAGTTAAAAATTGTAAAAGATAATGTTGTCAAGTTAATAGTTGTTAGGAGTGGTTAACAAACGGGTGTGCAGACCAGCCAGATGCAAATATCCCTTTTTCCCCTTTATTATTCAATTTATTTTCCCTACGTTACAAATATTTAAAAAATTTAAATACAATACAAAATACAACAAAATATACAATTTCTTACATAATCATACAACAATCTGTTCTTTACAACAACAAAGGTAAAACTTATGATGAGACATTTTTTGTATATTGTAGAATCTTTATTAATTTAGTCGAAAAATACTGTTCACAAAAGCTTTCATTATAAACGAATTATTGGTTAATTAATTTATGTTGTATTTTGGTTAATGATGGTATTCAATTTTTGGGAAAGTGACTTGCTCTTTTAGGGTTACTTGAATGACACTTTAGGACAAGCAATCAACTTTTTTTAAGCACTGGCACATCTCGATGTGTCCTGTAGTAACATCCTTGTATCATTCATCAATTATTTTGATCAAATTAACAATTATATGTTATTTCAGGCTTGGCAGTGTATTAAAAAAAATTTACAAAATGTTTGACAAGTACTTACTTTTTATGGACTAAATTGTAATACTTTCCCATCCTAATGGTGCTGTTACAAGTATCAAGAATATTTGAATATATCATTTAGGCCGATGACACACGGAGTGGTTTTGACCGAAGCGATAAACCCTTCGGTCTTGGTAGGTGGTGACACATGCAGCGGTTTGATTTGCGTTTTGGCCGAAGAGGTTTTGTTTGCTCTCAGCTATTAAATGTATCCTACAGCAGTGCATATAAGCATTGAACGTTGCAAGGTGTTATTTTGCAGTTTGTATAACAAGTCCTGTTTAATAAATATAGCTTTTTTCAGTTAAATTGGTACTTTTTTCTACCAATTTATTACTTTTTCCAACCAAATTAGTACTTTTCCCAAGCGATTTAATACTTTTCCCAACGAACTTAGTACCCTTCCCAAGCAAATTAATACGTTTCCCGAGCAATTTAATAATTTTCAAATGGAGTGGGGTAAAGGGGGATATTGAACATAATCATACTGTCAAGAAACGAAATTTATTACTGAAAATAAGAAAATTAACCTTTTATTTCAAAATCAATGCAGGGGACAGCCAGCAACCGCTGATGGTTATTTCAGTTTCACATCGATGACAAAATTGGAGCAATCTGTAGAATTGATGGTGTTGACACTGAAACTAATCACTTCTGGAATGTCCCTCCTGGATGATGCCTTTTTTAGTAAAAGCATATTCAGCTGGGTTTAACATTGGGGAATATGGAGGCAAGTACTTGATGGTGTGAGAAAACGATTCTACAAGATTGCATACATCTTACATTCTGTGAATGGCTGCATTATCCATTATCGGAATAGAGTGTTCAGCTCTTCATTAAGTTTCTCGCAAAGATCATGTAGGAAATTGCAAAATAAATTACTGTTACAGTTCGCCCTACTAATTACAGAATAATGTACTACCTGCTGATTATTTTATAAATATATAATCCTCCATATTCCCCAATGTTAAACCCAGCTGAATATGCTTTTTTCTAAAATAAAGGCATCGGCCAGGAGGGTTTTAAGTGAGACAGCTGCAGAACACGACATTGCAGAAGTAATTAGTTGCACTGTCAACACCATCAATTCTACAGATTGCAATTTGGTCATCGATGTGATACTGAAATTACCATCAGCGGTTGCTGGATGTCCCCTGCATTGATTTTGAAATAAAAGGTTAATTTTATTAATTTTCTTATTTTCAATAATAAATTTCGTTTCTGGACATTATGATTATGTTCAATATCGGATGAAGAGATTCGTCTGGTGTCTCTGTACCATTGTTGGAAGAAGAGAATGGAAAAAAACACAGGAAAATGTGGGTTCATCCAATTGTCGAGAAGAGAAGAGAAAGAGGGCATTTTCAGAGATGAGGAAACACCCTGAAGAATTTTTTGACTTTACAAGGATGTAAATGGGCAGTTTTGACGAGTTCCATAGTAAAATAAAATGCCGTATTACAAATCTTTTTCTCCACGTCTATTTTTTGCATCTTAAAAGTAAATTCGAAAACTCACAATCAAACAACCCTTCAAGAAAGTGAGGTACGAACAGCTCGAACAAACGCCACGTGTGTCAGGGCTGATGCAATACTTGTGTTTGTGTACCACTCACCGCCTGGCGTTTTCAAAACCGACGCGTTGGGTCGTCTCCACGACCGACCGACTCGGTTTGAAAACCGACAGGCGGTTACGACCGCTACGTCTGTCAGGTGCAATGCAACAGCAAAGAACGACGCACCGACTCGATTTTTCTCGCGGTAAACACTTCGGTCAAAACCGCTCCGTGTGTCATCGGCCTTAGGCTGAAGGGTTGGTCATTTGGCCATGATTTCTGGAAACTCATTATCACAAGCAATTGTCTTTCTTTTATGTTTAGCCCTAGCATATATCGATAAACCATCAAGTTACACCCTGCATTGTTCATAAATGGTTACAAATCATCAATTATCTGATACCAGAGGCTCTGTAGCTCATTCTTAAAATATTTTACAAAATGTCAAGCACTTCTCTTTTAAGCTGTAAGACTTTTTGACCAATCAAATTGACTTCCCTGTTCTAAACCTGGTGCAACAGATAAGAAGAAAGTAGAAACTACTAGGATAAATAGCAATAATTTATACCTGGTGAGAGATCAACAAGAGAGGAAATAGAAATAGTGACAAGTACCTAGGGATGGTTATCACACCGTTGCTCTACTGTCTAGTGATATATACATGGCATATATCACTAAGTGTGAAGGAAGTAGCTACCCAAGGCTATATGCAAAGAATAGCAAACCTATGTATCACAGGGGCAATATGAACAACCCCTTATAGACTGTAAGGATTGTAAGGAAAAAAGGAGAGCATCAGATATAATAATATGGTATATAAATGGCTCCTAAACAAACAAATGAATTGGAATCGGGTGGTTTTTGCCCAAGCCCAAAATATGAGCACTCAAACTCATTAGGAAGTACACTTCGGTCTTTCAAGCGGAAATGCATGCCAACGATGCTTGTGCCTTGGAAAATCTTAGATGAGGCTATACTAATGATTATGATAAAATCTTCATAAGATCTGATGGCCAAACAGCCATTAAAGCATCAGCATATAAAAGAATCATATCAAAATTAGTCAGAGAATGCATCCAAAATTTCCAAAGCCTGGGGAAACACAACAACCTGATGATATCTTGGGTGCCAGGACGAAGGGGAATTTTGAGTAACGAGAAAGCAGTCTGGCCAGAGGAGGATCTGCAAGACCATACATAGGACGCGAACCTATACTTGGGATAACATAAACAAGTATAGAATGGAGGCATAAAACAAAAGGAGACGTGGATAAACTTGAGCAGTGCTAGACATAGTAAACTTATAGTGAAACAAACCTCACCAAGAGTGGCAAAAGCATTGCTGTAATTGGAGAGGGCCAAACTCAGAGGAGTCGTAGGATTACCAACCGGTCACTGGTACCTGAGAAAACATCCACACAACATGGGTTTATACAACAATGATCCCATTAGCAGATTATGTAATGAGGAGGAAGAAACAGCCACTCATATCATCTTCGAATGCGAAGCAACAGCTCAATGGAGGTTTAACCTAACATATGTAAAAACTTAGGGAATCAATTTCCAGCAATGACCTGATAATTCTAAGGAGAAGGATTGAGATTATTGCACTGAACTAAGGAACAGGAAAAAGAAGGTACAATAAGCCAGAAGGCTGCAGTGCCTGGGGAGCACAAACCCTGCTTCCTATTAACTTTTTTACCATATACAATACCTACCTGAAGGCTTGATGGGTAGGTCAAGGGGGTGCCTTATCTTCTCCAATTTTTTGATCCAATCAAACTTTTGATGGATTGCTTTTAAAAATGTTTAAAACAAATAATTAGTTTAATTTTTTAAACAACTCCATACTTAAAGGAAATCTATTGATACTCCCAAATTATTGTTAGCCATTTACTATAGAGAACAAAAGAGCATTCTCTCTCTCTCTCTATCTATCTCTCTCCCACTTCCTCCCTAAAAAGTAACTGAAATAAAGAGTTAAAATGACAAATAATCAATAACACCCTTTTTCTACTTGATGTAAGTTGATAATGAAAGAGGCATGTCCACTTATGCAAGCTTGCTAATTTCATAACTTTTGAGACAATAGATGAAATAGTTAGTGTCACAAGTGGGATTTGAACCTTCGGCTCAACACACCAGATAGAAGTCACAAGAACTCAAATGGTTAGAGCAGCGGCATACTGAGCGTAAGATCATCAGTTCAAATCCCACTCGGCACTTGTGATGCTAACTTTTTCATCTCCACCAAGACCTAATATAAAAAGAATAACTGATAGGCTTACAATCGTTTTTTTCTCAAAAACACCTACACCTTGAGGGATGATATGACCTCTGTTGTTGTTTGACAAATATTTCCTTTTTACTTGGATCACGTAGTTAGTTTTATTTATTTATTTATTTTTTTTTTTTAGCAACAGCTTAAAGGCTAACTATTCATTGTATTCATACTACAGTCTGTTAGCCATTTCTCATGATAATGAGCTTTAATTGTTGAAATTCTGAAGTTGTAAATAAAAAATCTGTGAAAGGGAAAGTGGTTGTTGCCAAACGTATTGAGTTCAAATCCAGAGCCCTTCATTCGAATCCGATATACTTATAATTTTTTCTTCTAAAAGCACTGCACCCTTAGGATTGATACGACCTCTGCTGTTAAGAACCCTAATTTAAGTGTTAAAAATCTGTGAATAGAACTAGTTACAAAGCTGAATCTACATAATCACCTCGCTATTATGCTTAAAGATTCAGTGAAGTATCTAAAAGCCATCTGCTAATTCTTCAAGTTGTTGACCATTTCCCACTAAATCTAAGATTGTTTTAGTGAATTTTTAGTATTTACCTTTTAGACCATAAAGGAGACATTTGCTTGAAAGTTTCATAATTTTTTTTTTTCAATTTTTGAACCAATTACTTAGAACGAGCAGTTAGCTTGACTGTATATCTTAAAGACTAACTCTAATAGTCAAGTCTGTTAGTCATTCCTCATGATGGGCTTTAATGCTTGAAATTTGGACAATTGTAAACAGAAACTTTGTGAAAAGGGGCAATCAGGTGTTGTCGGGTCCCGGATTTGTATCCAGCGGTTCTAACTTACAAATCCATTATGTTGGGTGGTCTAATTGACTAAATTACTTATTTCAAGTACTTATTCTTTGTATGTATAAAAATATTTGTAAGTAGATTCACCTTTTACTCTCCCTGCCTACGCTAGCTTTGTTTTAAGATTAAGTATAATATTTAAGAGCCATCTGCTGATTCTCTATGTTGTTAGCCATTTCCCAACAAATCTAACATTACATGGTAGATCCAGTTGGCTTTATTTATCAAGCATCATTTATCTTAAAGACCATCTATTGATACTGAAGGCTTTTTGAATAAATTTCTGTTCTACCAAGTAACCAAAATGTTTTTCATAGCCAAAGTTAGGGATGTTTTTTTCAAAATAAACCATGCTAATGGGAGGAAGATGATTGCTATTGTGGAAGGGTTTATTCGAGAGCTTTGTTTGATAATTCTTAGGTCTATTTATTTACCTTTTGCCGTAAGCATTTTTCAAGGGCTTTTCGCCCGGATTTTAAATTAAGTCGGAAAGAAAGCTTGTGGAAAAAATATCCATTTGCCTTGTGTTGGTGGGGGAGATGTTTTGACGGGAAAGGTCAGGATCGGCTGCGTGTCGTGGGGGGGGGCGGAAATCTGGGTCAAAGGACATTAATCGAAGTCTAGACGTCTAGACGTCAGTTGGCAGCCCTGGTCGAGTTTGTAAACTAAAACGTAGCCCGATAGATAACTAGTTTCCAAATCACCTTTAGATAATAAACACGGATGATAACCGAGTGGGAAACCGGGGTCCGACGCGCCCTCGTGACTTCAACTCTATTGAAACTTTATTGAATTTCAACTAGTTTCCAGGGTGCGAAAATGTTCGATTCCGGGTCTAAGGGCGTCCTGGAATTGATGAAGAAGCCAGGGAACGACGTCTGTGCGGACTGCGGGGCCAAAGGTCAGCCTTTTACTTTACACATTTACCCTTCTCTCTGGGGATTTGAACATCGAAGTAACATTTCGAAATTATCCGCTACTGGAGCAAAAAATAATAAAAAACCCAAAACACCTAAATTCTTGTAATTTCTGCACAGTAAGAAAACAAAAAACTAGGCCTAATCCTACAAAAGCCCTTTTTTTAATGTCGATGTTGGCTGATGAATCGACCACCTTATCCTACTTACGACTCATCAGGATGTAGATATAGTCAAACCGCGTAGAAAAACACTATGCCAATTATTTTTGTCATAAAATCCGTTTGTCTACATGTTTTGCCTAAGTCTGAATGACCGCCTAACAGTTTATTAACCAAAACTTCTACTAAATAAACGTGCAATAGGTATTTTTTTTTAACAGAATCTTTTAAATTAACACGAATATCTATCATCAGACCACATCGAATGTACTCTATGTCATGAACGGTCAAAAAGATCTCATTCCTCGAGTGTAGTAACCTCAAGAACCTCCCAGAATATTGACCATTTCAATTCAAAACAATAAATATTTACGTATACAATATAAGTTTATAACAGATGAGTTGATGATTTTGAAAATCAAAGAAAACATAGAAATGTTAATATGAAGTAAAATTTATTCATGGGGTTTGCGGTTGATGAGACGGGTCGTTTCAGATCATCTTCGACTGTGTCAACAAAATCTCTCAAACCTCTAATTTCTGAACTACAAACAGTTAAAATCAATCATCCATAGGTTTAATTTTTTCAAATTTTCTTTACATGTTGAATTGTCTTTCGTTAGGTCTGTCTACCCCTGCGGGTCTACATTTTGGTCAAATGCGCTTCGGCTTTCACGCCATACTCGATGAGATTTCCTCATTACATTCCGTTCCAAGTTCCATGTCGAAGGCACGAAGCCAAAGCATATTAGAACTTCACAAAGTGTCAATCATGTCATTCATCGCAGACCAAAATCCAACACTTTCTTGACTTTATTTTTAACCTTCTTATTACATTGGTTAATATCTCCAGTTTGTATGACTTTTAATACTTATTCTAATTAAATAAATTATTGGCAATTTTTATAGTTTGTTTATTTATTGAGTTGATTGTTAAAGAGGTTCATCATCTTATTTCTTGATTTTTTATGTTATAAATAACAGTGATATTGCAATCTGAATGTTTATAAAAAGTATTTTATTTCAAAATAATTATTAAAGTGTTTTTCTCTATTAGAATTGTATAATTAAACATTGTTTTGTTGTAAGTAAATTGGTAAAACGTTTGTTCTGTTGAGTCAGAGGACACGTGTTAAATTAATCGACACTTGATCGCTTTGTTTACTTCTGCTGGTTTTGTGTGTTCATTTTCAGTGAGAAACGTAGGAATGACGGTGGGGCAAAGAAGAATCCGCTATGACTGTTGCAAAAATGATCAAATATTGGATCAGTTTCAGCATGTTTATGTAGATGGGGATGAATTTTTCTTGTATTCTAAGTCGTAAAACTCATTTACAGAATCTTTCATTGAGTTCTGATCGTAAATCTGTCTTGTTCTCATTCACTGCAGAATTGTGTACATTTTCGCCACTATGAAGTCCATTGAGGTCTTGACTTGTCAAAAAACGTGTTAAATTTCTTACGTTATTCCTTCCCCCTGAATATCTTTTGTTTAAAAATTTTGCAAGGAATGAGAAATGCAGTTTTTAGAGGCATTTCAGATCTTTGAGCTAAGTTATTTCGTATAGCAGCTTGAGTAGCGACTGTCTTTAATTGAGTCAATCTTTGCTTTGAAAAACATTGGTTAAAATCTGTAATCTTTCATTTACCAGGTACAAACTGGCCATACCTTCTCTGGATTTCAATATACTTTCAGATTTTCTAGGTAAATCCATTTTTCAAGATAAATTCTCACCACGCCCATGATTCTCTAACCGTAAAAAGTTGATGATAATATTTTATAGATTTAGTTTTTAATTGAATAATCTATGCTCTGGATGTGCACAACTGTCTGCACATATTTATGTATGGTGTTGTATATATTCTATTATTAGCAACGTGAGAAGTGAAATGTGTTAGGCGAAAGGCAAATAAATAGACATAAGAATTATCAAAACCCTCAAATCCATCCATGATAACAATCATCTTAGTCACAATCAACTTGAATTGAAAAAAAATTCCATAAGTTTGACCACGACAAAAAATTATTTTGATTACTCGCTGGGTCAGAAATTTGTGCAAAAAGCTTGCAGTATCAGTAGATGGCCTTTAAGTTATCTGATTCTTGAAAAATAAAGCTAACTGTAAGGTCTAAATATTTTGTGAAAATATGAAATTAGCAAGTAGAAATGTCTTTTTCATTATCAAATTGCTCTATTGCATATGTAAAAACTTTATTTCAATTAAATTTGAGGCAAAAAAAAAATCTAACAAAAAAATCTTCGTTTTAGTGTGAAATGGCTACAATAAAAAGAATATCAACCGATTTCCTTTTAAAAAGATAGAAGATACTTAAAAATAAAGCTATAAAAAACCAAAAGACATTTTCGAAAACAATCTATCAAAGGTTCTAAAAACAAGTCTTCAGTGCAATTATCTCCTTAACTATTGACTTTCGATAAGAAAAAACTACAAATTGGTAATATATGCACTTTATTGTAGGAACATTTTAGGCCAGAAATTTGTCTTAAATTTGCAAAAAAAAAACTTCATGTATAAAGACCCAATAATACAGATTTTGTGAGAAATGCCTAACAGACTGGACTATTAATAGATAGTCTTTAAGATGTGTTGTCACTAAAAAAAATAAAGCTAACTGCTTGTTCCAAGTAATTTATGAAAAAATTGACTATAAAGTTGTGAAACTAGCAAGTATGCATGTATGGAAATGTCCCTTTCACGATCAACTTACATCAAGTAGAAAAACGAATATTTATAATTTATTGGTCATGTTAACACTTGATTGCAGTTACTTTTTAAGCAAAAAAATCTAATTTCAGTGAGCTATTAGTAATAAACTGGAGTATCAACAGATCGCTTCTAGAAAGTATGCAGAAGCTGAAAGAATAAAGCTTAACTAGCACATACAAGGGCAATTGCTTCAACTGTTGACTCCCAGTTAGAGAATCCACTCTATTTTGAATTGTTATATCAACACTTTGTTTTGGTTAGGTTTTTGTGCAAAAAGTCATGAATTTGCCATGAAATTCCATATCTCACTGGTTTATGGGCAACGACTAACAGCCTGGAGTATCGATAGGTTGCCTTTAAAATATACTGATGCCTAAAAATAAAGCTTTTTGTTCTGAGTAATTTGTAAAAAGAACCAAAAATTGTCTACAACAATGGAGTTGCACAACAGATCGATACTGGTCGTGATGCATGGGTCATAAAGAGGTTGATTCATTTTCTAATCTAATCTAATTTAAGACTTTGACAATATGCACTGTCTTTCGGGCAGAGACTGAAAAGGCTGAGTAGGCTACAAAAGACGTGCTGTAAACTCGACACTTTAGGCCACTACCTCATCAGTAGTGAAGTCCAGTAGTTTGGGATTTCACAATGCCATGCCAGACATTGGGCAGAACAACAAAATTATCTTTGATTGGGCACAAGAGCAGAGGGGCAAAAAGAATTGGAAAAGTAAAGTTTAGTTAGTGTTAGGACATATCGTCCCTGAATTGTAGGCATGTAAAACTGTGCATCAAAGGGCCATTGCAGAAATAGAGAAGTATATGTACTCGGAGTGGCAGGAAGAAGTACCAGGAAGAAATGACAACGGAACATATCCTGAGTTGGTACAAAGGCTTATACCGGCTGAAATTCAAAGGCCAAGGCCTGAAGGATATACACAGGAGTCTTTGAAAAAGTTTGGAATTTGGTAAAAAGCCTGAAACTTAATGAGTAGCTTTAGATAATAATGGAGGTCGCACAAATGACCTCCTACGAGCCATGAAAAGGCCAACTCCTTTTCTAATCTATTCTAAATAAAATCTAGGAGATGGTTGGGAATAATTTGGTATGGTTAGAGATGCTCAAAAATGGTTTGGTACTTTTGAGATGGTCTAGAATTGTTAGAACTGGTTTGAGACGGTTGGGTATTGTTCAAACCCAGCATTGAAGATGATGAAATGCCTGGGCCTTAAGGATACGCACAGGAATTGTTTAAGAATCATTGGGATCCGGTATATATAAAGCCTTAAGCTTAATGTCGAGCTCTAGACAACAATGGAGATGCACCGTAAATGAATAGTCATCCTATATCTTAATCTTTGACAAGTGTTATTTTACAAGTAAGAAAAAGTTTTAGTCTTGAATAGCTTTTTTTTTCATGAGTGGTATGTGTGAGGCACTGTGGAAATCCAAATTGTTAGAAAAAATATTCAGTACTGTATCATATTTCATTGCATAGTTCTGTTAGTTGTTATTAGCACTAAGTGCAAACATCATTAGTTCAAAGATGGTGCTGAACTGCAAAACCAAATTAAATTTACTAGGTAATAAAGCCTCTGCTGGGTCCCAGGACACATGGATGTAGATGGCAACGAGAAAGCGGACACCCTTGCAAAGAAAGGGGCAGCTACACCACTGATAGGACCTGAACCCTCCTGTGGCATAGGAATCCACACTATCAACGAACATCTCAGACAGAAGGACAAAAAGAAAATAAGGGAACATTGGAATTTGCTTATTGGACACAGGCAATCCAAGAATCTTCTAACCAATTTTGGGAAGAAAGAAATCACAGAATGTGTCAAAAGAGGCAGGAATAAACTGTGACTCCTAACAGGATTCCTAACTGGACACTGTAGACTAAATGGGCATTTAAAGAAAATTGGAATAATCCAGGATGGCACATGCAGATTCTGCAAAGAAGCAGAGGAAACACCAACACATCTGCTAACAAACTGCGGAGCGACATTAGCCCGTAGGAGGAAGTGTTTTGAGATGTACAATGTGACCATAGAAGAACTTCAACCAATAAAACCGGGCCTATTAATCAAATTCCTTGATGAAATAGGACTCACCGATGTGCTTTAGGCAGAGAATGGGGGATACAATAGCTCTTAAAGGGCGCAGTATATTACACTCCGATTATTACATTATTATTATTACCCTGAAATATTATCATCATAGTCGTTATTATTTAATGTAAACGTATAATTAAAATAATAATAACATGATTAATGGTGTGTTTGTAAGATCTCAAAATTTTTGCATTTCTTAAAAAATATTATGATATTTAGTATTTTTGAATTTGATCACTAGTAAAAAAACAAAACATAAAATAAATCATGTTTTCGTAATGACCAACTTTAATAAAATCATCCCCGTGGAACTGTCTCTCGGTTTCTAAAATTGCAACGATCAGCCGGCCAGGTGCAGTGTCTGTTGGCACTTTGCCTCTCCCGTTTATCAAGAAGGACAACATTTGGCCTTTTTTTGGTAAATGCCGCATTGGACATCGTCCAAATGACAGAACGAGTTGAATTAAACGCGGTGTAATTGTTTTGATAATTAATAAATCACTTGTTGCATTAAGAAGCTTAAGAATTTTAAGAATTTTTCTATTTTGACCAAAATGACATAGGGAGGTTCACTACCCACTACTACTACATTATGAAAATCATCCCTTTTACAATAGAAAGTAAATATATCCTTGTATTTATATATATTTATGTCTAAAATGTGATGTAGCAAAATTAGGTCACTATAATCAACACTGATTTTGAACAAGTTTGGCCATTTTCATTTGACTAGCTTTTTATGTTTAGAATGTTGTTTGAAACCTAAAAATGCTGTCGGCTTGTTAAATTATCGAAGCGTGTCACGACCTGAAAAGTTATCTGACATGACCCTATTTTCGACCTAAATATCCTATTTAGTCATTGCCAGAAGTAAAAACAATCAACAGTGGGGGTGTTTACAGCTATCATAATACCAAAAAAGAATAAAAGTCAAAGCAGAATAGATAAATATTGCTAGTTTTAGGGTTAGTAGTTTTAGTGTTGCATTTTTGTTTGTATATACAATGCAACCATTTGTTTTTATAAGCCTTTAATCTTTATTGACCAGATAAGGTCTCAAAATGCTCGATTTACGTTGACTTTTTCCCAATATTTTATTACAATCTGCAATTTCTGACACAACATGTAATTGGATGATTCAAAGATATTTTTAAATTAAGTGGAGCAAATAATCAATAGTATTCTCCCACTTCATTTCATTAAATAAACTAAACTACCTACTCCGAAAGGAGTACACTTGTGTCACATCAAGAAAAGCTCTCATGCTGTTATTTTAGCTCGTGGGAGGGTGATATATGGTCTACAACAGTGATCGCCAAACTGTGCATTGGGGCTGAGCTACCAAGATGCCGTGAAAACATTCTATAAAAAATATTATTTCTCTATTTATAAAAAAAACCTTTATAAAATCCTAAAAACTAAGACACTTGTAGCCATCCAATATGGATGTTAACAAGACCACTTCAATTGTGTATTTTATATTATTGTAAAAAAAAAACATATATTTGCTATTAAGTACAAGTTTTTCTATTTCACAAGAAAGTCAGGAGTTTTGATTATGTATTAAATAAAATTGTAGACTCTGGATTGGAAATGAATTTCTTACTTCTACTATTATATTGTTCACTTTTAGATAGACATTGTTTGGACTTCATTTTGGAAATTTGAATATATTAAGACTGTTAGAAACAAAAAGTTTGGGAAGTTTTGGGTCTACAGTGCAAAAAAATGCAGAACTGTGGAATAATGGGAGCAAAAGCCAAACTGATAGTCTTGGCGACTGTTAGAGGAGTTTAATTTTGGGAATAGAGTCTTAAGGAAAATAAAAGTTTTGTTTAAACAGATTTGCCAGGTTGTACGAAGAGGATGTAACGAAGGTTTTCTATAATATATTTCTATAATAAGCGTACAAAAAGAAACAAAATATTTTCTTTTGTCAACTTGTTAACTGTTTGATTGTACAAGAGATAGACGCCATGACTGTTCTGAAGCTACTACACATTATGACAAGAGCTGCAGCTAGGTCTGTTAACATTTCGTTTGGCAAATGAACTATTTACATTTTTACATAATAATGACAAGTTTAAACTGATACAAAGGAAGAATTTATCTAAATAAATCATTGTTTGTTTGGAAATAAAATAACATTTGATTAGTTATTAATAATTTAATTTTAAAATTACAACTTAAAAAAAAAAAAAAAAAATGGAAAGTTAATAATGAAAAATTGTCGTGATTTTCATGACAAGGATGATGTTTGAATATTTCTAGAATAAGGGAAAATGAGTAGTGCGGAATATACAATTGTGTGTTTGAGTAAAGAATACAAATTGCTATTTGAGTGAGTTGGAGAATTTGGTAATTAGGCCAAAACCAGGAGCTTTGCGGTTCAAAAAGCTTAACAAGTTACATTTGATCTCAGGGAGAGTGACAGCTTTCAAGTTGGGACACAGGAGGAGGGAATATATTGAAACATTGTCAGGCTCGGAATGAGGAGTGAGGATTTTGTGTATATGTCTTTCAAGGGTCTTTTCATGGCTGCCCGGAGTGATTTTATGAGAGAGTGTAAGGTTGGATAGGTAGAAGTCATAAGTTTTATCGCAACAGATTTTTAATCAAGCTGGATAATTTATTAAAGGATTGGAATTGGTTGGAAGGATGCCTGGTGTTTTAGGTAGTAGGTTTGCAATTTGTGATGGGAGGGGTTTGGATAATTAGGGGTTTTGAGAGGACTGATGAGTTGTGCCATCCTGACCACTTGCTTGTTAGCAGTGGTGAAGATATTCACAGCTTCAAATTTTTTACTAATTGGCAAGTTTTATTTTTGTGTACACAGGACCAGAATGGGCGTCTTACAATATAGGCATATTCTTGTGCTCTCGGTGTGCTGGGATACACCGGGGCATGGGGACCCACATCTCAAAGGTGAAACACGTCCGGCTGGACCGGTGGGAGGATTCACAGATACAGAGGATGAGGGAGGTAGGCAATCTTGTCGCGAAGGCCAAGTATGAAAAACGAGTCCCCCCGTGTTATCGCATCCCAGTAGAGGGCGACCAAGAGTAAGATAAAATCCGAATGAAATTGTTTATTTTCCATATATTTAAATATATGACCGATCATGTTATTTTAGATCTCTTCTTGAAGAATGGATCTGCGCTAAGTATCTCAGAGAGGAATTTTCAAGACCAGAGCGTCAAGCCTTCATGGCAGGCCACATGGAAGGCTTCCTCATGAAACGGGGCAAGGAAGATCCTAAGTATTACCCAAGAAAGTTTACCCTTTCCGAGGTCGATGACACCTTAAAATATTATGTTGACGAGGTGCTTCTATTTCTCAAATAATTATATGTTTCAGCCCTATTACATGGTCACGTATGTGCAATTGTGATAATTTTTGTTTTCAGAGGAAAGACCCGAAAGCCGTGATGCGAGTGTCTGACATCAACGTCTCTTTCTCTCCGGTGAAGCTTCAGAAAAAGAATTCATTCCAAATCAGCTATCTGAAAGACGGTTCAACAAGACACTTGTACGTGTACCACGATGACCCACAAACCATTGTCAATTGGTACAATGCAATCCGGTGTACTAAATTACACCGTTTGCAGATAGCGTTTCCCACTGCAAGCCAAGCACAGGTATAAGAGAAAAAAAGAAATCAAAAAGAAAATTTTTAATGAAACTTTTTTTCCAGCTGGTTAGTCTTCTTACAAAAGACTTTCTCCAAGAAGGCTGGCTTTGGAAGACAGGGCCTCGTCCAACTGATGCATACAAGAAGCGCTGGTTCACACTTGACCAAAGAAAGTTCATGTATCATGAAGATCCATTGGTATTTTGCAATTTGTTTTAAAAATTAATAAATTGTTAATTTTTAATACGTAATATGGAACTTTTTTATTGGGAGTTTTTCTTTGTAAATTTTATTTCCAGTCAGCACATCCAAAAGGCGAGGTGTTCCTAGGGCACATGTTGGAAGGTTACTCGGTCCGCGTTGGCGTCCCAGCAGGAGTGCGCGACCAGGGACATTCATTTACACTTAGGACACCCGGCCGTTGGTACTACTTGGCAGCTGAGGAGTCCTCGGACCGGGATAAATGGATCCAGACTATCAATTCAGTACTGGAGATACCCCTGTCCCCTCAGGACAACGCAAGTGAGTGATTATTTAAATGCACAATGACAAAAAAAAAAAAAAAAAAAAAAAAAAATTGTGGTTTATTTCAAACTATATGTATTTTTATGTATTCGCTTTGGCGGTATAAACACTATATGCATTTTTATTGTTATATTGGACCAGAAATTCACCAAAAACTGGAAAATCATTTTAGTAATAGATTAAAATTTAACAAATAATTTATTGGATGTCCGTCATTGGCCAAAGCATCTACCTGAGCGAGATGTTATTGACATCCCCACTTTTGAGAAAAAATTTTTTTACTCAAATTTATTGTTTCATCTCAGAAAACAATTTAAAAAACCCAATTAATTCACTCGACAAGTTGGCTCTGGAAAAGATAAAATTGAACCGATTTTTTTTTTAGTCGAAAGAGAGTAAAAGGAGTAGGTTTATTATTATATTATAAGTCAACTATTAATCTTTATACCTTTACTTATACATATCTTTATTATTACAAAAATTAACAAATAAATACAAGTGTTTTTATCTTTGAGTGTATAATGTAAAATAAATAAATAAAAATGGTTTTGTGTTTGTTTTGAATTAGTTGCAGCTCGTCTCGTTAGAAAACGAGGAGTGACAAGCAGCCTGAACATATTCTCGTCCAGATGACGGCGAAGCAAATTTCATCCCGTCGATCACGTCCTTCGATTCAATCCGACCCAGCCGGCGGGATCTGTAAATAAAGTCGTATGTTTTCTAGTTGAAATGAAATTCCCACTGTGCTATAGCTTTATTATGTTTTGATCCCCCTAAAAAAATTAATAATATTAAATAAATAAAATATATAAAAAATTCACCGTGGTCTTACGTTTCTGTTCAGCTGACAGTTTACACATAGCATAAATTCTGTTTTGTCTATTCCAAAGAAGGTTTTTCTGTTTTAAATGTGAAAATGAATTGCATTTACTTTTTTATTTCAAATGAACCCTTTTATCAAATCAATTAAAACATTGTAAAACTTTATTACTTACTATACACACTTAATGTTTCAGTTTATGCATGACAACAATATTAAATGTAATATCGAATGACTAGTAATTAAGAAAGATTCATTTTAAATATAATACGTTTATTTTTTATCTCAGCACTTCTAGTGATAGTTTTTTGTTGTTTTTTTTAATCAAAGGACGTCACAGTTATAATATTCCTTTGTAATAAACTGCAGTATTTTAAAATATAAGGATATCATCTTATGCTTAGTCCTAGATGAAGTCGTTCCTAAACAAATCAGAAATGATTTTTCCTTTAATACCGTTCGACGTCATCAAATGAGGTTTGAACATTTCTGAAAAACTGGGGTTTTAAGTGTATATTTGTTACTTTTAATGTCGCGTGTTTATTATTTAATCGCTTTTTATTATTATTTTTTAACTTTTCTCTTTGGTTTTAAATCCTGTTGGTAGTTGAAATCTAACTAGGAATTGTAAAGAAAAACCGACCATGACATATTAAATTAGAAAACATTCCAATGTTTCATTTCTTTTCACCTTTATTTAAAAAACAAAAACAAATGGAAGTCTATAGAGGCTATATTGTCCTTTTAATTTAAAAAAAAAAAATGTTAATCTGCTTGTTTTTTCTTTCTTAAAGCAAGGACGCTTTGGCCGTTTCGGCTGGTTAAATGAGTAGTCAGAATCTGCTCGTATACATATCTTTTTTTATTACATATTCTCTTTTAATGTTTACAGAGGCTTTTACTTTATTTCTTTCTTCTCAAATTATAATAGCAAAATGTTATTTAAAATGTAATAAATGTGTTTTAAATATATTGTCTTGATGCTTAAACTTGTAATTTTTATTCAAAAAAAATAATTTTTATTTGTCACCATGGTTTCTTTTTCTTCATTTGTTTCCTTTTCCTTTTCTGTATTGTGTAAATTGATCCAGAATACATGTTGAATTATAACTACAATAATACACTATCATTTATAATATTTAGATTCATAATATACAGATTTTTTTTTTTTTTTTTTTTTTTTTTTTTTTTTTTTTCAAATCAGACATATATATTATGCAGGGTGGGCGACCAAGGCCCGAGGGGTTAAATTCCTGGGTAGACTCGTACCCCATCCCTAAAAGGTCTGGGCTGACATGGTCATTTCATGTGTCCTGCATAAATTGCTTGAACTTGTTCACAAACCCCATTTGGACCATTTAATCTCAGGGGAGTGATTTATCAGACATTAAATCAATTTAAAAAAATTCTGAGTCCATCCCCAGGGATTGATCAGGGGATCAAACTGTGAGGATGCTTATCCTTCCTTATCAAAGAAGTCACTTTTGCCGGCTGAAGAATGCTCGTAACCTGCCTCAACTTTGCTCGGGAGATATGCAGCTATGGTATTTGCAAAGGGTACAGTTCTTGGTCTCATTTTCAATGAAAAGTTGGGGGTAACCTGCTAAACTGTGCAAAAATAAATATGGAAATATGTAATTTAATCTGATTATATTAATTTGAACTAAAGTGTATATAACCATCCCTAACCTTCTGAGTGGGCAGCGGTCTGTCAAATACCTATCAGCCTCCTAATCTCCTTGAGATAGAGAATAGCCATTACAATTCTGCTGGTTTGATCACCTTAACAAACTCTTTCAAGTGCCTGTGTTACGATGGTCATCATCCAAACTATAATTGAAATCAAAAGGGGTTACTGACCCCTTTGCTTTTTGGTGCTTTTTCCCCGAAGAGTTTTTAATCTTTTTATCACTATCGCTTAATATTTGGCTGTTAAATTTACTCAATACTACTCAACTTACAACTTACTCAATTGCAAGATTTTCGAGTGACCTATGTTATTGCACTTATGATTCCGGCTCCCCTCTCACTAATTAATCTAGCAGCTGATTAGTGCTCTAACCTTAACCTCAATGTGAAGAGGTGTGGTACTGGTTATGATTTCAAGTGCTAGGGTGGTAGTGGAAAATGTTCCTGCCATCTCTGACTAGATCAAATAATCTAGTCTTTGATATGACCTTAATTTATCACTATTTCTCTTATTTTCTAAACCTTTCCACCACACTAAAGCTGTAAAAAATAATGTTGGTAGAATAATTGCAGTATATTGCCATTTAGGTAGCCTTGGTTTGATGTTTGACGTTTTACCGACAATTCTCCTACATTGTACCATTGATATAGTGCCTTTCCTGTATATATTATTGAAATGACTTTTCCAATCAAGTTTCCTGTCAACATCACACTAAGGAATTTGATTGAATCGTCTAATTTTAATTCTATGCCACCCGAAATTTAGGGTTACAAACAGCCTCCTTATGGGCAGCCTCCTTTCACATTAATTCTAAGTGTGCTACCCCCTAAGCCCATATTGACCATATTAACTTCCAAGTAGGTTTTTACCCGTATAGTAAGGTAATGGTCGACATTGTAATTATCTAATGCTGATAAAATGCAAGAACTAAAGTAAGTATATTATTGTAAGAATATATCGATTTATTTAATTAAAATTAATAGAATAAGTTACAAATATCTCTATTCTTTTTTGTGTAGTTTATATTAATCACTTCAAGTCAGAAGCAGACAGGGAGACCTTACTGAAAGCATTGGAATCATTGCTTTCCTTGCGAGTTTCAATTCACAGTAAGACTAGTCTGATAAGTTTATTGATATAATAAAAAATGTTTATACAATAATAATCTATAATAAAAAAGTATGTAAAAAACTTACATTCTTACAACCTGGTGAGGGGGTGGAGCTTTATTACAGGTTTAAACAGGTTAATATGAAGAATAAATTTAATAAATAATTGACTGTATTAATTATTTCAATAAATTATTCTTTTTTTGTAAGTCTTGGTTGAGGTGAAGTGGTTACAGCTGCAGCTTGAGCTGAAGGTTGTGGGGTTGAATCCCACTTGTATCACCAACTTTTTCATCTCAACCAACACTTTACCCAATAACAATAATTTTTGATAATTTTAACACGTAAAAATGTGTCTGCATGAAAGTCTTATGGTCAGCCTCACTAACCTGACTGCCATCAGAAAGAGTTGACTTACATTTTGTAAATCCACCTGTGAAAAGAAAAACAATTAACACCAAAGAAAAGCATACAGAATTCATGTAAAGTTGAAAATATTTAAATGAAAGTTATACTCTGATGGCAATAATCCTCACAATCGTTAAAAGAGTAATGATTAACCAGGTAAACCTAGACAGTTTGTAGCACACACGAAACAACTTTATGTGCTATTAAAAAAAATTAGAATAATAAAATAAAACTTTGTGAAAACAGAAAAAACCTACTTTTTTAATGGCATTTTGAGCTTTCATATTGATCAGAGTGCAATTCTGATGATTATTTCATATAGTTGGTGGAGGAGTAGCTTGAAAAAAGCTACCCTTAGTAGACTAGCCTGACTGTCAGAAAAAATTTTAATATCTTTTCCCTTAATTTGTTTTTTCCATAAGTATTTTACATCACACATTAACGGTAAAAATGGAGGTGTTATTGCCAAGAGGGGAGGAGATGCTAATTTAAGTTTCCACGATTCCTGCACCACCCCCTAAGTAAATCGTCTGTATGCAGTCAATGTTACGAAGGTCATGATCCACGTTGAAATAATATTCACAAGTGGTGAACACTTGAAAGTACTTTTTCCCGGAAGAGTACTGTGTCTCTGTCACATTGAATTAGTCCTTTCACTGTGCTTTAAAATCTGGTGTAATGTCTTGTGGATTGTCAGAAGTTCCGCCTGATTATTGGACCACTTGGACGCCAATTTTTTTGTATCCTATTTTAACCTCTGTTTCTCCTTTGTAAAATTATGACAGTGCAGCCCATCTTTTCTTCAATACAACTTCCATTGGTGAAGGATTCAAAATCAGGATTTTCTGTTTCCTCTTGTAGAGATATCTAAATGTTGCATCTGCATTTTTGTGAGGATTTTTTTTTTTTTTTTTGGCACTCGATGACTCAGGAACTTTATGAGCTACTTGTTGCCTTACTAATGGATAGATAATGATGATTTCTATCTTACTTATCTTACAGTTTATGGAAAAATAGAAATGGGCGGGGGTTGTATTTATAATTGGCCTTTATATATAGGGCGTCCGAAAATTAACGCAAGATTTGAATACGCCCCCGTTTTGTAGTAAATTGTTGGCAACCCTGAAGAAAGAAAAATTCGCCAGCTGAGAATTGAGGGCTGGTAAAAATGGAGCCGTTATACGATACGACAACGCTTTTTCATTATTGAACAATATTTCAAATAAGTAAGTTTTTCTATCAATTCTCGTCCACGACACCGACTTGGTTTTCTGGGGTTTTTATCGACACTCTCATGCAGTGCTTCGATATTTACATTTGAACGACGATGTTTATGGATAACTGGTGTGTTTAGCGTTTCCAACTGATTGACCGTATTAAATTGTTAAAACACTATTTTGACCATAATTTGTATAAAACTTTCGAATTACGGCCGCCAAAGTTTCATTATTTTTGAAATATTGTTCCGGGCTGGTTTCAAAAATGGCGGCAAATACATATCTTTTTACGGCTGGAAAAGGCAAACTACATTGTTCATCTCCAGGCCTCAATTCCCTCTCTTTTTTTTTTTCGTTTTTATCCATTTAATTTCTTTAAATGTTTTTTATAATACAATGATAACCGACTCTCTCTTGTCTTTATTGTAATGATTTATTTTAATGATCTTAATGATTTATTTTAATGATAGCTTCACTGTACCTCAGGTTTGTTTAATCCACATCAATTGTGGATGAAATACCACAATTATCAAACACATACACAAAACATAATAATTAAAACAACAGTCTGGCTACCAATCATTCTACCGTAGTGTTCTCAATATGTTTTGAGGTAATCGCAGATAAGTTCGCACATTCATACTAATGAGTTACTTTCTCACACCAACATTCATTTACAGTGCCGTAAAGTAGTCAATATTTCTTGGGATATTTAGTGATAAGCCCTCATTTAGGCAGATAAATCCATTCACTTCAGATTGGTCAATTGTTGTGAATTTTGTCCAACTTTTTCAACGCTTTCAATTTTGTCTTTTGTTGTACTCCTTTTCTCTCTTAGTATGCTTCTATTCCAATATTTTATAAAGGTCATGCTTTAATACTAATATGGTCACTAACCTGACTGCTAGCAGGGAGAGTTGACTTGCATTTTGTAAATCCACCTGTGAAAAGAAAAAAAAAATAACATCAAAGAAAGGCATGCAGCCTTCATGTAAAGTTCAAAATATTTAAATGCAATTTACCCTCTGATGGCAAAAATCCTCTTAATCCTTAAAACATCCATGATTAACCAGGTAAATTTTGACATTGTTTGATACAATCAGAAAAGTTTATGCACTTTTAAAATGAAATTTAAATTAAAATAAATAAAATAAAACTTAGTGAAAACGGAAAAGGGCTACTTTTTTAATCACCTTATGAGCTTGCATATGAGCCAGAGAGCAATTCCGATAATTATTTCGTCTAATATAGGTGGCGGAAGAGTAGCATGAAAAAAAGGCTTGGAGGTCGGTGGGAATTGAACACATGATCACGGGGTCTATGAGGTGAAATCACACTAACCACTAGGCTACATGTCTTGTAACATGTGGCTTCAGACGTATTTTTTCATCTTGATTTGAAGGGGGACAATATAATCATTAAGTCCACAATAGAACTTGATAAATCATTCATGAATTGTCCCTTATATAGCCGGAAGGAAGTTGTCTTTCTTTATGTATCTGGTTGCCATCAGGAGGATTCCGGGAGATATCATTTCCTAAATTTGCTAGACTGGTGGGTCACATGGTAAAGATTTTTGTTTTGCACTTTGAAAGATTTATCTCCAGTTTCGAGTATCTGGCTGTTCCTCTTGTACTACTCAGCATTTATTGCCATTCGCACCATTTTATTTTGTAATATTTGCTCCTGCTTTGTTTTGGATGAAGATACTGCTCCACATATTTCGCACCCATAAAAGACCTGGGGTTTTATGATAGATTTATAAATCAACATAGCAAGTTTGAGCCTTATATTGGATTTGTGGTGTCACCGAGAGAAGCATATCCTTCAGTCACCTATTTATTTATGTGATTCTTCCAGGATAGCCTTCAGTATCCTGGCAAGGTCTGTTAGTCATCAGGCTACTAGATACTTCATAGAGCTTAAGGATGATTCCATGAGATATCATTTTCTAAATTTGTAAGGCTGGTGGGTCGCATGGTAAAGATTTTTGTTTCGCACTTTGAAAGATTTATCTCCAGCTTCCATTTATCACAATAATTTGATGTATTCTTTAAAGCATCCTGAACTGCTTTTTGAGTCTCTAAGATATTATGATTGGATGCATATATAACTGTTTAGCCTGCATAGACTGCTACATTTACACCAACTACAGAGGGAAAGACGAACTTGCACAAATTAAACATGGTTATTCGGAGATCATGAGAGGCATTTGCAAAACATTTTCTTTATCGTGCCAAGAACGCTGCTTGATTTAATCTTGTCTTCAGGGCTCAAAGTGTTTGTTTTCTGTGTAGATGTGTCATTCTTGTCTGTTGTGTTTAGTGTGTAAAACCTACGTCACACCAGACTTCATCTCGCGATCTCTGAATAATCATTAACTAATGGTCACTAAACATCACGCATTTAAACAGAATTAATGAGAGGACTGAACCTGTTTCTATTGCTGTAGGAGGGCAGGTATTCATTGCTCCTGTCATATTGAGACATGCTAATCTTTTTAGACATTGAAGTTTGGTCTGTAGCTCCTTGTTCAGTGTTTTTGGCCATTATGCTAGAGCTGTACATGAGAACTAGGATCTGACCGTTGTGGTGTACAACCAGTATGCCATTCTGTGGCTTATTTCCCAGTTTTTACAGCATAATCTCTGGCCAATATGTAGTAGAGCTT
>CM077110.1:14294507-14320104 GCA_039619505.1 Cimex hemipterus | reverse complement strand
TATATATATATATATATATATATATATATATATTATATCTCTTTATTTCTCTCTCCCCCCTGTTCAACCCCTTCCTACACCCTGTTCAATAAGCTTTAATGGAACAACCAACAAGGTTTTCAACTTTCTTTCCCTTTACACAGCGATTAGTTTCACTTTGTGTCATTGTTATTGTGCACGAGATAAGAGAATGAGTCAGAAATGGCAAAAAGGCGAGTTGAAACGTCGACTTTGCTTTTGTGTACATTGTGACGGTGCGCCCCCTCCGGCTGAATGGATGATTTCGAGTGTGAAATCCATTCGTGCACTCCCTTTTTCCACTGTCCGCTCGGATTACGGTGCACATTATGAAATTTGACCCTCTTTAATCTCGTAGATCGGAGGATCTTATTTTTCCTCAATTCAAGTCGCACCGAGAGAGGACCGGACGAATTAGTTAAATAAAATTAATGAAATCTGACAGCCGTAGGACAATGGATCCAGCGAGGTATGAACGGACGGCCAATTATTCCGACCTTTGGTTAAACCGGTCTGGTCTGGGCATGGCTCCAAAATTGGGCCACTTTTAGACATTTATGTCACGAAAGGGGACAGAGATTAATGGACGGCTAACCGTTGACTGACATCACACCCTCATTACCGCTTTATTTGTGCCTTAATTAATTATAAACCGGAGTTGTTTACCCGGCGGGTCGGCTATCCTCTGAAACAACACGTTTGTAGTTTTAAACCGAATCCGATCCAGAGGGGATCCATCGAGAGAGAGTGTCGGACGACGCGAGACCAGCCAACTGTATAAATACGCTTCTCCCTTGTTAAGAATAATCACTGAGCCATTTACATTGTCTGTCCACTAACCGTTAGCAATTTGACTGAGAGTCAGTTTTCCTCAATTAAATTTTACTAGTCATGTAGATACACAAACAAGAAGAGATTATTACAAAGTTGTTTGGTAACTTTAACTGTGGAACTTCTCTGCTTGTTTGTTGATCCGGTGATCGATCATTCATTGATCGGAAAAGATCATGCTAGGTTCACCATTCACTTATATACTTTTACACTTTCTTCGCTGTTGTACTATTACTTTTCCCACCCCAGCATTCTCTATTCTATGCCGTTTTATCTTGTTCTTCAATGCGCTAGAATAATCACTATACAAAAATATTCTTCTTTATAATAATTTCTTATGTTTCCGCTGCACAATTTCGTTCTTTTTTAAAGCTGCCTCTTCCTTTTTCCAAATTTTTGTAATTAACAAAAACAATAATTCATTAGTTTTTGTTAAAATTTCTTTCACTATTTCTTATTTGAATGCCTTATACTTTAAACTTTTTATTTTTCAACTTTATTACGCATCTTTATTATTTTCCAATTCATGTATTATTTGTACTGTTCTTACCTACCTCTCTTAACCAACTTTTTCAACGCTTGCACAACTAATTTTAAACTTGCTTATCTTTTGTGATACGTTTTTATCTTTTATTCCACAATTTTTCTAAACCCATTTTCATTCTTTATCGCTCTCTACTTGTTCTAATAGTTTTCCGCGTTTTTCTCTAATTTGTTCCATGTTCTTATACTCTCTTTTCTCCAATTCTGTTATAGTTCCTTTTTTCTCTTTCTGCTTTTCTATTACACACTATTTTTCCAAACCTAAAATACTTTGCATTATTGGTCAATTTTTCATACTTTATTTGTCCTTGAACTTTCGCTCCTTTTTCATTATCTATTATTTTCTCTCATATTCGTATCATTTCTTCTCTTCAATTTAGTCTTTTTATGTATTTTGTTAGCCCATCTCTTTCTCTCTTACTCGCTTTTTCTTTCTCTTGTTCTCTCTCACTCTATCCTCCTCGCTCACGTCCCCCCCCTCTATTTGTTTTGTACTATCCGCTCTGTTCTCTATTTTATCTCATATTCTTATCTTCTTCTCTTCAATTTAGTCTTTTTGTTTGTTATCCCATTTCTCTCTCTTTTCCCTTACTTGCTTTCTCTTTCTCTTGTTCTCTCATTCTTCCTCGCTCACTTTCTCTCCTCTCTATTTATTTTACTACTTTTCTGCTTTTTTTCTCTATTTTCTCGCCAATTCTTACTCTTTCTTCTATCCAGTTCACTCTCACAGCATCAGTACGTAATGTACAGTTGTCAACAATTATAAAAAACCATACAGAGTGAAAATTTGAATTGATAGAAATGTTTTTTTTTTAAATTTTGAATTTAAAGTTTAATTAATATCGGATTTAAAAACTTGTCTGCCTGTTTTACAACACAGAAACCGAGGGTCTTGAAGCACAGAGGGAGAAAAAGCTGTTAAACCCTTTTGTGTTAAAGACAGACAAGTAGGGCCGCCTCCCTATTAATCATCCCGTAATTAAGAAAGAAAACCAAGTCCTTAGACTTAAATTAAGTTTGATGAATGAGTAGGAAATTGTATAAAGTTCGCGGCGTAACGGGTGCTCGACTTTCTTCTTTAAATTATGCGACGGGCGAATTCAGCGGAGTGGGCGTTTTACAACGGATAGGGTTTTTAATAACGTTAATCGCGGCTGACGGTTATTTATTTACCTTGGAACTTTTTTGCGGTCTTTTACACGAGGGGGTATGAGCAGTTCAACGTCGAAAGTTGGGACAACACGGCTTAACTGGCCAACAGTTTTGCACGACAACACTGTAATACCGGTTTAGCCTATCCGGCAAAGAAAAACCACCAGTTTAATTTATGTAACTAGTTATACACTCATATACATCACATACATCTCGTATATATAGTATAGAAAATAAGGCGTAACAGACCCACAGTTTTGCACGACAACAGTGTAATGATGGTTTAGCATATCCAGAAAACTAAAAAGTGTAGTTTATGTAAAAAGTTATATCCAAATGTATCATTTTTATGCCCAAGTTATCATTATACAGTATTAGGCATGCCAACTATCTTAGTCTTTATGTTTATTACCTTAAGATTTATATGG
The DNA here is from genome assembly GCA_039619505.1 of Cimex hemipterus. Lineage (NCBI taxonomy): Eukaryota > Metazoa > Arthropoda > Insecta > Hemiptera > Cimicidae > Cimex > Cimex hemipterus. Next base: position 14,317,132 of record CM077110.1, on the reverse strand, counting down.
TAAAACTGTGACTTATTTTATACAAGCATATGTACATGCGTTTATGGTCAAAACGGACAGTATATTACCACATATTTAATAAATATAACCTCTGCGCGTTATAAGTTTAATCAATTTTAAGTTAACATAAACAAATAAAGATGTTACAGTCATTATTCCACTTGCTTTAACAAGTTACTTCCAGTTGCCATGATACACTTAGGATGTTATGTCATTGGGTTTTTTTTTTTGGCGAAGGTAAAACGGTTTAATTGAACCATATTAAATGCCTTTCTGAAATTAACATTTTCGTAAATAATTCGACTTACACTTCGCAAAAATACAGAAAGTACAGAAAAACATAATTCCTCCCTCGTTGTGTTTTCATGCATTTCCAAACAGGAAATGACAAAAAATAAAGGATGGAAAAGTACTTTCCCCCCCGCCTGTTCAGGCGGGAAGCAGCTTCTTCTCTTTAAAGAACTCCGTCGAGTATATATTTGCAGTAATGCAGGAAACCTTTCTGTCCTGCCCGTTTACAATGCCACCTTTCTCGGGCCGGCTTTTCATCCCCAAAGACCATAGAAAAACAGTACTGGATGTTTTTCCTTTTTTAAGATGCTTTTACGGGAAAGAACCTACTGGGATATTTTATCCCAGCGATGAAAACCGTTAAAATAAAATCCGAGAAGTTTACGCTTTTACCTAGCCGAAATCGAAATATAGAAACATTAAGAAGACACGTTCAACCAAAAAAGAAAAACTAAATTGTATTTTATTTTTTCCGTTTTCACGAAGTTTTACGGAAATTAAAATTTATGAATTTAGTGATGAATGTATTATTATATGATAAGAATAATGGCACATTTATGAATTAATTAAATAAATAAATTTAACCAATTTTAACCTAAGTTAAAAAAACAACTGCTATGGAATTTGACAACATTTTCTCATCAGAGGGTGTAAATGCCATTTAACTATAATATCAACTATTTATACGAATGCAATATATCGACCTTTAATGTTAAATAAATTTTCTTTTTTTTGCAGGGGGATTTACAAAATGTAAGTCAACTCTCTCTGCTGGCAGTCAGGTTAGTGAGCATGTTAGTATTAAGGCATGGCTGTTACACTATTTACACAGACACATATGTTGTGTACATGACATTAGTTCAAAAAATATATAAAATCCCTTAAATTCACTGCATAATTTTTCTTATCCAAGGTTTATTATTTAGTAGTTTATTTAGTTGGTTTGAATTAAACTTCATGTATTATCCAATTGATATGCAAAATGAATTTAATTTACTGTATAATTAATGTATTTCTAACATTTGTTATTATCCAGGGGTTTTTCAACCATTTTAACATCTTTTGTTTTTCCGTATTCGCGAAGTTTTATATAAATTGTGCGTAAAGTTGTTTCGCGAGTGTTAAACAGTGTGATTTACCCGGTCATTTAAGGAGTACGAGGATTGTTGCCATCAGAGGGTAAATGCCATTTAACTAATATCAACTGTTTATATAAATGCTATTTATATCGTCCTTTAATGTTAAATAAATTTTCTTCTTTTTGCAGGGGGATTTACAAAATGTAAGTCAACTCTCTCTGCTGGCAGTCAGGTTAGTGAGCATGTTAGTATTAAGGCTTGACTTTTACACTGTTTACACAGACACATATATCTTGTACACATTTGCGAGGAGATCATATATTGGTATAAAATTTTAATTGTTCCAACACAAGAATGATATATACTCCCCAAAAATTATTAGGGATTTCACCAAAATTATAAATTTTGCGTTCCAGTAAGGTTAGAAATAACTTCTAGGTAAGTTGAAGAAATGATATTTGGTTGATGTTGCTTTTAGCTATCCTACTTGAATAGTTACGTAACTACATACATTTAGTTACTAAATATTTAAGGTGACTTTGATTCAATGTTTATATTTCTTATATTTTTATTATCCAAAGGATTTTCATTGTTACAATCATCTTTCGTTTCTCCGTATTCGTGAAGTTGTATTTAAATAGTGCGTAATGTTTTTTTTTAAGTGTTAAACAATGAGAAGTTTTAGCGGGTTAATCAAAGATGTTTTAACGATTTCGAGGATACCATGAAAAGGTAAGTATCATTTACATAATATCGATTGTTTATTTGATTACAAGGATTGTTTCCTTCAGAAGGTAAGTCTCATTTAATTAATACCGACTGTTTTTCTGAATGCTGGTAATTTAACAACCTGAAATTTAGTTGGTTTGAACTTAACTATATACATTATCCAGTTAATAAATAAAATGCATGTATTTACTTTATAATTAATGTATTTCTAACATTTGTTATTATCCAGGGGTTTTTCAACCATTTTAACATCTTTTGTTTTCCGTATTCGCGAAGTTTTATTTAAATTGTGCGTAAAGTTGTTTCGCGAGTGTTAAACAGTGTGAAGATTTACCCGGTCATTTAAGGATTACGAGGATTGTTGCCGTCAGAGGGTAAATGTCATTTAACTAATATCAACTGTTTATATGAATGCTATATGACGTCCTTTAATATTAATTTTTTTCTATGTGCAGGTGGATTTACAAATCGTAAGTCAATTCTCTCTGCTGGCAGTCAGGTTAGTGAGCATGTTAATATTAAGGCATGACAGTTAAACTTTTGAGCCAAACACATTTTTACACATCTCACACCTTTGTCACAATATCATATAGTGATATACATTACTAATTGTTCCAACACAAGCATGTGCACTTATATATATTCACATAAATCATTAGGGATTTCAATAAAATATTGGGTTTTACGTTCCACTAAGTTCAAAAATAACTGGTAGGTAGTTTGAAAACATGGTATTTAGTTGGTGTTACTTTTACTTAAATTACTTGTTCAATTAAAAAACTACATGTACACATTTGATATCTATGTAATGAGCATTTAATTTAATGTATAATTAATGTATTTCTTACATTTTTATTAAGCAGGGTATGTTCAGAATATTTGTTTTTCCGTATTCGCGAAGTTTTATTTAAATTGTGCGTAAAGTTGTTTCGCGAGTGTTAAACAGTGTGAAGATTTACTCGGTCATTTAAGGATTACGAGGATTGTTGCCGTCAGAGGGTAAATGTCATTTAACTATTTATATTAAACCTATATATCGTTCTTCAATATTAACTTTTTTCGTTTTGCAGACGATTTACAAAATGTAAGTTAACTCTCTCTGCTGGCAGTCAGGTTAGTGAGCATGTTAGTATTAAGGCTTGAATGTTACACTATTTACACAGACACATTTTTACACATGTTATATATTTCTCAGAGATTATAGTGATACACAATAGTAATTGTTCCAACACAAGGATAAAACTTAATATTTTATTGAGGTAATATTTATTGATACTCGAAAGAATTGTGTGAATATATATTTAATATATAATATATATTTAAATTCCACTAAGTTCAAAAATGGCAGGTGATGTTTCACAATTAGTTGTTGTTACCTTTAGGTACATTACTTGAATAGTTACGAAACTAATATATTATCCAATAAATATGTAAATTACATTTAATTTACTAGATAATTGGTATATTTCTAACGGCTTTATTATCGTTCGGATTTTCAACCATTTTAACATAAAAAATAGGAACTTTTAAAGTATTAATTGTTCTAACGCAAGAACGTTATGTATTCACAAAATTAAAAAACGTTAGCGATTTCACGAAAATTTCAGTTTTGTGTTCCAGTAAGATTAGAAATAAGGTAAATTGAACTTATGTCTTCTTTAACAGGGAATGAACCCTCTCCCCCGAAATCAATCCCAGTTGTTTCAACCAATCTTTATGCTTCTCCAAACTTTTATACCCATCAGAAACCGTTCCTAACCACCATAGCTCTAACAGTACCTAACCTTCACTTACAATTTCTCACCATTATTAACCGCTGGAAACTATCTATAGCCACATCCCAATTGTCCCAAACCATTTTCAAACTTACCGAACCATTCTTAATCATGGCTATTCATAACAATCACATAAAGCACCACTTGTATTTCATGTCTAGCTCTAACCGTACCTATCCATTATGCCATCTCTAACTTTTTCTGACAATCACTATCTCCAACCTTAACAAACCGTGTTTAACAATCTTTTACCAAATTTCAGGTTCATGACACTAATACACCTATTTTGTAAAAAAAAACTATTATTTATAATTATGCTTCCCTATTTGTATTGTAAGTAATTATATGTTAATTATAGGTTTTATTATTTTTATTTTATCTTATGGAGATGTCTTATTATATCTTTCGATTCTTATAATAGAAAAAATTATTTGTAATAATTCGATAATCAACTATTTTCATGTTGTTATGTCTTTAAGACGATGAATTTTTCGTGTCAGTTTTGACTTCTGATGATTTCTTTCTTATGTTTAGAATTTTCTATGTTCTTTTTTTTACCAGGTCGAGATGAATTATTTAATATACATGATATTATCGCTTTTTATGATACATTTTACGTTCTTTTATTTAACATAAAGGTCTATATTTGATTATAAAATTACAACTTCAAAATAGCGCGTATAATGGAAAATGTCAGTATTCTTCATTCCAGCAGTCCAATTGCAGACGGTTTTATGCCCATTGTACATTTAACATTAGACATTGTGTTGAATGGTTTAGTTCGAAATAAATGCCCATCCTTTTCCAGGGAATAAATTTAAACGGTCACGGATTTCATTATGTGCCCCACGCCGGCAATAAAACGTTCGAAATAAAGCAATAAAACTTCCCCAACATAATTAAATACGTTCTTACGGAATTTATTTTTCGGCACGGGGCCGACAATCTTTTTTGCCTTTTCTTTGCAAATATTTTCAGTGTCGGAGTCGTTCACGTAAAAAGACGGTTCCCAGATTAAATCTGGAAAATGGCGTCCACGGGGGTGTCATAAAGTTTTATCTGCTCTGGGACAAAATTATCGCCCTTCCACACTTTTGAGAGGGATTTTTCGATTTATCCCTTCGGCGAATTGTGCCTTACCACAGTCTAAGGACTGAATAAACCCGATAAACAAAATTAAAACCCGTCGCATTTTTCTGTCTAAATAATCATATTTCATGTTTTGACAAATTCTGTTTTTACTTTTGTTAATTATTTTATTACTATTATTATTAAGTTTAAAAAAATATATTTAAACATATACATACATGTCTGGCGGTTTTTTTGTCTTTTTGGAGAATTAGAATGTTAGAAGGAAGTGTTGTACTAGATAAGTTGCAAATTTATTACCTGGAGCGAATGGGGATTATGAACGCTTAAGAAATTTGTAAAAAATTGGTATCATTAGAAATCATGAAAGGTTTAACTTTTTAACTTATGATAGTTAGGAGTGGTTAGAGTTGATTAGTAATGGTTTTAGTAGTGTTAGAGATGTTTAGAAATGGAAGGAGAAGTTAGCAATAATTGGGTACCATAACAGATAGTTAGGCATGTTTTCGTACAATAGGCGATAGTCTAAAAGTAAGTTGGAATGATTTATAACTATGATTAGGTTTTTGGTAGGGAATACTAAGGACCGTTTCCTATTTGAGATCGACAGGAAGAGTTAAAGGAAGTTAGAGATGGTGAGAGATGTTTGGCAGACCAATTTCAGCTTCGCTCAATCCTCAAATTTGGTCTGTGCGTTTTCCGTCTCTTCCGGTTCTTTTTATTGTTCTCGAGAGCTGAAGGAATTACAGTTCTTCAGGAATGATTACAGGAGGTTGGGGGTGTTAAGTTATGGTTGTGAATGGTTGAAAAGGTGGAGAATTGGTTGGTATTGTAACGCTTGGCTATCTCCAGTGTAATTGTACAATATTGTTTTGCTACTCGGTTCTTCGGTTAAGGTTATCATGCAGTCGTATTTCATGAGGTCGCATTTAGATTGTTGTGGATTCCAGGTAGGCTTTCACGTTTGAGGAATTGAGGTCAGGTGGTCAATAGGCAGGGAGAGTTTTACTATTTACAATGTAATCTATGGTTTGAACCTTGCCATAGCCAGAAGGTTAGGAGGCCCGGTTTCAGTGGTTGAAGCCCTTCTATTGTAACATTAAACATCCCAAAACATTTCCTCCTATGGGTTAGTATAGCTCGGCAGTTGGTTAGTAGATTTGTTGGTGTTTCTTCTGAATCTTTTCAGAATGTACATGTGCCATTTTGGATTATTCCAATCTTCTTTAAGTGTCCATTTAACTTGCAGTGTCCTGTTAGGAATCCTATTAGGATTCGCAGTTCGGTCCTGCTTCTCTCGACACATTTTGTAATTTCTTTCCTTCCAAAATTGATTAGAAGATTCTTGGAATGCCTGTGCCCAATGAGTGAATTTTACAGTTCCCTTATTATCTTTTTGTCCTTCTGTCCGAGATACTAGTTAATAGAGAGAGTTCTTATGCCACAGAATGTTCAGGTCATATCAGCGGTGTAGCAGCTCTTTGCCTTGCAAGGGTGCCCGCTTTCTCATTGTCTTCTATTTTCATCTGTCCTGGGACCCAGCAGAAGCTGACTTTGTTCTGCGTACCTAGTGCTTATGTTTAATTTGGTCTTGCAGTTCATTCCCATCTTTGAAATTTGAGCTTAGTGCTTTTATGGCTGCTTGGCTCTCTGACATGATACCTATATTCTTGTTTTTGTACCCTTTACTTAGGTTGAATTGGTCTTTCGATTGCATGAATCTAAGCTTGGATGATACTGATGTATTTTCCCATGGGTTCTGAGTATTTGAATTCAGGTCCAAATACTGTACCTTCTTGTGTTCTTGATCCAACTGTGTACCAAAGGATGGTGTCAGTCTTGAATGATTTGGTACTTAGGTGTATGCGGAAGTTTTGATTAAATTGAAACATCCATGTTCTTGTCGTTTCTCGAAGCCATGAGTATCGGATGGTATTTCGACTGTTTGTTGTTGTCTCTCCATTTTAGTTTTAGTCCTGTTGGAGGTTTCTCTTTGGTAAAATTACTGATGGTTTTCTGCGCTGTACTTATTACCAAGTGGTGTAGGGGGATTAATCCCAGTACTTTTTCTATGCTAATTGTAGGACATGTTTTCATTGCTCCCGTTATGCCGATGAATGCAAGTCTGTGTATTTTTGTGAGTTCTTTCCTTTTATTTACTTGTTCTGCTTTGTCAGCCTACGCAATAGTTCCGCTAAGTGTAGGTCTTAATATCATGGTGTACATCCATAGGAGGGTTTCCTGCTATTCTTCTGCATATCAACAAAGCTCGTGTCGTCTTTGTGATGGCGTAGCCAATGTGTTTCTTAAACGGTAGTGTTTTAACTAGTGTGATGCCGAGATATTTGATTTCTTTTTTGATTTCTGTATCATTGAGTGTTCTTTGTCTCATGTGATCTAGTATCCTTTTTCATGTAAAAGTGACTATAGTTGTTTTATTAGGGTTGATTCCTAAATCAGCAATTTAAAACCTTTCTTCTGTAATTTTTAGACCTTCTTGTATTATATTACAGAGATTCTCCTCAAATTTTCCCCTGATAGGCAGGACTATGCCGTCCGCATGTCCCTGACATTTATCCCTGTACGACCCAGGGTCTCGAGCAGTTCATCAACTGTTAGGCTCCATAGAAGAGGTGACAGAACTCATCCTTGAGGATATCTCTTGGCTGTACTTACTTCTATAATGTATGGTCCCTATATTTGTTTCTAGTTCTTAGCATTTCTCCAAGTGGTAACATTGTAGTGTTGTAGATAAGTTGAGTAATTGTAACTAGAGAACGGTCGTTTTAGGTGGACTGGGCCAGGTTTGGAATATGGTAGACTTCATGAAGTATAATGGAGGCATAGGTGTTTCTTACGTCAATGTTGTACAAGCAAATACCGAAATATACAATTTACTTAAACAAATTTAATTTTAAAATAGATTGTTCGTTTAAATTTTGTTGGCCGTTTCTCTTGAAGGAGGGAAATGAAAACGGATCAGCACTTTATTTCAACATGTAAGTCAAGATAATGGGTACGTCCCAGAGCTTTATATTGAAAGGATGGTAAATTTTCACTATCCTCCCGAGTCTTATTAGCGTTTAATCAGCAGCTAAAGGCGGGACGTAAATTTAATTTCCTCGTAAACCCCCGGGTTAGCTTTGTAACCCCATCTCCCCACCGGCTCCGAGAAACACATTGTAAATTCGGTTTCTCGCCGGCAAAAGGCCCACTAAATGGAAAGGGTTCGCGGTGAAATGCTCGTCAGGATTTGCTCTTGAATCGCTAATGCACTCAAAATTTAAATCACCCTCGGATCACTACTCCCCCCTTTATGTTCCATTCTGTTTTCCATTTAATTTTCGAGTGGAATTTTCCCGTACGAGGTAAAATTATCAGAAGTACTCGTCAAACCCAATTGAACAAAATCAAAAGTTAATGCCCGCTTAAAAGAATTTTGGTCGTCTATTTTCTTATACCGTATTCTTGACATAATAAAACAAAATCTGAAACTAAGTGGAAATAGGGTGTGAAGAATCAGTGATGGCACTTGTACTACGGCCTGCATATTAAGCATGCTGCCCAACAGGTCGCGAGGCCACTATCTCCTCAATCTCCTTGGGGGATTATTGGGGGATAGTTCAGGTGTCAGGTTTAAAACTAAAGGATTGAGATAAGGAGTTGTAGAATTTTAAGTATCGGGATTTTATGACATACTTTAAAAAAGAAATTTTAAGGACATTGTTGATTGTGTAGTTTGATACGTAGAAGGGTATGTTTACCTATTTTTAAGAGAATTTTGATTGTAAATCTAGAGGCGATGATAATTAGAATGTTTAGTTGAACCTCCATTCAATGCCGTATGTCCAAATGGGTTTAATTTGTGTCTTTTATACCATTTGTTTGTTTTGAAGTGTCAGTTTTGATTGTTTAGGAGTAGTTTTGTAGCGCCTAGTCAGTTCCTGCATTCCGAGCCTTTTGTCGATGGAATGACCAAAGTAGTGGACGAGGTTACCTATAAGAAGGGATATGTGATGTAGGTAAAGTGGTGGCATGATTCTACGTCGTAGGGTAAAGGTTATACGTTGTCTTATATGTACAATATTTTTATAAGCCACTTTTTTTAGCCAAGGTTCTTCTTTGATTAGGTGTGCCTTAAGGAGCGATGTGATGGGACGGGTTCTTTATTGGAATATAGAATGGCAGTGTCATCTTCAAAAGTGTGAATGGATATGTCAAGATGGGTAGGGAAGTCAGCAGTATACGTTGAATAAAAGATCGGACCGAGGATAGCACCCTGCGGGACTCCGGCCATGACAGAATACTTGTCGGGCAAGAAGTTCCCTAGTTCATCTGAAGGAATCGGTCAGTGATGTATGGTCGGAGTATGAAGAATTAGATTGAAGAATTAGATGAAAGGAAGGGTAATCTTGAGCTTTCCCAGCAAACCCAGATACCAGACCGTATCAAAGGCTTGAGCCAAATTTGGCCAACAAAAGAACTCGAGCAGTATTTTTTGAGCTCAAGAGTGGAGTAGATAGCGTCCACAACACAGTGGCATTGCTGGATTGTGGAGTGGTGTTTTCTGGTGAGATGGAATAATGTTTTGTACTTCGAAGTAGGGAAGGTTTTTTCAGAACATGCTTCTCGAGAATGGTTAGGGATGGTATGATCACAATCTGTTGTGTCAGGATGAGGGCGGAAAGTTTAGATAGGCGCTGGGCGAAATAAGGTTTTAGTGCATTATTTGTTTGTCTTGAGTCTTAAGAGTTATTACTTGTACAAATAGAGCGTGAAATAGCCATAACCATTAAAACTCCCGTTAAGTAATGTTAATAACGAGAAAAAGAACTATTGATTCCCTGGATCGTCGCCCTATCGATTTGCCCTTAATTGCAGTAGTTATTGCTTTTTATCTTATACAAGGAAAGCATCTAGGCAAATATTGATCAGTACAGTTACTTGCAATATTGACGACTATTGCAGATAATTTTTGATGGTTGTGATATTTTGGTCCGCCTACCGTCGGTATGTCGGCTTCTCTCAAAATTCGGTGTTTTCTATTCAGTCGGTCCGTTTTATACTATGTGATTGTTGAATGAAGTAGAGGTAGGTAGATACGTATGGTTGAAGTTGATTTGGTAGTTTGGAACTGGTAGAGATAGTTAGCCTACGCATGGACGTAGCACTGAGCGCTGGCAACCGGAAACTCCCCAAGTAGTCATTCTAATAGTTATATGTTCGGAATTTATCTACAGACGCCTTGCGGTTGGTAGCAAGACGCCTGCCCATAGACTTGCAGACAAAGCTAGCTATAGTGCAGTGGGAAACAGCAGAGCGCCCAGTATATTATTTCGGGACCCCCAATAACAAGCGCGTGCATTCTGCAGAGGAAAAGGTCGATCACATGTTTGTACGATCTCCGCTATATACTGAACGTAGAGAGACGTTGAGAAAGTGTACAAGAAGTGCGGCACCACTCTTTCGATGACAAAAGATTACACACAGCTTAATGAGCAAAAAGGGCTGGAAAATATAAAGGTCAAGAACATTTCGCCGTTTCCCATTGCCTGGACGCGCTATGTGTGACGAAGTCCTGACGGGGGCTGAGTCGACGAACCATTGATGAAAATTTAACCTCTGTTAAAGTTCTTAAGTATAGTAGAGTAGTGAGAATAAAAAAAGGTACAATGGTACATCACATGGTTTGGTTGGAGGTGGGTAGTGATGGTTAAAATGGTTTAATATTATTAGATATGGTCAGGAATTATTACGTAGCACTGACCATACGCTTTTGGGCTTTTCAACCGAGTTTCGTAAACTTAGGTTCACTTCCAATCGTACAAAGTTTGGTTTGTTGATGATTTGTGTATCTATTTCTAAATTTCAATTTTCCTCCTTTTGCCTGTAATTCTATCTCTGCTCGGAGGGTTTTTTTGCGTGAGGTCAAAATTATTTCATTGAGTTCTAACATCCCATCTCAAAGAATTTGATAGGGTTTATTTTTATATCTGTGCCTATCTCTTGGGTCACGTTGCACTATCCGAGGAAGCACTAATGTATTCCTCCCTAATCCAGGGGCTCACACCTTTCTCCCCTTTATTAAATCCGGGAGTTTCCCACGGTGCGGGTAATGGCGTCACGTAGGGCAGCGATATTAAGGATTGAGACCGTGCCGCGCGGATATCTTTTCTGTCTAAATCTCCGAAAAAAGCCATTTCCCACGAGACCACTCTCAGAAAAACTACTTTAACTCTCCGTATTCGGAAATCAAACATCAAGTTGATCTTATCTCCCCGGGTGAAATAATATAGCGTTAGTTCTTTAAGGAAAGCCGAAATTTTTCGCTTTTTTTCCCCCTTTTTTGTACTGAACCCTATTTGGCCTAAAGCCATCGCATGTCGAGGCTGAAAATATTCGAGAATCAATAAACTGCGACTCATAAGGCTGTTTAAGTTGAAAGCCATCATGCGTTCTTTAATGTGACAAGTAACACATATACAATCAATAATACAAATAATTTGTCAGTTTTTTGTATTTTGTGTTGTTTTGTATTTGTGTTAACGTACTCTTGGTTGTACTTAAATGAGATATTTGTATATGTGAATTCTCAGTGAAATCTCATTAAAAAATTGGTACTACCAAAGATGGTCAGAAAAATTAAAAATTGGCAGAGAAGATTGGAGACGAGTAAAAATGTTTTGGTGCTGTTAGAGTTGGCCATAAAAAGTCATTTGTTGATCGAGTTTTAACATTTCGGAGATAGGAATTCGGTTTTCGCGAACATTTAGTACACATTTTCAATTTGTTGATATAAAAAAGTCAGGATCACGAGCGGGATATGAACCCACGATCTTTGCTTAGAAATGCCGCTGCTCTACCACTTGAGCTATTGTGACTTCGATCCACTCGGCCACTAATTTTCCATCTTAGCCTCACCTTTTGAATTCTCCCTCTTTATTTGCCATTGTTCAAACGTTATGCAATCTATGTGATTCTCGGCGACAAATGAAATGACTTTAGTCAAGATGTACGTCATTTAACTTTTTAAATTCAATAGTTTTCATAGTCCGCTTGACCAATTAATATTTTTCAATTTAATATGGTTTTTAGTCGAGATAAAAAAGTCAGTGTCACGAGCTGGATTGGAATGGCGTAGAGTAGCGGCATATCTTGCCGAAGGTTGTGGGTTCGAATCCCGCTCGTGACGTTGACTTTTTTCTCAACTAAACACCTTAATTAATTTAAAAATATTAATTGGTCAAGCGGACCACGAAAACCATTGAATACAGTAAACTATTCATCAAATATTCATGTATTTCTTTTGCATAACGTTTTCAATTAAGTCAATTTTTAAAATTCGATTTCAATATGATTTCCGGCGGAAAAAATCCTTTAAAATGATATGTCAGGATATAAAGGGTAGTACTTGAAATTTTGAAGTTGAAGTAGACCTGAGGTACCTTATATAATTTTTCTCTGAAAAAGGTAAACATTTGGTGATTTACAACAAATATTAGGCACATTTTTTTTGAGTGAAATTCAGCCGGGCCATCTAAAAAGGACACCCCTATATGCCGACAGCCATACTTATGCGACAGATAAAAAAAAAAATTCCTTCTACTAGATGTTTTCTGTTTATTTCTTTTTCCTTGAGGTTTATTGTGTTAAGAAAACAGGCGTGATGAAGAAATCATTTTATGACAGCAATGTATTGGTGTCTCAGGGAGACAGTCTGAACTGTTTTAGGCTACGACTTCGGGCTTCCGTGGAGAGGTCGAGAAAATTACGAAGGAGGAATTTTCCAGATAACCCCAACGTATTCGGGTCAGTTATAATAAAAAAAAAGGGGGTGAGTCTGTTACGGGCGAAGACGATGGAAGTTTTGAATTGTGTACCGTCTAGGAATGCTGGAATGAGGGCAGGACTCTGATATAACTCATTTACGAAATATGGTGGGAAATGTCTTCATAGATCTCGGGCGGGGTGGGACTGGATAACTGGATCCGGCCTCCCATCCCCGTCCCGACACTTTTCCACCCTGTGGCCGCGAGCTCCGTTCATCCAGCGGTTGTTCGTTACGCTCCTGCGATTTCCAGACACGGAGCCGCCGTTAAAAACCGCCCTAATGTTTCAACCCCAACCCCGGTGCCTAATACAGTATAAAAAATCAATATATCATGGACAAAAGGGTTGTTAATCTTGGCCGAAGAGCGGTGATTTATTTTCCGGCTGTGATGAACGACGTCCATGCCTCGGAAAGCCTTCCCTTCGAAACTTTACGGTGTAATTTAAACGGTATCATTTGGTAGATTGTTTCTCCCCCCCCACAAAAAGTAGAAAGTACCATTTCAAAACAAGTAAGGTATTTTAATGATTATGAAAGAAAGATTCAGTGCGCACTATTCCGTTTTTTGTTATAATTTTTATAGAGTACTGTAAAAATACATCAGTAACAGGATAACTGAGAATTATAAACTGTAATAATATACATTATTTAATTTAAAAAACAGAATGGAGCATAATTAATCGAAAGTTTACCCAATAACGCAATTTTATTCCTTAATTGGCTACAATCAATACATATAAATAAATAAATATATATATATATATATATATAATACTTTTATATATTAAAATATTTTATACAATAATATATAAATTTTATGTTAGAAGAATATGTTTAAAAAAAACTAAATTTGGCTTATTGATCATTAAAGCAATCCTTGATATTTCGTAAAACTCATGTTTCTGGACATTTGTAGAATAAACACCTATGAAATAATTTAAATTGTAATGAGAATATTCTATTATTGGACATTTCGTAGATATAATGTTGATACCTAAAAGAAGAGCTTGTTTTTCAAAATTTTGTTTCATGTTTTGTCTAAACAATAACAATATATAAAAAAAAGGTTCTCTAAAGATAGTCTGTTGAACGTTTTGCGGAAAAAGGTTTGAGTTCGAGTGAGGATAGTTTATACCTGAACATTGTATGGAACTAGTTTAGGTTCTAGCGAGGATAGTCTGTTTCTGAATATTTTGTTAAAACAATACCGGTTCGAGTAAGGATAGTCTCTTCCTGAACATTTTTAGAAATAATTTGTTTTCTAATGTGGATAGTCTGTTTCTGAACATTTTGCGGAAATAAGTTCCGTTCTGGTGTGGGTAGCCCATTTCTGAACATTTTGTTAGAAACAGTTTGTTTTTTATGTAGTTTCCGGAAAGAACGCCCTGTTTCTGATATTGTTATGCAATTTTTCTGAATATTTGATAAAGATATTTTATGTTCTGCCGTGGACTGACCGTTACTGGAGATTTTGTAAAAAATATTATGAATTCTAGTGAGGATATTCCAGTTTCATTTAGAAGAAATCATTATTAATTAGGTCTTTCCATCATCCATTGATAGAAATTCGAACTCGAAAGTTCCTGATAATTATTTTTTATAAAATTTTATTGCAACTTAAAACACTATATTGGATGATATTTTAAACATGTAGACTTAATTTGAATTGAATAGAAACAGTCACACTATCCTCACTACTAGCCAAATTATTTTCACAAAGTGTTTAGATACACTCGTTCCCGAGAACCCATCGTCAACAAGTGTTTAGATACAGATATTCCCACTTGAACTCAATTTAAAAAAATTATTCAGTTAATTAAGGTTTTTAGTTGAACAGACTTCTCCCGCTTGTAGGAAAAATCCTTTTCTTATTTTAGTAAAAAGAAAAATCCAGTTATTCTCTCGAATAACCTGCGTTATACCGCTTATAGTCGGATTAGGGATATCAAAGAAACGGAATTCTTAGAAACAACCGATAACAAACCGAAAGAAATGACTGTTCAAGAGAATTGTACATTTGCGGTACAGTCGGGTCGGGATTGGGATACGCGGGATAAGATCTGCACAAGTTATGACGAAGGTAAATTCCAGGCCAGGGCCCGAGCAACACTTTGCCACTAAAGATCATATCGGCACTATATTTTGAATTTCTTGCATTTGCATATGTAGAACGCTATTTTATCTTCGCATGTCGTTTTTCCGATAGCTAGGAGGATGGGGTGAAATAAAATTTATGGGGAGGGGACGTTATTTTATTCATGTGACACCGTAAATTGTAAGATAATCGAACGGGAGCTGCAGTTTTTTTTTATGTTTAACGGATGAGTGAACACTGTCTTAAAACTAATCAGTACTGTTTTAATAGTCATTTACGCAAGTTTTTCTATACAGAGTGATTTGCTAATTGTAGGATCAAGTTTGGCAGGTGCTTCTCAACCCTTCCGCATATAATCAACATTTTTTTAGTAGTAAAGGTTTTTGTCAGAAATCTACTTGTAGCTCTTGAACTTTTCATTTTTATGGAAATCCAGAACAAGCATCGAAAACAGCGTTAAATTTCCTTTAAAAAGGAACTCGTTTAGATTTTCAATTTAATTTTTGCCAAAAAAACAACAAAAAAAAACAACCACCAAATATTTCAAAAACTGCTAAATAAAAAATTGTAAAAAAACTAAATTTCCGATTAGTGCCTGGCAGATTTCATAACACCTTCTTCGTATAATAAGCTTTCTAGCGTTATAAACTTTTCTTAAGTTTCAACCAAACAAAATAAAGAAATTCGATGCTGAACGGATGAAAAAGAATGACGGTGTGAAAAAGGGCGAGTGGAGTTAATTCAGTAATTCAGCTTTTTGTGCTGGGAAAAATTTATTTCCCAACGTCACTTAATCAAAAACACAAAAAGCAAGAAAAATTAAACAAAATCCATAAATAAAAAGGCAATAAAAATAGCGAACAGCCAAAGCAGCAAAATTGGATAAAAATCTACTCTAACTCAAGTCAAAAAGGTGTAAAACTCATTTTCAACCTAATAAAAAAGCACAAAAAATTAAACTTGTTGTTCATTATGTTTATTGCCTCTTTATTTATGTGTTTTGTTTAATTTTTACTTTTTTTTGTTTTTTATTAGGCTATAGTTACTTTTTAGAACTTTTGAATTGTTGTTCCTTTCTTATTTTATTCTGAATTCTGTATCTAATGTAGATATTTCATGCAATATTTTTGCTTTGGTCGTTCGACTCACCAGTAATGGAAAGATTAAACAATACAATTCCGTTGATTTTAACCTAAGACGCATAAAATTTATTTTTAGTTCAATTTTAGTCTGACGTTTTTTGTATATATGTTATCTCTAGTCCGCCTGTTCTCGCGGTTTTGTTAGTATTATTTTTTTAATATTCAATAAATAAATTAATTAGTTCGCTCTACGGGTGGATTTTTACCTGTGCAGCCAATCTGTGTAAAGATTGCCCATCCGCCTAGAGTAACTAGAAACTAAATAAATTATACGGTAGGGTAAGTGATTTACTTGGAAATTGAACATGGCAAATCCACATCACAAGCGGCCCCTGAGGGAGTAATATCCCTGGCTCATTTTTCTCACCTCCCTGTCTGCTTTTTCCTTTTGTTTTTCTACCCGTGAAAATATTAAAACCTACCTTTTATAACTTCCGGTTAACTATCGAACTCAATGTTTTTTGTTAATTAATATATAATTAAATTTATCCTCAGCAATATTAAAATGAAATTAAGAAACGGATTCCCCTGAAAGAAAGCCGAACAACAAAGAATATGAAAATGTTTTTGTACTCATAGTTGTAATTAACAGTCTAAGTGTAAAACTGTCTAAATTAAACTGGGTTAAAAGTAAAAATAAATGCTTGAAAATAATCTGAGTCTTACAATGCTGTATTCAATTTACAAATCAAATTTTTTTAACCAGATTTAGTTAACATTAGTTTACCTATAAAAATTGTGGAAGCACATAAAATTAAAATTTACTTTCTCTTAGTAACTTCTAAAATGAGTAAAAACCGATTATCCACACTAGTACCCAAATAATCAATAGAAAGTTTTTATAACCGAAGTTCATCGCCTATAGCCAAAATAAATTCTCTGGTTAATTCATTAGGTTTCGTGGTCCGATTGTCCAAATAAATTCTTTTCAATTAATCAATCTTTAAGTAAGGTATTTGTTGAGATAAAAAAGTCAGCCTCACGAGCGGGATTCGAACCCACAACGTTCGGCTAAATATGCTGCTATCGTGACTACGATCTACTCGGTCACCAACCTCCCATCAAACTCCACATTTTGAAATTTTCCTCCTTTTTGTCATTTTTCAAATGTCGTGTGATGTACTTGATTCTCAGCGACAAATAAAATGGCCTCGGAGATCTTTAGTGAAGATATACTTCAATTTAACTTATTCAATTCACTAGTTATTAAATTCTCTAGTTAATGTTCAGAAACAGATTGCCCTCAAAATTAATTCAAATTTTGAGAAGCAGGGCCTTGCTTCAATTGGAATATTTCCTCTATTTTTTCTACCCTCACTTCAGTACAAATTATTTCTATGAAATATTTAAAACTAAGCTATCATCTCAAGAACTGAAATAATAGAGCATAAAATATTTCAACGAGAACCTAATTTTCTTTTCCACAAAATGTTTGTATCTCAAAAATTTCCAGAAAATATTCAGAACAGTGTCCTCGCGTGAGTATAAATTATTTGCTTCTTCAGAACATTGTCCTCTCATGAGCGTAAACTATTTATCACAAACAGTTTTAACGATAGACCAGAATTTGTTAAGAAAATTTATTTCGACTGCTATTCCCTCACCACCTGAGCTCATCTGCTTCTTCCGTGCTCATGGCTGGGATGCAAGGTAGGCGTTCATTCTTGAAGCTTGTCATCCGTCGAGCACAACAAAACACGGAGGAATTGCCCCAAGGGATGGCATCCTTCAATTAATAGATACGTCGATCTCTATATGCCGGACATATATGCCCATATGTTCACATACATAGATGACATATGTCTAACCCCGTGAACAGAGATGAGTCGCTCCTGTCTTTACAATTAAAACGAGTGAAAAGCCTTTTGCCAGGTGCGATTGTTAAAGAACCTCGTTGTTCTAATGACTATACGACCGTCAGTGGGAAACGGAAATGCCGGACGTAAGTGTGTCAATCTCGTTAATCGGTTAGGCTACTGCTTCGGCCACCGACACTACCACTTTTTTAAATGTTGGGCCGGATCGCTCGTCCCGATCTTAGCCGACTCATCTACTTTCAAAAAGTCATTTTGCGAAAATATTTTAGTGTGTTATACATTAAAAAAAAAAAATTCGCATTTAGTGACGCATTTTTTGATCATTTTGAAGAAATTCGATTTCATGAGACGACAAGAATACATTAATAACTTTTCAAGAAAGCTAATTTCCTCAGCCCTGTGGATCGCATTTTTACAACACAAAACCTCGACAGTTTAATAGAAATCGATCTGGCTTTTCCTAATAAAGAAAAACTTTTTAACGAAAATACAACGAAAGTTACAAAGTTTTTCAGATAAAATAAACAACGCCCATTTCATGATTTATTAATATTTTATATTTATCTAGAATGACGTATGCACAGGTTATTTCGATATAATATAATATTATAGTGTACGTGTCATTTTGTATTAAAATTAGAAGGCAGAAATAAACATCAATTTAACCATGTCCAAAAAATCCTCCTGGACAAAAACTAGGATTTAGGGAGAAGACACTGACCAGTTATCCTCCAATCTAACTTTCATAGTAGAACTTTAGAAAAAAAAAATTTGGTTAAAAAAAGGAAAGAAACCACCGACGACGGGAACGACGCGCGCCTCCCATGGGAATGCCAAACGCCCTCCGGTAATAACTTGCCTCCTAAAATTGAGAGACGGCCCCGCCTTATTTACCCGTTCAGGTTTTACAGCTTTTTCGAATATTAACCGAAAGTAGCCTTGTAAAATTGCGACCGTAAAGGCACCCGCACCCTCTGCCCTCCCACTACCTAGGTAAAGTGTCAAATTCGCGAGAATTCATAATTGGAACTCTTAGATATTCAGGAAGCCGCGGAAATAAGATGGACCTTCTCGTTAAAAAATACTGTTATCATCATTTAACTGACAACTTGGCGAAAACTTGTTTTCTACAAGCTTACTATCAACAGGAAAAGTTTCAATTTAACAGAAACAACCTGTAATTTAAATATAATGAACGATCTTTATTTCTTATTACGTATTTATTGAAAGAGCAAAGTTTAAAATAAATGAAAGTTTTTAAGTTAAATCTCTTAGTAAATTCACTAGTTTCCATGGTCCGCTTGGCCAATTAATATCTTTCAATTAATTAAGGATTTTAGTTGACATAAAAAGTCAGTGTCATGAGCGGGGTTCAAACTCACGATCTTCGGCTAGATACACCGCTGCTCTACCACTTGAGCGATCGTGACTTCGATTGACATTAACTGTTTTATTTCAACTAAAAACTTTAATTAATTGTTAACCCTTGGTTTTACTACTAATTAATTTATTTTTATATTGTCCTCTAATGGAACAAAAGCGTTGCCAAGTCGGTGGATTTTATTGACTCAGTGGGGTAAATAATAGTACACGCGGTGTTTTGTTAATTCATTATATTTAATTGTTTGCGTTGAAGGATTTGTACTCATTTAAAAACCCGTATATTTTTCAATGGTCTAATGACATCATAGTAGGCGAGGCAAAGTCGGTTGATTTTATTTCCGGAGCTCGATTTCTTTCGACGGTTCATTATCAAAGAATTTCTATTGTATGTTTTGTTTTTACAATTTTGATGATGTAAAGGTGATCGACCAGCTGTTATTCAACATTATGTTTGGCAGTATTGGGGATGTGGTACAATGAATGTTTTTGTGTTGAAACTACGCCAAGCTTTGTGTGTTTTATTTCACTTTCATCAGGTCTCTAAAACGGATATATAAGCATATATTTTGTAATTACGCATCTGTGTAAGTAAAAATCAAAAATCAACTTACTTTTACAACTTACAGATTCACAGTCAGTATTTAAAATTGTTTTCTCTTATGAACATGTATAAAAATCTTGCTCTCTTTTTATCATATCTTATTTTTTATTACTAAATACAGTGTTTTTTAACGAAATAAATAAAACTCTAGTCCTCTCTGTTTACGTTCTAATTTTGTCTGTGATATTAGTTTGTAAAAAGTGTTTATTTATTAAAAACATTGTATTTAGTGTAAAACATGAAATGATAAAAAGAGAGAAAAAGATGTTGATAAGAGAAAACATTCTAAAATCTGACTGATCTAAGATCTTTTTTTAAAACATGGTTCCTACTCACAGTAAATTGTTTTACGTCCGGATTTCGAGCTTACAGTTCATCATCAGATTGTAGACTTTCTTTAACCTGATGATGAGCTTTAAGTTCGAAATCCGGAACGTAAAACAACTTACTGTGAGTAGGAACTATGTTTTAAAAATTTTTTATTAGGTTTCGTGATCCGCTTGACCAAATAAATTCTTTTCAATTAATTAAGGTTTTGGTTGTGATAAAAAAGTCAGTGTTACAAGCAAAAAATGGCAAAAAGTAGGGAAAATTCAAAAGGTTGGGCTGAGATGGAATGTTAGTGTCCGAATCGATCAAAGTCACGACAGTTCAAGTGGCAGAGCAGCGGCGTATTGAGACTAAGGTCGTGGGTTCGAAACCCGCTCGTGATACTGACTTTCTTATCTCAACCAAAACTTTCATTAATTTTTAAAAAGTATTGAACAACACACTCATTCCACCATTAAACATTTCTAATACTGACTGAGAATCTTTAAGTAGTAAAATTAAGTTGAATTTTGATTTTCATTAATACAGTTTAGTAATTATAAAATATTATATGATTATATATCCGTTGTAGTTTCAACACAAGAATATTCATTCGACCAAATCCCCGATCCTACCAAATATATTGTTGAACAATAACAATAGGTTGGATGTGTAAAACGCAACTCCCTGCCATGATCATTTTTATACGATATTTGCTAAGCCGGACTGGGGAAGAAGTTCAAAGTCGCCCAGTAGTTTTTTTTTCTCGTGAAAAGTTTATTAAGGTTGAACAAGAAATTTTCGTAGAAAATTTATAGTTTATCGTCTACCCTTTCACGCCCTCACTCCTGGGAAACAACTCGGACAAAGATAAACAACCGTCCAAGTAGCAGAAATCCAAGGGAGAAAACTTTCGAACGCGAACGTAAGGAAACACACACCATTTCACATATCAAGTTTGATAAGTTAATGAATATGTGGCACGTTTGTACAAGAAAATATATAACAATGTATACAAAATGTGTGTTTTTACACAGTTGGGTGTTTTGATATAGTGCACCTCTTGGAATTGGAACACAGTAGAATTTATTACTACGGCCATAAAACCGGGATGGAAACAGACGAACAAGCGGTAAAATGTTAGGTCTGGAAGTTCATGAGAGTCACGAAATAACAATAAAAAAGATTAGTATTAATATAAAATTATAACCTGCAGAGTCGACCTTTTATAGCTGGTTTTATGTCGGAAAAGCGGACGTTTCTTCTGCGTTTCTAATTTAGATTCGGAGGAGTGTTTAATTAAGATTTGAGTCTCCTTGCGCAATTTTATTTCTCTACCTGGATTTTCTTTTTTACTAAAGCTCAGGTTAAAAAGTTTCTATTGGGTCAAAAGTCGAGCTTTTCACAAGGACTGAAAGCAGGTGAGCAGGGCGGGTTATTCTGAAATGAAAGGGGGCCGCCGGCTGAGGCTAATACTCTGAAACATGGCGTTCTCTTTCACCGACCACTTTCTACTCTAAACTTTAGGAACAAAGCAAGCATGTCTGCGTCATTATGCTCACCGTTTTCCTCCATCCACCCAACAAACTAAACTTCGTAACCGAAGGGAAACTTTTTAAACATTCTCAAATCAAATATCAAATAATTGAAATACCACCAGCACAAAGCGTACGTCAAAATGATCTCCACATACGAATCATTCTGAAGAGTATTAAAATTTCCAAACCGAATAGTTACAGGTAATTGAAGTTTGATTATATGGGTCACTGGAGTCGAAGCCTGGCGCTAGGCAACCAGGCTAGGCGGATCAAATGAAATCAATAAATTGTCAGATATAGAAAATAGAGATTTTTAGAAAATTAGGTCTTCTTAACGTTAAAAATATTCCTCTCAACAATGCATCACAAAATCTTACTTATTTAATTTATTTATTCTTTAAAAACATTAAAACGAGTTTATTTTGAATACAATAATGAGAAACATAGAATCAATGTTTTTGTTAAAATATTAGATTTCAACATATGTTTGGTGGAACAGTTTGAGGTCTGATAGGATCATTTTCTTTTCAAACATTTCGTGGAATATGAGTTCTCGTGAGAACAGGCTGTTTCCAAAATGTTTGTAGATTAATTTGAGTTCTTCTAAATCGTTTCCTTATCAAATGTCCTCGTATGAATGAAGTTTTTTTAGGAATAACGAGTTCACGTGAGGACTATTTCCAAAATAATTGTAGATTAATTTGAGATCAAACTCTTTTCAAATGACCTCAGATGAATAACTGCTTAATTTGTTTAGAAATAATTTTAGTTCTCATGAGAACAATCTGTTTCCAATATATTTGTGGATCAATTTGAGATCAATCTCTTTTAAAATGTCCTCAGACGAATGGCTTTGTTTGATCCCTTTCGGAATAATTTTAATTCTCAGGAGAATAGCTTGTTTCCAAAATATTTGTGGATTAATGTAATACCAATATTTTTTCAA
>CM077110.1:14252653-14276427 GCA_039619505.1 Cimex hemipterus | reverse complement strand
CCAATAATCTATTTTTAATTGTTTTTTCTAGATCCTTCGATTTGGGTAAAGTTAATGAGATAGGCCTATAGTTATTAACCTCTAGTTTTGAACAAGATTTAATTTGTATTATTAGAGATTTTTTTAAAACAGATAGTTCTTGACCCTATTAAAAATGTGCACCAAAGTTGGAATTACAAATTCAGAAAACTTTTTATAAACAAAATTAGTTAAAAAGTTATTATGCAACGTATTATTCGTTTCAAGCATTTAAAAAGAGGTTGAAGTTCTGAACATCTTATTGGTTTCAATGTAAAAGATGTAGAATTTTTTTCTTTTAAACAATACCAATTATGTTGGAGATTTCAAATGAACAATCTTGAATTTCCTTTTTAATATTGTTACCAACGCACAAAAAAATTATTAAATTCATTTGCGATTTAAATTTTTTGTGCTATATAACCACCAAAATCAGAAAATAATTTCATTAAAATTTTCGTATTGGGTTTGTCATTAGTAGCTGATTTAATCAACAAACAAATCTTTTTAGAATCCTGTTCAGAATCAGCAACCAAAATTGTCATATTTAGCATTTGTTATTACTTTAGTCGAAATATCTCTTTCTTTTTTTAAATTTAAATGAACTGTTCCTTCTAGTCTTCTTGTATAGTTTATCCCTATTTCTCACAGAGAGCAGAACACCATTCGTGATCCAGAAGCAAATGTTTTTCTAGTTTTAACAAAAGTAAGGGAGTGATCAATCCATAAACATATGATAAGCGTAGTAATAGAATCTCTAACTTCATACATTTTGTTCCATCTTTCACTTTTCAAAATCCTAAGTAATAAATCATAATTAATAATTTATTTATTATTTACCTAGGTTTAGGTTGATCAGTAGTTGAATTGTTTGCTTTTGATAGTAGAAATACGGGGAAATGGTCTGTAGTAATTGTTTGAACAATAAAGATATTTAATTGTAGGATATTATTATTATTAATAGTTAACAAGATTTAACAACTATGGATATCTATTTTACTGTGTAAATTAAAAATTGAATTATTAGTGAGCAAGATCAAAACCATCCCATTCTACACATTAGAAATATAACCTACAACCGGTTGTCCTGTACAGTGTAGCCAATACTAATTATCCTAAATTGCCCATAGAAATGTCATATTCAAAAATTTAAATCTACAATTATCAAAATGCTACACAAAGATGAAGGTTGAAATTGTTATAAGTTTGGATTCATTCAATTACCTAGAAGGATGAACGCGATTACACACCCAATTATGGCTGTGCTGTACCAACCAGGAGTAACCACCATTCTGTTATCCTATACAGTGCAGCCAGTATACATACCCATTTAGCCTACATTTATCACAATAACAGCAGCAAAATAAAAGCATTCATAAATTTTATCTATTAGAGATTTACAAGATTTAAAATGTACAAATATCACAATTTTATATAAAAGATTGAGGAGTCATATAAGTATTTTAACATATAAGTATTGATGCAATCAATTAATAGAATTTACTCAGAGAATAAATGCGGTCAGACACCCGGCTTTGATAGACCGTGGATGGGGGTCAATTTCCTTAATAATTTTTTATACGGCCTTCATGTTATTATTTAACAATTATTAATTTTGAATGACAATGTTGCATTAATACCCGGTAAATAGACGAGTTCACTCAACAAATTAAAGTAGCTCAGATCAATCTCATTCAGATTTTTTTCTATCCATTAATTCAAGAAAGGAAGAAAGAAAAGAGAAAATTCTCTAGGGATCCCAGAGGTTGAACTTTTAAAAGGTTCGACAATCAGCTAATGTTTTTTTTACTGTCAGAGAAAATAGTTTTCCTCGTAAGACAACAACATCTGGGATAACAATTTTTTTAATTAGAATACCAGTGTTATGTTTAAATAATAAATTAACGAATACAAATATTATTTAAATGAAGTATTTGCGAATCGATGTTCAAAAATTGAATTATTACGATATAACATAAGGTTAGAAAACACTTTCTATCTAATATAAGTTCGGAATATTAACAAATCATATCTTTGCCATGGGTAAAGTCCCTGCTAAGGTGCTCCTGTGATTTTCAAGTATGTCAAGTGTTCCGAAGTTCTGTACAGGTAACTCGAGCTAGTGGAAGTTTCGTATGAAGTTCGCCACCTGTTGTGAAACCCGGCTATGTTTCGGGCGACAAGGCTTTACGTGACGGCATAGAGTTGGACGTTATCACTAATTAAAAACATTCCCCCTTATTTCAAGTTCGTAGGGTGTCATTTAAATAATACTAGGAGGGAGATGACAGGAGTTAAAATTTTTGAGGCAAATTGAAAAGTCAGAACAACTTCACCCAACTGTCTCCAATCATTCTATCTTCTACCAATTATCAGCAACCATTCTTAAACTCCACCAACTAATAATAATCATCCTACTTTTGCCAATTATCACTAACTATATCTAACTTTCACTATCTACCATCCCTAATTGTTTGGAACTATTCTTTACGATCTCTCGCATTTACTCAATTTCAATAACAATCTCTAACCTTAATACCCATACTTCTACCAGCTAACACTAACCATTTCTAACGTCCACCTACTATCACAATATTTTTTCTTCTACAAATACATCGTTGATAATATTTAACTGTCATCAGCTTTCTCAAATCATCTATCACTTTCTCCAACTATCAGCAATCAACTTCTAATTTACTGGATACCATAAATAACAGGGATGCCAGAAAAAATAGGTGGTCTTAATAGCAACTGTAAAAAAGAAGATTTGGCTATATTTATAAAATCCTGAAAGAACGGAAAAGTATGTATTGTTCTTAAAATCCTTGTTCATTGTTATAGTCCGAAATATATTTTCCTTTAAATATGGAGACCGTTTTATAAAATTGGCATGTCATATAACAGCTTTCATTGGTCACCGCTAATCTTTCGAGCGGAGGGGGGCCGGTGGCTGGGGCGGAACGGATGCAGTTCCTCTGAAAATCCGGATAATCCTGAACGCTTCCTTTGTCCAAATGAGAGGCGGATTATCGATATAATGTAGGAACACCTGGTACCCGCCGTCGGTGTGGATCCTATATCGCAGGAGGCAGAAAGTGGGGGCGGACCGACGTTTTGTAAATGTCCGTATAAATCTCCTGGAAATATCAAATCCCATTCCCTAGCCGTATTTTATCTAGGACTTCATATATTCCTTTATCTTTATTGCTTTCTTTTAAAATATTATGTATAATACGCAGGTGGCTTCCCTTTCTCTTACTCACCTTTATTGAGGATGCTTTATTGCATTTTTTTTACAGTTTATAAATCGCCATTTTGCAAGTTAGTCTTTCATACAGATGTAGAAATATTACTTTTAAAGTATTGAATTTTTTTTAAACTGAACCTGATCGTATTCCCCTCCTTGTATTAGTCTATCAGACCCGTTCTCTATACCTTCAGAGTTGGGTCTGATTGTGGGAGGAGCCAAGATGGAAATACAAAGTTAGAGTTGGGTAACGATGATTAGAGATCTTTATGACTGGTTATAGAAACTTAATTTTAGTTGGATAATGGAATACTTGGTCCGCAATGGTGTAGACTTACCAGTGAAAATGGTGAGAAACCGAAAAAAATAGACCATCTATTTGATTCTCGGCGGCAAATGAAATGGCCATGGAGAGCGTTTATTAAATTGGCTAGTTTTTTAATCTCAACTAAAAAGCTTAGTTAATTGAAATATATTAATTGGTAAAGCATACCACGAAAACTAGTGAATTGAATAAGTCAAAATTAAATAGACCTACACTCATGTTCTCCCTGGCCATTTCATTTGTCACCGAAAATGGAATACATTACATGACACTTGAAAAATAGCAAAAAGCAGGGAAAATTTAAAAGGAGGGGCTGAGATAGGAATTTTGTGACCGAGTGGACCGAGGCGTATCTAGCCGAAGGTCGTGGGTTCCAATCCCCCTCGTAACATTGACTTTTTATCTCAACTAAAAACCTTAGTTAGTTGAAAGATATTAATTAGTCGAGTGGACCACGAAATTTGTGAATTTAATAAGTTCTCCAATAAGTAGATTTTAACAGGACACGTCACAATAGTTTTTTTACGGCGTTGTTTTTCTTCTGGTCTGCATTGTTTATTTTCGTTTCTCTGGCAATACTTTCAAAAAAGCACCAGCATTTATGAGTTTCTTAAAAAGAAGTGAAAACAATGACGGTTTTATAATTCGATTTAATATAAGAGGATTAATGTTAGTACGTCTTGTTTTTTTCACGTTGAATTTATCTCTTCTACACTATATACATGATCCATCAACTTCGTCCGACAGTTATAAATATAAAACAACATCTCAACATTTTAAGGTGAATTTTTCAGGAGTTTATCTACGTACCGTTGCACTTGACAGTGCACTTGATAAAACACACTTGATAAAATGTCAATACTAATAGCAACCCTTTGGGGTCGAATTTCGTCAATATTCAACGAGTTGATACTATGTGCCATCGGCTTTAATTATTAAATGACAGTCGCAGGGGAAAAGATTCTCAAATATAAGCTACTGGGGTCTGGAAAAATTTGTTTATTTTCAATTTGTCCTGTTTATTATCGACGGTCGGCAAAGTCGATGGCCTGGCATGGTCAAAGCGATGATAATTACCGCCGAGTTCACCGGCCGGGCGATAAAACGGCAAACGTTAAACTGTTGGGGATTAGAGAAAAGAGCTGGTATTTAGAAAAGGGCGTTTTTAGCATTACAAAAAATCCCTTTATTGAGCCAGGTGACGTCTGAACCGTAAAGGAATTAGTCAAAAGTTTCTTATTCGGCCGTGATGAAAATTCCCCTCAGTTTTTAATTTAAAACTCTCCCGGTTTTTATGGTAGGAGATTGGATAGAAGCGAGGCGGTAAAACGGATAATTGTCTATCCATGAGATTTTTTAATATTATTAATATTTACTCAATTAATTATTAACGTTACAATTCGATTAAGCTCTCTCATTTTGCTCCTTTTGCCGACTGCTTTCTTCAGTACCAGTAATTCTTTCAAAGAGGATTCAAGACACATGATGGCTAAAAATGGATTGAAGCAAAATGAAAGCTTAGTCATACGTAACATTTACCCTCTGAAGCAAAATCCCTAACATAACAATCCTCAATAATGCTTCCATCTCTAGAAGACTAGTTCCACTACCTTGGGTTCTTTCTGAACTAACGAACGACTAAGCCATATATAACACACATGGTTAAACCTAAACCTTTCAACATTCAAATAATACAGTCATACTAATCCGAAGTCCTCTTGGATAAGTATTTTATGCTGCGTTTCCAACCGTTCAAAACTCCCTCAAAATCCCTTTAGTACAAAAATAAGTCCCACAAGTTTTCTACGCTACACAATAAACGCTTATTTCACTTTATC
Source organism: Cimex hemipterus (assembly GCA_039619505.1). Taxonomy (NCBI): domain Eukaryota; kingdom Metazoa; phylum Arthropoda; class Insecta; order Hemiptera; family Cimicidae; genus Cimex; species Cimex hemipterus. Next base: position 14,270,999 of record CM077110.1, on the reverse strand, counting down.
GATTAGCTTAATATTTATCCAATTGAAACGACCTAAATAATACCATCAGGCAACTGCCAACTCGATCCATAAATTTTTAAGAATGAATTTACTGTTGGTTTTCTCCAACTCAAGCGGATTGATGTACTGTAATAAAATGATGTAAATAATTATAATATACACAATTATTTATTATTTATATTTATATTATTTATTATATTTATTTCTTCTCTATATCTGTGAAGAGAGGAACACGTTGATTGGCCGTTTCAGGTCGTTTTAGTCGTCCTTTCTTCGCTGGTTGAGTCTGTCAGACGTGTTTCAACTATCCGCCATTTTTAGTTATGTAGGTGGAACAAGTCAGGAAAGAAGGTTAGAAAATATTAGGAATGGTACAAAAGTTGGAAGCATGATTTGGTACCGTTAGAGAAGGTTAGAAATCGTTAGAGATTGTTAGTACTCAGGCTAGTAACTAGTAGCAATATTTTGGTACAATTACAGATGGTCAGAAATGTGGTGAGATGATTAATAATGGTTATCGATAGGGTTTTATATTGTGAAAGATGTTAAGGAATGGTTAATGAAGGTTAGGGGTGAGTTGATACCATTAGGGAAAGTCAGAGATGTCTAGATTGTCATATCATTTGTCGCCGAGAATCAAATAGATTACACGACATTTGAGAAATGGCGAAAGGGAGGGAAAATTCAAAAGATGGGGTTGAGGTGGGAAGTTAGCTTCCGAGTGGATGGAGGTCACGATAGTTCAAGTGGTAGAGCAGCGGCGTATCTAACTGAAGGTCATGGTTCGAATCCCGCTCGTGACACTGACTTTTTTATCTCAACTAAAACTTTACGTCAAGCGGACCACGAAATTAATGAAATTAGCGATAATTTTGAAATATAAGATATAGTTTGGGATGGTTAAATTCGTTAGCATTGGTTACGTATGATTAGTGACGTAATGGTTTGGGAAAGTTCTTGATTCCCCAAGTTAGACAAGAATTGTACGGACTCACCACTAATGATAGGTGATTGTCGTTCGCAGTTGATAATAACCGAAGATAAAACATTAATAATAAATTGAGTTTACAAAAATGCTGAGCTCTCCTTGAAGGCTTAAAAAAATCATGATACATTTATTACTCTCAGAACGCTATAGCTCGGAGCTTTTGATATTCTATTGAATCCTTCTTTAGCCGGAGAAAGGATATATATTCAAATAACCCAATACAAACCATTTACCAACGATTATATTAACTACTGGCACAATCGGGGTCTCAGTCTTCGCGAACCCCTTGGCAACGATGATGGACGGTAACGTTGTTATCCCTTTGATGATACTCTTAGGGTAATTCTGAGGAAATTGGATTTCCGCCTTCTGGTCATTAGTCCGGTATTAAGTCAAATGAGAGATCCATTTTCATTTATCCCCCTCTAACCAGGGGGTACAGGCCGAAATTCCATTAATGACGATTCCGGTGGACTAATTGCCAGTTCTGTCACGATCCGGTATAAAGTTAAAATTGTCAGGTTGCAACGATTTCGGATTGAATTACTCAGTTAATTATAACTCAAACTAAGATCATCAAGTTCCAAGCAAAATTATTCGAAATATTGTATTTTCCATTTGCCGGGATTATATCAGTATTTTAAACTTGTTTTTGTAATTTGTAAAATTTTTAAATTAATTTATTTTTATTAAAAAATCCTCACGGTTTGTTTCGTTTAATAAAGTCTGAAATACGCTACATTGTCAAAACCTTTTGACTTTACATTTATTTATTAGAACTGGTCAAACGAGATCTATTAATTTTACAACAACTAATTTATTAATAAAGAATATAGTATACTTATTAGTGTCACAGTGTATCTGGTTGAGTTCATCTTATAACTTCTTCTGTCGTCTTAAAGTGTGTTGACGTCGACTATGAAGTAGGCGGTCGACCTCGGGTGCTTATAAGCATTTCGTGTCAATGTGCGGGATGTATAGATAGATCTCTATGTATGTTGCTATCCACCCGGGAGTTGTAGCCAATGTAATGTGGAATTACAACGACGACGGGTGGTACTATGCGGTTAAGGCTCTGGGCCCAATAGAGGTGTGCCTCGTGCCCTCATCCACGTCCCTCTCTCACTCAAGGTTCGTTAATTCTTCCCTGTGACCCTTCCCAACCCTTGGCAGTAAGTGGGGTCTTCGCGAATAATATAACGGTCCAGATTTGAGAGCATGGCAACCTCTTTACAGCACAAGCTGTACTCGTGTCGGCCTCGGGTCGGCATGGGGCGACGTGTGCCTTATCAGAGGCACACGAGGTTACTAGAAGCAGTCTCCATAGACGGGGGCGGGTGCATGACTATCCCACCGGGGCAATAGAAATGTTCCAAGGTTCAGCTCCTATTATAATGGGAATGGACTCGTAGTTAACTGTCGTGAGACCCGTCGGGTATTTAGAAAAGAGGCTGTCGTGGCAAGGCACGAAACTTGCACATGACCATCGCAATACACCCAGCCTCACGGGATCCGGCGGATCGGTAGGCACCATATACGCGTTGAGAACGCACATTTTTGGACTTGCTGGGTTATCGAAAATTTAACGTCGTTTGTTTTTCATCAGTGATAGGCGTAAAGCAAGTACAGTATCGGGTCTAGGTTGCTGCCTTATGGTACGCAAACCTTGATTTTAAACAAGTCAGAACATTAGTCTTGTTCTTTAACCGAACAATCTTTCCGAAAGGTTGGACATATAATTTTTGGAAATTTTCTTTTAAGTTTAGGTAGTAAACCTTGTGGCCAAACATTGCTTGCTTGCTATACGTCTAGGAATGCGGCCGAAAAGTATTTTTATCTTCTAGCCTTTTTCTAAAATATCACTGGTTCTATGTTTCTTATATACGGTTGAGTGCTTGACTCTGAATCCAAACTGGTGACTTGATATAATATTTTTTATATATTTTTTTAATGAAGCATATCAATCTTTTTATAAAAACTTTTTCGAATAATTTTGAGATTAGTCGAAGCAATGAGATGATGGATAGTATAATATTTAGTTTTGTGGTTTACCTGGTATTACTAACATCGTGATCTAATCAATATTAGTGACTTACCTTCATAGCGCTGGTTTAAATAAATTCGGGATTTTTAATGTTTTTTCATGTTTTATCAAAATTTCTCCTGTTATTAGTTCGAATTCTGGAACTTTCTTAGAATTTACATTTTTTGAATTTCTTTGGGAATTGTCGAAACTTTTAAAAAATTTTCTTTTTAGATTATTTAGAATTTATAATAAAAATTCTAAATATCATTAGATTATATTAAATCGGGTCGTTTTGTTGGTTTTTGAAATCAGCGTTATCGGACGAATTGCTCAACTTAATTAAGAAATAATTAGATTAACGAAGAGAAATTGGCTTGTTGTTCGTTCGGGGGTGGGGTGGGATAAACCCTTCTTCATGTAATTATGACTAAGATTCTGTATGGAACTGTCGTTTTAATTAAACCAGAGTTAAACTAAGAAAGGAAAGACGAAGAATAAGGAATTTTTGCAAAGTTGTAAAAAGGGAAAAACCGTAAAACCATTATTTCCAACCACTTCGGAGGTTTTCTAAAACGAGAAATTCTAGTTTTTAACACTTAAATGATCCCTCCCCACTTTGGGTCGGAATGTCTCAAAAGGTACTGAACTAACGGTTCAAGTCGATAATGGGTAAAAAAGGAAAAAAAATACTGGCATATTGTGTCTAGAAAGTTGTGGATGATCATCTGAACTTTTTAATTCAATTTGCGAAAAAGCCGAGGAGCGGTGCAGCCGGCATCGATTTAATGAGTTGCGGGCTCTAAGTTAATGTACTTGTTTCGCTTTCAAAGTCCTGGGGATACTTGACCACTACTTCTAATCTGCAACTTTCAGTGGCCGCTCTTTGTTGAAAATCCTCTCCCATCCTTAAATTTCTCAAACTTTTTATTGTAAGTTATTTTTTCCAGTTTAAAAGTTGAACACTTGGTAATTTATTACACGAATTAAGGTATAGACACGAGTCTGCCTGCTTTTTCTATTCGGATATGAAATATTTGTTCATTTTGTCTCATTCAATCTTGGTTAGGTCAGCAGTTTAGATCGTATAACATTATTAAATTAAAACTCCCTTGAAAAACAACGGTCTAATCTGATGCTCATTCTACAAAATTATGTTGGGTTTTGGCTCATCTATAAAATCAAACTTTGGTAGTCAAGATAATTATAATTAGATATAGTACATAAATTGATGATGGCGTGAATCTGAAGCGCACCTAATAGATAAAAACAGCAAAATTGACCGACCAAAACGATCGGAAATGGCCAAAAGAAAGAACTTTCACCCCGCACACAACAAGAAAAAATTTCATGATGTGAACTATTATTTGGTTTATAATTTCATTTAACCATTCATAATTATTTACTAATGATATATAACTATCTCCACCCACCCCGAGCTTCAACCAAGTATCATTAAAATCTGAATGTCTACTAACTAACAATATTGAGCTGGTACGAAAATAATGCAAGTAGTGAAAAGTCAAAACTATTTTTAATTTTTATAAAATAAAGAAATAAGAAAAAAATATTTTGCAACACAATCTATACATCTTTGCCAACGGGTAAGCGCTGACAAAAAATCTTGATTTGGAATCACGATGATGTTTTGGAAGGTGTTTTATGCTTGACCTTATGTAAAAATTTTATCCTCAAGAGGTGGCGAAAAATATGAAAGTCTGTAGGCGAGAGGTTGGTTGAATACGGAGAGTGAATAAATTTTCAGCCCCCCTAAGCCCGCACGGTAGACATTGCGAACAACCCCAGGAGTACACCACCAGTCACCATAATCATTTTTGGGTGCGGATTTGGTTTCGATAAATGTTTTGGTTCTTCATCCTCCGTCCAAGCACTAACACACTTCCTGTTATCGTACAAAATCTATTTGTCATGTCACGTGATGATTTAATTGAGAAATGTATCATTGGCAGAACAAAAGCGATGTGCAAATTACATATCGTTGATTTTGTTTTGGTTAGTTCGTGCATTACTAAATTGTCTCTTTACTTTACCAATTTGCTCCAGATGACGAACAACGGATTAGTGATCAACGCTGAGTGGCAATATTTCGTGTTTCTGAAGGCATTAAAAAATTAAGAAATATGGAAAAATTTAATGCCTTGGCTAATGTAAATAGGCTAAACCTGCATGACCGCTAGGTCGTGTAAAACTGTAGGCCTCGGCTGCCGCCTTCCCTCCTTTGCTTGTTGTTACTGAAAATTAAACTTTACTACATAAAATATTAATAATTTTTTTTAAAAGTAATTTACAGGATTATTTATCGGGATGTTGGGTCTTTAACCAGATAATTAGAGATTCATACAGTAACAGGAAAAAGGGATTTTTGTAAAATTACGAAGTTATATAGAAGTTAATCTGTTCTAACTTTTGTATCCCTATTAAATATAAATCTTTCAACTCATTTCAAAGGGATGCCTTCAGATCCCCGGCTCCCACGCGACTTTAGCTCTTGAACGCGGCCGTGAATATTTGATGAAAAAATCTTCTACGCTGGGGCATTTACGAGGGTGGAGTCTGGGCTCCTGCCTCCTGGCCGGAGGGGGCGGGAGTACCGTCCCGTTTTGCGGATTCTCGGGTCAAGGTCTGCGGGGGCGGGGTGTGCCGGTCGCTAAGCCCCTACTGGGGTAACGAAGCAAGTTGTAAATTGAAGGAAACAACAGCTCCGCCTAGATCCTGACGCAATTCCTGTCTCTACACCTGCAGGACTCATTTCACGATAACTTTATTCAAAAGAACTAAATATTCCTAAAAAAGAGGCCTTTTCCAGTTAAATGTCCAATATTAAACTCCATATCCTTATAAATCATTACAATTGTAATTTGATCCAATATTTTAAAGTCCATGGTAAGATTGTCTTTGTTGCAATATGAAAATTTTCAATTCTGAATGAACGAGGAAGGGTGGAAAGAAATTGAATCCGCTCCCAAGAGGGCAGGATAGTAATGGAACATTTTCAATCGAGTATTGGTGCAAAAATACTTTCAAATTTTCTTCATATAACTTTATTAAATTTTCATTAATTTTTTTCGGATATGCTTATACACACATATTATAATTTACTGGTGGAAGGTTCCTGATCAAACCAAATGTTTTGATTTTAACAGTCTGGCACACGTACTTGTTTATATATTTTTTAGTTATATAATTTTCATAAAAAAAGGCAACTTGGCAGATTTGTAGTGTGTTTGGAAAAATGTGTGAAAAACACACATTTTAGTTTTAAGGGTTTAAAGTATATAATATTTGTGATGTACACTTGCTTGTGAAACGGACATGATGTACAGACACACAGACTCACACAAAAGAAAAATTAAAAAACGTTGAATATGTAATTTGATCGATGCCGCTTCTTTTTTTCTGCCTAACATCCCTATTTCGGCATGCAGTTCCGATCAGGAAAGGGTTAGATGTATTTGATTTTTTAAACGAGGGTTTGCAACAGCAGAAATTATATCAACCCTCGAGGTTGAAAGGAAAAAGGCCATTTATAAATATGTCGGGTGCGATTGCAAGGCGCTGGATTCGAACCCGTGACTTTTACCTTACAGTGTGAGCGCCGTGTTGCGTTTCGTTGCGGCCACCGACGCCCCCAGAATGATAGATATTAGCGATCGAAAATGGATAACTGCTGCTAGAGATCGTTAGGGATGGTTTGGTGCTGTTAATAATGTTTATAAATTGTTTGAATCGATTATAAAGAATCTAGGATTACGTGGTGGTAAGATGTTTAGGGAAGGTTTAGGCAGAATAACATACTACAATCTAAAATTCTCATAAACCTCTATAAACCAGCAAAGTGAAGGTTATAATCAAAAGGAAGGTAGGGAGGATTGGTACCGTTGTAGATGGTCAGAACTTTTGGTTATTACACTCACCTTGCCTGTTAATAGAATTTTGTCAGGGTTTTTAGTCATAGCCTATTACTCTGCTGAAACTATTCTTAATTATACTCAACCTTCTGTAATCAGATCTAACCATTTTTAAACAAAGTACCAAACCAAACCATCCCTAACCAATTTACCTTCATTCCATTTCGGACCATTAATAACCGTTTCTAACAATATCTAACAATTTCCTGACAAGAAACGCATCTCACAGTCCAAAATAGGGAGAATAGGCTGATAAGAACGATTGGAAATGGCCAAACTACTGATTTATCTTTATTTTTTCAATCATTTCTTCTTTGAGCGTGTGTGTTTGCTGTGGTTTGACGACTATTACACCAACAAATGCAACATCATTATACAACATACATTTTTGTTTCTCTTACTTTAATCCTTTACACAAGAATTTACGTTCATCATCTTCCAAGCTACCTTATCAAGTTTTACTTTATGAAAAATATACGAATTAAAAAAAATTTAACACTGCATCAAAGTATGGTCTTGAAGAAGAAAGCAATTTTTAAGTTCGAATCATCATCAGGGCAAAACAACCTTAAGTACAAATATACATGTTTACGTTTTTCAGGCGAACACAGACCATACCTTGATTGTGTTCGTAAGGGGTCGAAACTTATTATCACTTAATCAATTACGTGTTAAACCTTCACCGCCAAACGTTAAAAATCTATTAAAAAATTTTTCTTTCAGGATTATTGTGTGTGTGTGTATTTATTTCCATAAAGGATTAAATGAATATAAATGTATAATAAATTTATCTAACGGAATGTTCGAACTCTTTCTACAATATCCTTTCGATAATGTTCCAATCCCATTCTACCCCCTCGGGAGTGGATCCATTTTCTACTCTCTCTTCCGGTCCATTTAGAAATGAATATTTTCATACTGCGACAAAGCCGATTTTATCATGTAGTTTAATACTGTTTAATATTCCTTCTAATAATTGGGGGGGGGATATGCCTTGCTCGAATTCCTGCTAATAAATTACATCCACCTATTCATTCACAATATCCCCGACTTGATATTCGTCGATTTTATTGGGTATAAGTCCTTCCATTCACATAATAAAATTACATTCATATATTCATTTACACTACCCCCCTACTCGCTATTCCTCGGAGCAATTGGAGATATGCCCTTCCATTCACGCTAATAAATTACATTCGCACTACCCCGTCCTTCTAAATGTTCGTTATTCGTAGGGGCAATTGTAAACAAGCTCTTCCATTGAAGGAAAAAAATTACATTCACACATTCATATACCCCCCAATTCTCATTATTCTTCGAGGCAAACGGGGATAAGCTTTGCCATTTATTCATTTATCCGTTAATCCATTCATTCACACTATCCCAGAATGCTCGATAGTTCTCCTAGTAATAGATAAGCCTCACCATTTACTCAAAATAAATATATATTCCTTCGAATAAATAACAAATACATTTATATACAATCAAAAATATTTATGGACATGAGGACTAAGTTTATTGAATCAGCGATCAACGCCTGGTGCGGCATGTCGCATTTTATTCTTTACAGGCTTGGTTCCTTGTCCTTCTGATTTTATGTTTTCTATGATAAGTTCTCCACACAACGGTCACCTACGTGTGTGATTTGGTATGACCTATGCGCAGCCTATCGCTTTTTCCATCTATACCTAGCTCTCCAGGTTCACTTGTTGACCTTGAAAATATCCAACTACTAAAGTTCAAGTTCTTTCAATTAACATTTTTCCCGTTTAATTAATATGAAATGAAGTAAGTAGATTAGAGTTAGTCTAGAATAATATTTTAAATGAATATAATGTTTGGTATCCATAGCAGATGGATAAAAGTGGAGTTAAATAAGGTATGGGGTTTGTAAGGACTCTACTACCATATATTTTTATTATATGTTTCATTTTTTATTAAGTAATTAATGATAATTTCTATACTTGAAAAGTGTCTTTTATTCGTCTGTACATAGGCAATTAGTGTGTATGTGATGTGGGAGGAAAGTTGGATTTGAGTCGATAGAGGCGGATGGCGGATGACCCAGAACCGCCCCCGACGACTGGCAGGGGTGGAAAGTGTTGTGACTGGAAGGGGACCGGGCCGTGACCCGAATGGGAGCCGGTTCGCCCGAGCCGGTTCGATACGAGACGTCTGGTCCGGGCCGCGCGAGTCCCACCAGGTCCAAGTCTAGACCCGGCCCCAGACAAATAGCGTCTCGACGTTCACCAGACGCTCGCCGCCCTTCACTTACCCTTTCCCAGCCGGTTCCCCATTCACTAATTACATTTTGACGCGGACTAGCGGCCCAGGGCGCACTGGTAAACAATTCTCAAACTCCGTGGGATGTTTGGAGAAAATCTCATAAATTTAATACGCTATACACCTCCCTTCTACGTGATATAAATACCATATCCTCAAGCCTCGCCAACTGTATCTTTCTAAAATTCTCTTTATTCTAAATATAGTTTCAAATTACCCTTCTTGATTAAATACGTAGATGATTAATTGACATCAGTTACCACAGATCAAATGTAAACTACATTATATTCATTTAACAGCTGTCACTCATGCCTACAATCTTCCCACGAAAGCGAAAAAAACAAAAGATACCATTTTTAATGTACCATTCGTGATAAAAACAATCAGATGGGCCATGACAGATCGGTATCAAAAATCAAGAAACACAGATCGATATCTCAACTTTACACGACACCATCCCCTTCCTACAATAATAATTACGGCAAAAGGGCTACTTCACAGAATTATTACCGTGAGCCATGAATCCTTTCACCTCAATATCCTGCACAACGATCACTACCGTAAACACATAATCAACAACTACAAATCAATAAACACCATATAACCTCCCCGTCAAAAGTATTGCAACACCCATAATTTTCGAGATTTTCTTGGTTTTGACCTTAATCCATACTTTGTATTTCTAGTATTATTATTTATTAAATGAGAAACATTAGGGATTAGACACATCATTGTTATTCACTCTTTACTAACAAATGATGGGATTTTTGTTTATTCATTTCAAATTTCCTTTCAGTCTATGCTGATGTTTCGTTTGCCTCAAGTCTTTCCTCTCTTTTCTCGTCTAGTTACAAGAAGTAATTTTATAACTTGGAGCTAATAGCCTTGGGATTCATTATTATTCTGTTTCATGGACCATAAAGAGGTACAGGGAGATTGGAAGTCAATTTCACAATTATTAAAACAAACATGCCGTTTATTAAAAATTTACATAGGTAGACATTCTCAAAATCGTTTTCCCCAAGATTTGTTGTGGTTTATTCGCCATAAATTATTTATCAATTTATACAATACGTTTACTAAATTGTACCAGTAATTAACCAAATTTATCCATTGGACAAAAATGCCCCTATGTACAAAAACAGTGTGATAGTGTTTAGCGAAAAATGTTTAATTTGCAATAAATTCAGTCAAACTGGATGAGAATAAAGCTTAAAGTGGCGTCGGTGGCTGCAACGGTTTAAGCGTTGACACGGCGCTCATCATTTTAACGTAAGGGTCGCGGGTTCGAATCCAGTGGCCCTGCATTCGAATCCGGCATACATACAAATGGGATTTTTTTTCCAAAAACACCGGCATTATAAAATAATTGTACTCGGTCAATAGTGTAATTTTTTTTTGAAAAAAAATGTAAGGCCGTTTGGAAATACTTTAATTTGTTTAGGAAAAAAGAATTCGATTTTTAAGTTCCTTATTTTATATTTCAAAAAGGACTTCAACGTACTAAAGTAAATAACTTGAATTTCTGAATTCAGTATTGAAGGATTAAAGGAAAACCATGTTAAAACGTGTTGCCCCAGTGTTGTCAAAACATATAGTTGTGGTAAAATCAGTGTTAATCTATGTCGCCTGTACTTAAGGTTTTGTGAGAGTATGTACAGACGAGTTTCGGCTTTTCGCTAACCTCGAAAGTAAGATTACTATCATTTAGCCATCCTTAACAATTGTTAACCACCTTTGACTTTTCTTGACTATTTCAAACAGTAGAAAAACATGCCGATTTTTCATTGCTACTGAAAATGTTTAATTCGAAAGAAAAACTGTCTAATGAGGAGACTACTGCCTCTCCATTAAACATTTCATATTAAACATCTTTAACAGTAACTAACTTACACTTTATAACAAGCACTTTTAATTAAACAATAACTAGTTGGTAAGGGATTTACGAGGTGATAAAATTAATTGGTCGAGGAGTTATGAGATATATTGAAACGCTATCTTTTTAATGAAGGTCAGATAGCAAATATTTAATTTTCGACTAAGGCACGTCTCGTCCAGCCATAGAAATAATAAATAATTAAATAAATTATACCTATTATGTCAATGTGTACAGCACGGCGATGAAAAGCGAGCACGAGCGGTCATTAAAAACTCTATAAAAATTCAATCGCCAGAATGGCTGTAAACCAAACGTGCTTGCTTATGGACGCATAGAAGCATATAATGATTTAGTAAGGAACATCCACTCAAATATATATTTGTATATCTTTATTATATTGTGAAAACGTTTATTTCTAATTATTACTGCGTACATTAAAACGCGTTAGTCACAGTGATAAATGATAAATCAATTTTGAATATATTTAAAGAAGGTTTAGCACAAAGTGCTGCTAAGATAAAGATATTTGCATTCAGGTCATACGACCCATTTGCACGACATGTACCCACCACGTTAATAACAGAGTTGACGTCCAGTAAAAAAAATTAAAAAATAAAAATACGACAAAATTACTACGAGGAGGAATGGGTGACTAACGAATATGGATTTTTTTTAATACATTCTCGTGTATCCGACAATATTAATTTACCGGACGGGTCATCGAACTCTGCATCTTGCCCAGAGAGGCGTTTGGAGGTGTTGGAATTAAATAACGCAAGCTGTTTCTGGGTTCGAATTCCATTATATTCCTCGCTGTTTTTTTTTTAAAGAATAATTTGAATAATTATTACAAACCGGTTGAGACTTCTGGTACTAATTTTCATTATTTTTGTCCTATCGTTCACTACTACTAAATAGTTTCACCTGAAATAGATACAGTTCAATTAGATTATAAAAAAGTAGATTCAATTTCAGGACAAAAGACAAATAAAATTAGAATTAGATTTAAAGAAATAATAAGAAAAGCACTAAGTAGTATGGTTTAAACTTAAGAGTTCTACACTCTCCTACGGCTGTGGCGAGGAGATGAGTTCACCAACCGTAAAAATTAATTTTGTTCGATTGTAATGCCAAAACTCATGAAGGGCAAGCCTACAGGAGTGGAGGTCTGACTAATACTAGAGGAGAAATTTGTTTATTAAGCCCCCCGGAGTCACAGGCATATGCGCTACAGCTTTGAAGCAAGGGTGAGCTGAGAGAGATTCGAAATTTCCTATTGTATAAAGATGAATATCATCTATCAATCGGTCAACCTGCTTATCACTCCATTATGGCAAACTATGTCGAATGTCTTTTGTATGTCCATTGAAACCTTGCCAATCTGCTTTCGTCGGTTAAACACCCTAGATATGTCATGAACCACTCCAGCTAGAACATGCAAATGAACGTATTACTTCTTTGTTGCTTTATCAGGGATATTCAGCCAGATTCAGGTACCAGTGACTAAGAATCTATGTAACTGTCTATGTAAAGAAATAAATAGATGATTAAATAAATAAATACGCTAATAAATATATGAATAATCGGATAAACAACTTACACACTAATGCCACAATTCTTGAAGTATTTGAATAAGACATCATAGACTGTCGTGTGTTTAACTTGCCCCTGAGCTCATATTCGGTGAATTGTAATAGTATATGGTCAAGACTCTTGTCTACAACCCACGTTGCGCAGTTTGGCGAGGCTCTACAGTTAATACTGCATAAATATGAACTGCAGATGCCATGGTCAATTCGGAGTCGTGTAATTGTGAGAAGAAAGCTTTTCCTCTCTCTCTATTTCTCGAAACCACGGCTTCTTCTGTAATGTTGGGAATAATGAACGGTAGAACTTCCCTGCCCGTATCGAATATTGCTACATTCTGCACACGTCACTTTTAATATTGTTTGTAACGTCTTCGACGGCCAGCTGCACAGTCGGGGGTGATCCTTTAATGGTTGCCTCCTTGGCTAAATTGTCGGCTCTTTCATTATATCTTATAAATGTATGTCGTTTTATCAAACATATCACAATGGTTTTGCCTTCGTTCCTTAATTTGTTGGTTGACCTGACAATTTCGATTAAAATATATTCCTACTTCTTATCCAAACTGCATATCGTTCTGCGACTGTCCGTCATAATCCCAATTTTTTCGTTGGCATCTTCGCGGAGTATTACAGTATGACTAATACCGTCTGCTATACAAAAGTAGGTTTCTCGCGATACCTGTTCAGGCTGTCATAACACGTTACTTAGCGTGCTAAGCTTGCAAATCGGCCTGAAGTTGTTGGGTTGCTGATTAATGTTGCCTGTATGCTACTGTTTTTGGTAAAATAAAGTTCAGAAACAGAAGGGTTCGTTTTTAATAAGTTAGGGATAGATAGTTACTCTAAAATACGAATTCGTCATTTTGTAAATAGTTGTGTTGGAAAAATAGAATTATTTTCTGGGAAAAAGTAATCGAATTCGAAAAGTATAAGTTGGTTTGAAAAGAGTTTATATCACGGTATGTTGTTCAGTGTAATAGGTTTGTTAGATATCATAACCAGAGATGAAAATACTCCGAATTTCAGATCCTTAAAATATTTATTTCTCACTTAATTCAGCATTACTTCATTTTAAAAAGGGCCACTTTGGTAAAAGTATTGTTTTATAAAAATAAATAACTGAAAAGGTGAGCGAATTTGTCAAAATGGGAGAACATTTGTCCTCTGAGGTTTACTAGGGCATAATGGCTGTTATTGATTTTTAAAGATTTCACTCTTCGCCGAAAGAATTGTGTTCAAAATAAAGTTTTAATTTTGTTCAACGGCCGAACTTTAACGCGAAAAAAGTAATATTTTCCGCGAGTGTTTGTGAGGTTTTAAAGCTTGGTAGTCTAGTACTTAGATAACTAGTCTTACGGTGAATAAAAAAAACCTTGGGAGGGTTGGGAAGTAAACCAGGATAAAAGCTTGAGGATTTACGGTCGACATGGCCAAACTAAGGGTCTCAGGCCATATTCAACAAGGTGATGTTTTAAAAATGCAGTTTTCATCTATAACGTTAAATTTACCGACTTGTTCAACAAATTTAAAAATAAGGAGATTCTTTTAACAAGATAGAAAAGTTATACTAAAGTAACTGAAATATTTGAATTTATGTATTGAATTATAACCATTTAAGGTCCAAGTTTGGTTAATCAAAATCTTATACGTTGTTCACTAGTTTTCGTGGTCTACTTGACCAATTAATATCTTTCAATTAATTAAGGCTTTTTAGTTGAGATAATTATTTGAAAGATGGGAAGTTAGTGGATGGAAATCACGATAGGTCAAGAGGTTGAGTAGCGGCGTATCTAGCCGAAGGTGATAGGTTCGAATCCCGAACGTGACACTGACTTTTTTTAATCTATACGTAGTGTTTTGCAATCCCTGTTCTCCGGCTCCCTGGGAGTCCTTGCCATTTTTCATTACGGTCGAACGAGATTGACTCGAAAGCAAATTTTTGCCGGTAAATATCCCTCTCATCTCCATTTCACAAGGACTGATATGATTTCAATAGAAAACGATGCCCTGGGGACGTTCAAATTTTGTATATATGATAATCGACCCGCTGTTGCGGCAGAACGGGTTTAGTTTCTCTTTGTATACCCAATCCGCCCTCCCGAGTAGAAAATGAAAACAATCTCGTTTGATTTAAATCGAAAAAAAGGCCAAGTGGATATGGTATCCGCAAAGTGGCATATATCCTCTATTGCCAGATTAAAATGAGTATTTTGTTTTTTGAAAGTTGACAGCTGGTCATTTCTGCCCCGAAGCACGAACATAATACCGTTACCTACTCGATACACAATCACACCAATAAATACACTCATACCCATACACATTCACCATACCCATACTGTCCTTTCCCGGACTCACAGTCTGGCTGACTTTGAGGATCTTTAATGTCCGTATCTAAGCTATAAGCTCTTACCGGACAGGCCGGTTCCCAAACTGCAAGCTGACGCACCGTCGTCGAAACAACGGTGTAGTGGTTTCGCACCCCGAAGGGTTGTTACCGCCACGCTTACATTTCGCCAAAAACGGGTAGTGTCGCACGCAAGGCCGACTGACCGACTTACTTTTACTTATAAACCCCTAACTTTAGCAGTCTTCAAAGATGCACCCTTGGTAAATAATTGGGCGATATAATTTTTTTTCGTTTTTCTCGATCGCCGAAGAGTTATCTGCTCAGCACCATGCTCATTTCAGGAAGTAAATTACGTTTAAGTAATTATCAGTAAACGGCATTAGGAAAATAGGAGAACGGCGAAACGGTCGAAGGGGGTTAATTGCCGCACTAACTGTAGGAAAAATATTTGATTTAAAGAGACTTTATTGTGATTAAGAAAACCGGTTATTATAGATTTTATTTTATATCTCAAATACACTTTCGCACAACGAAAAACTTCAAAACACTAAATTAAGACTTATTTTCCTAATTCAGAGTGAAATGGAAAAAAGATGTTAATCAGTGTTGCCTCCGGTGCTGCATTAACGGAAACACAGTATTTTTCAGTGTAGCCTCTAGTGCTGCTATATAAACTCTATTGATAGATAAAATTGTAAGAAGTAAACCGCTAAAAATATATCATTTTATTTTGGTTTCAATTTTAATAAGTTTAATTTTTATATATTTGCTGTTTAAAGCAGAAAACGCATGGGCACCCCTAACTTCGGCAGTCTTTAAAGTGGCTCTCTTGGAAAAACAGACCAATGTATTTTTTTCTTCTTTTTCCGATCCCCGAAAAGTTATCGGTTCGGCACCGTGCTTGTTCCAGGAAGTATATTAGGTTTAAGTAATTATCAACAAACGGCATTAGGAAAATAGGAGAGTGGCGAAACGGTCGAAAGGGGGTTAATTTACTGCGGCACTAACCGTGGGTGATTTACAGCCGTTAGCGCTTACAATACCTCCGTAAAGTACACACAATGTTTCAGGAGAAGACCAGCCCTTTACACAGGGGTACAATGTTAGCGGGAAGAGCCTTTTGATTGTTTTTTACAGCCGGGATACTGGCAATTCAGAGAATCGTGCGAACTGCGTTTCACGACTGGTGAAAACACTCCCAACTCTCGTAAAAGCGTAGACAATTTTTTTATGTACGTGGCATTGAAATAGTTTGACAATTTCTAAAACCTAAAATATACAAATCTAAGAAGAAGCACAAATAAAACTTTTCAGCTTCACAAATACACTCATCAACTTTATTAACAATATCTCAAAAGTAACACCAAAGTACACAGTGATGGTTTTGCATTAATTACTTCGCATCTGATTATGATAAATCCCTCGTGAGCTATATATATACATATACATGATAAGACATAACATTAAATAAATATATAAATGAATGTAACAACTGTGTGCATAATTTTATTAGGTTTAGTGAAAGTTAGTGCTCTAGTGATCATGTCACGATAGCTCAAGTGGTAGAGCAACGGCGTATCTAGCATATCTAGCCGAAGGTCGTGGGTTCAAATCCCGCTCGTGACACTGACTTTTTTACCTCAACTAAAAACTGTAATTAATTGTAAGATATTAATTGGTGAAGCGGATCACGAAAACTAGTGAATTGAATACGTATTTACTATATTTATTTAGAAAAACTAAATTTCCGGGACGATTGTGACAAGCCCACTTTCCGGAAACAATATTGCCATCAGTGTTATGCCAAACATAGATTGGAGTGAAAAACAATGTTAATAAGCAACACTGTTCCGACGAAGTTGTTAAAAACACTAAAATTTTTACTTATCCTAACTAAAATCAATAATAATAAATGTACAATAATTTAAAAAAAATGCAATGTCTGTTTTAAATTAAAATTTTTGTTCAACATAAAACTCGATTTCGTGAAAGGGAAAATGACCACATTTTTTAATATTAATCAATTCATTTTTCAGGCATATTTTGTAGATTATCAATGAAATTTTATTGATAAAAATTTGTCTTTAGCAGACACTTAACAAGTAATTTTTGCCTTTTTTTAATTGTAAAAAATACTCCTAAGTAATAAATTGAACAATATCACTCCCCGTAATGAGCGTTGCCATTAGTCCTGCACCAACGTGGGCAAACAGTGGTAACCACGGTAGATAGTGTGTAGACAGTTTCTAGAATATAGGACTTACAAGATAGAATTGGTGATGTTCGTTGGTCTGCGAAAAGTCGGGCTCATGCTCTGAACTGGGCAACAGTGATCACTTGTGTCATTCTATTCTCGCTGTTTTTCCTCCACAATGCACTTGATATTGAATTGGTTTTATTTACACGCTTTTTACTGTGAGTGATATTTATGTAAATCAGTCTAGCCATTTCATTGTTGGGAAGGTGAAGCAGAATGTAAAAAAAGGTGTTATCATGAAAATAAATAATTTAAGGTTATGTACTTCTGATCAAAAACCAAGCCCTGTTTAAGGAAAATTAAGTCTGTAAGCTAGACGGAGATTTAAAATTACAAAACATCTTTCTTAGACCATATCCCTGATAACTAGGAAAACATTTTCTGCATAAGTTCGTCGATAAATCTAGCTAAAGTTGATATGGAAGGCAAATTAAATATTATATGTATAAAAGTCTGTATAAAAATTCAAGTAAAATTTGCTAAATCGTATTTTAATGTTTTCTGAGTATTTGTGTTGGTATTGTAATTATTGCATTAAAATAAAAATAATACAAAATTAAATAAATCATACTCAATAATCCAAATTATATTTTTAACAAGTTTTGTTTCCAATAAGAGATGTAGGAAAAAATTGACCAGTAATAATAAAAAATAGTGTCATTTGTTTTATATTTTTTGTGTATGAAATTCGAAGTTTTTTCTGGTTTGTATTCCTTTCTTTCTGTAAATAAAAATAGAGATTATCGATTTGTTTCGTTTTACTAATTCTCCTTCCGAAGGCAACCGGACACCTTGACAGGGAACGATTTCGCCCGGTTCCCCCAATTAAAACAGACAGAAGACAAGGTCTAATTGATGTTTTCATTAATTTCCATTTGTCGTTCCCCTTAATTTTTTCCATCTGACTTCCTCGGCAACGGGGGATGGATATTTGACAATATTTATAAACACCTTCTCTCTTTTTCTCTGTCTCTGCCTCTCTCTGTCTCTGTCTCTCTCTCTCTCTCTCTCTCTCTCACTCTCTCTCTCTCTCTCTCTCTCTCTCTCTCTC
>CM077110.1:14237632-14252253 GCA_039619505.1 Cimex hemipterus | reverse complement strand
TCTCTCTCTCTCTCTCTCTCTCTCTCTCTCTCTCTCTCTCTCTGAAAGGGAGCCGAAGCTATTTTTCTCGGATTCTTTATTGATTTTAAAGGTTTAGAATAAATCAACCTCTCCTGGTTACCAGCTCACACCATTCCTAATTCTATTTCATATATTGTGCTCCTTCATTTCAATTTGAAACGCCGGGTTCTATTAAAGAGGTAATTTATTGCCGTTCCGGAGTGACTAACGTCCCAATCTTTTTCTTTCCTCTCACCACGTTCTACAGCGCAAATTCACGTTCTTAGATGCAGGGAGAAAGGAATTCCTTGCTCCAGGTCATGTGAAATGTAAGATTTTCCGTAAGGAAAAAATAACCAGGCCGGAATCAATATTCGCTTTGGAGTAATTGCGTCAACGGGGAAAACTAGATTTCCTTCAATTCCGAGTACAACTTACGGTCAATTTCATTATACCCTTTGAGCTTCGACGGTTCTTGACGTTTTCCAATACACCGATATTCCAATACAGCCATTCTGCTTTTACTCGTTCGAAGGCGATGCTTATTCCGAGAAAGTTTCATTCCCTATAATGGCATTCGATAAGTTTATACTAAATGTAGTAATAACGGAAAAACTCCTTTTTTTTGGGGGGGGGAGGGTGGAGTTACAGCATTAATTTTATTTGCGATTATATTTTCTACTGTAGAATGACCTAATTAATATATTTCTTTATAGAGCCTGTGGAGTGGTGAAAGTATCGTTTTGGCATGTCAGGATTGTTTCGGCTTCTCGCCATAATCAGCAGTAGGTTGGATATAGATGTTTGATATCGAAAATTAAGACAATGAATGGAAGTTACAGATGATTAGACACGAGCGTACACATCATTAAAAAATATTTTAGATTGCGAAATTTCCTCTTAAGGGCCCGCAGAGTGATGAATTGTGGTTTCGGTTTCAATGTCCTAACATTTGTGACCTCCAGGCGCATTTCGGTTTCTCCAGGATTAAACAATTACGATGTAAAAGCCACGTAGGCACGTTTTTTGCGTATTTGCAACCTCGTAAATTTTTTATTGTTTATTTTTTTGGATGTAAGAGACTCGTTTGTTTGCGTAGTTGTCATAAAAACGCAAATAAACTCAAAAAGTCGAAAAAAACGTATTGTCTTTTTGGATATAAAAGGCTTGTAGGTCCGTTCTTATACGTATTTTTAGAGAAAAAACCCCAAAATATCGAAAAAAAATTTAACGTAATTTTTGGATGTAAAAGGCTCGTAGGCACGTTTTTTGGCGAATTGTTCATGAAAAACTCAAAAAATAGAAAAAAATTTATTTTCTTGTTTGGCTGTAAGTTATATAATGCTCGTAGTTGTTTTTTACGCACTTTTCATGAAAAACTGAAAAAAATCGAAAAAAATTAACGAACTAACGTCTTTTTTGGATGTAAAAGGCTCGTAGGCACCTTTTACGTATTTTTTCATGAACAACTTAAAAAAACCCAAAAATTGAAAACAATTTTTATTGTCTTTTTAGGATGTAAAAGGCTGGTTGGGATGCACGGTTTTTAAAAAAAAAATTCATGAAAAACGAAAAAAAAAATTATTGTCTTTTTGGATGTTAAAGGCTCCTGGTGGCAAGTTTTTTACGCATTCCTCTTGAAAAACGCAAAAACCACCAAAAGTCGAAAAAAATTTTGGATGTAAAAGCTTGTAGTCATCTGGTTCTGCACTTTAGCGAACATCTCCAAACTGTGAAAGCCTTTCTTAATTATCCTTACTTATCGCTAGCCATTCTTTACTATAATTAACCATCTAACAGTAAGAAACCATCTCTAACATGTTCTAATTATTTCTAAACATTCCTGACTTTCTCAAATAAAGTCAGCCATTCCAACACATTATTAATCTTTTCTAACAGTAGCAAATGATTCCGAAAATATCTCTCTAAACGTTTCTAATCATCTCAAATAATACTAAAAATTCTCCACTCATTCGTGACCATTTCTAATCCCCTCTAAACGTCTCCATCTATATACATACGGTTAAAAGTTAACGTATTTCAAAATTTGCCGAAGAGGTAATGTGAAAGTGATGAAGAAATGGGATTAATTGAAAAAGAGTTTTTTTAAATTCTTAATGACGTACGTCTGCCCGGAGAGATAACTCGACGAGGGAGTCATTATGTGAATTCAGGTGAAAAGGATTTTCTTACCGTGTGGAAAAGCCCGGCTGGATAAGGGAGACGTGTTGAGGCCCTGATGGGAGGCTGATGAATGTTTGATGACGGCGATGATGCTCTCTTCGCCAGCGGGCTATTCAAAGGGGATAAGTGAATCTTTTGTTTGAGAGCGATTGCGAACCCCACTCGAACAGACTCCCCGCCGTGACAATACGTCCCATTTATATTTAATAGCGGTAAAGCGGAACGCAATCCCTATTACGAGAAAATTATAATAGAAACCCCCTATTTTGTAAGAAAATGGTAATTGTCAAATCTTTCAGTGACCGATCCTTCTGCTTTCAGATTCTGCCAATACACCTATCATGTTATACTAAATTTATCACACAATAACAGTAATCACAAAAATAAATAACGATTTTAAATTAATTAATATTTATATAAGGCGTTGGTTGAGATAAAAAAAAATCAGTGAGACGAGCGGGATTCGAACCAACGACACTCGGCTAAATACGTCGTAGGAGGGTGGAAAGCTTTTTCATATTGACGTCCAATGTTGAAATCTCACTATAGTAAATTAAATATAATGAAAATCTTAGGTAATGCTCGTTTTATTTGTAGTTATATATAATAATGTTTTCATTTTTAAATTTGTATCATCTAACAAACCGTTCTAATAATCTCAGCCTCTCTCTAAACGCTCGTGACTATCGCTTATAATACACAAATCTCTTCCCATATCAAAACATTCATTTTCATCTTTCATTACTTCAAACGGTACTATTTGTAACCGTCACAGACCATCCCTAACAATATCAGATTCTCTCACCCTTTGACTATCTCGACTAATTTTTGCAAGAGATTAGGTATAGTTTCGTATTTTTAAAAATAGTTAGAATAGTAAGAGATGGTCATAAACGTTAAGAGAAAATTGTTGACGGCTGGAACTTGTTTAAGAAAATTTAGAATAATTTGCTTTTATTAGAAATGATAAGGAACAGCTGCAAAAAAAGTAGAGATAATTACAGATGATTCGTGATGATCAGGAATGATTAAATATGATTATAGTAGGTAAAGGATGTTTGGAAAGGGCCAAAATGTTTAAAGAAAATTTAGAATGATTTGCTACTGTTAAAACATGTAATGTTAATTAGAATAATTGATAGGTGCGTCGGTGGCCGCACGGTTCAGTCTTTGACACGGCGCTCATCACTGTAAGGTATAGGTCCCGGGTTCGAATCCAGCGGCCCTGCATTCTAACCCGACATACTTACAAATGGTTTTTTTTTTTTCAAAAACACCGGCACCCTGAGGGTTTATATGTCCTCTGCTGTTGCGAACCCTCGTTAAAAAAAATAAATTAGTTAATAATAATAATAATAATAATTAAAGACAGTGATAATCACGAATGGTCAAATGTGATTAGAGATGGTTAAGAACGTTTAGAACGATAGTTGTTAATGGCTAGACATAATTAGGAAAAATTAAGGTTGTTTTTGTTCTGTTAAAAGGGATAAGGACCGGTTAAATATAATTAGAAAGAGTTAGTGATGATAAGAAATGCTTAAACCTGTTTAAAAACAGTTATAGAGGTTTAGGAACGGTTAAAGATTAATGATGGTTTTGTACAGTTAATAAAATGAAGGAACAGTTAGAAATGGTTATTAATTTCTACCATAATAAAATAAAATAAATGAACAAATAGGTTCAATAAAAATTATGGTTAATGCTCCTTTGTTTGTAAATCTTTGAGGTAATGCTTCCATTTTTAAATTTTACATTAAGTATGCTGTTAATTTTTGTTCTAAGCGATAGTAAAAATGTAATAATTACTTTTTATTGAGGTGGACTTTTCTCATTTGCATAGTAGATTAAGTCCGGTAAGATTTAGGTTATGGTTATTCAAATGATGTATTAATCATGGAAGCGGGAATTGTTATTCTTTCCCTTTTCACTTATTTGAATAGTTAACAGATAAAATATTAAACATTTTCGGTTTAATTTGGGCCTCAACCTCTTTACGAAAGACTTATGAAACTTTTTATTTAATTGTGGCGTTCTATGAACGTTAAGGATTAGTTAATTCACTACCGGAAGAGGCGATTCAAAGCTTTACTCGTAAATAATCCGCCCGGACAGGGCGATAAATTCAAAACGCTCGCATAAAAGGCTAATTAAAGCCGCCGTGGGTAAAAAATATGTAAGGACACGGGCTCGAGGGTTATGAATGCCACGGGGGCTTGATGTATGCCCTTCCGCCGAGTCACTAAGTCCCGGTTAGCCCGGGTAAACGCACCTGCAGCTTTCAGCCCAAATTTATATTTCAAGCCGTGCGATAAATAAAAGCAGGAAAGAGGCTTTGAGCGGAACAAAAACTCAGATCGTACACTCAGAACTTTATCGGTAATAAACTTTCTCCAACTGCTCCCTCAAACGCCTTGGGGATCCCAAAGCAAAACTCTATCCTTAAAACTCTTCTATTATGGTTATAGCCGTAGTAATTGTACGTTTGTACAATTAGCAACAATTATAATAGAAAAATAAGAAAATCCAAGAAACTATAATACAACTTGTACATAACAATGCCAAAGGACGTCAAAAAAATTCACAAATAATTTTTTCATTGTATCAATCAAAGAGAAAAATACTAAAAGTCCAGATTTTTCAAAAAACTATTTTTTAAAATACAGCAAAACAAAAATTACAAACCTAGCTTGTTTCGAGGTAGAACGTTGATGGGTGGGGAGGTTTTATTTGAACAGAGTAGTTTGACAGTGTCTTCGAGGAAAATGCTTTATCCGCAGTGATAAAACTTCAGAACTTTTAAACTTCAGATTTTTTTGTCCACTTTTGTTTTGACGGGCTTGTGTCCATAAAGATGTATTGCATCAACAGCGAGGGTTTCGATAGGAAATATAACCTCCGGGGATAATAAAATAAAAAGGGCTAATGTTTTATTAATGGATATTACAAAAACTACACCACTTCAATTGAAAAACAAATAATTTTTAATTCTGTCTTTAAATTTTGTTTTACTGCTTATGTTGTTTGACTGTTTACTCCGAGAGGAAGTCGAGGGCTCATTTCCTCTTGAGACGCTTTTTGGGGGTTCTACGGATGGGCTCTATTGGACACGGCTTGAGCAAGGCTATTTGGGTGGTGGGAGTGTTTTTTGTGGAACTTGGTAAATTTTTGTATATAAGGAATTTGTTGAAGGTCGTTGTGGAGTGTAGCATTTGACACATACCAAGGAGCATTTACAATGGATCTGAGGACTTTAGATTGAAAAGATTGGAGAGGGTCGGATATTGGAAGGTTTTTGCGGTTCCCCACAGTTCCATTCCGTATGTCCAAATCGGTTGTTGTAATGTTTTGTAAATTGAAAGTTTTTTTTTCCATAGTTTAGACAGTCGTTCTATAAGTCTGTGCAGTAGATTATACCGTCTGTTTAGGTTGATTCCACGTTCTTGGTGGAACGCGAATAGCAAACGCAGTCGGATTTAATAGTAACGTCGTTATATCGAGAGAAGACATTTGCTTTCGGAGTCTATATCTGACATAGACGTTTTGCTTTCGTTTATATTTATTTTCCATTGTCTACACCAATCAGCTATACATGAGATATGCTCCTGGAGATCTTCCGAAGCAATTGCAGGATCGGAATTGGAGAATAGTAAAGCTATTTCATCGGCGAAGGATGGAAATAGGGTGGTAGATTTAGTGGGAATAAAGGATGTAAGGATGTAAGGATTGGTATACTGCCCTGCGGTTCTCCCGCGGCCAGAAAGCAACATTCGGAGTAATCTGATCCTTATCGGACCCGAAAAAACCGCTCTGTGAGATAAGAGTTACATTAAATCTTTAAGTCTTTAAATTATAAAATATTTATAGGATTTTTATTATGGATGAGAATGGCTTGAAACAATTAGTGGCAAAAGGTTTTAATAGTTAAAAATATCCAAAAAAAAAAAAAAAGATTGAGATGTTTGTGAATCTTTAGATGATTTAAAGATAAACAAGAATTGTTAAAGGTTAAGGGAGTTTACGGCCGGTATCAGACGGGACGTTGGCATCTGTCCACGGTGAATAAAACTTGTCTGATTGAAGTAGCGGTTCAGGACACTTTTCAAAACGGAGAACATGTTCTGGCCGTGACCTCTGACCTCGAGAAGTTACACGGCACTCCAAAAAATAGGCGATACAAAGGAAAATCCATGAAATCGGTCTCCAGGAAATGGTGAATAGTGTCACACTCTTTGTGATGGCAGTGAACGTGATCTTCGATTCCATCCTTCGACGCAGTTGAAAAATGTTTTTCGTCGACGGCCTCTGAATTGGTAACGATCTGGCAGAGGTCGATGAGGTGATGCAGTCGGCTAAACGCTGTGACTAGAAACACAAAGGAAATCGGGTTTGCCCTCGACAACCTTGTCCACTTTTGAAGATAACGCACCTCAATTTTGCCTGGGTGGAACACCTGTACCAACGTAGAGAACCCTTTCTTTGGCCACTTATCCGTTGAAAAGATGGGAGCCGTCGGTGTTTTTTGTGGAAAAACCCTTGAAGTGATAATTTGCACTGTTCAGGGAGATCTTACTGGCAGTAATCGAGGTGTTGTTCTGGTCAACTGTTCTACCGTTGTCTGGCTTATTCCTCGCCCGGAAAACGCGACTCTTGAGGCTCGACCAGCAATGCTATCAGAGCACGATTAGAACCAGCCTCTGCTGCGATATAGAATACTGCCACCCAAATCGCGAAGAAAGCAACAGTGTGACCAGCCTTTTGGCCAAGCCCTCTTGACAATTCGAAAACAAGCATAGCCAGGTATACAAGCGACTTCGAACTCGGACATGAACTCTGGGTATCGCTTCGGCGGAGATGGATATTTTACAAAAGAACCAGCATTGTCCTTGTAAGGTCGTAACAACATATTTGACGCTGTATATACAAAAAAATTCAAATGAATCTTTTAGAATCTTGAATCGTTTTGTTTTGCACGTAGAAAAATATTTTGATGAGATTGTTTCAGTTTTTTTTACGTTATTTGTAGGATATTTTATTACTTTCATCCCAGTGTTGATTTATTATGAAGGATGATGTTAAAGTATAGTGCATGATGGTAGAAAGAAAGGTAAATTAATTTGGAAAGAGAAATTGTACTGTTTAAAACAGCACTGGAACTAATAGCATTTCTATTCTGTTAGTTTTTAATAAATGCAGAAAAAAAGGAACGTCGAGTGTTCATAAAAGAGGATAATTTTCTGAGATACAACATCGCCTCGATTTCAATTTTGTCCAATGCAATGCCGGGATTTTCTATCTGACCTCAATTATAATAGAAAGAAAATAATTCCTAAGAAAATCGCTCTCTCTACGCTTCGAGATGGAGAATTTACATTCAAACTGCGGTTGTCTTCTTTTTTAACGAGCGGCTCGGACCGATCCCGAACGTTTATTACCGCGATTATCATCCTCTGGAGAGGCCGACTTTTTGTCCGCTTCCAGCCGGTTTTAACTAATTCCGCCTGCACAATCTGAGAGTCAATTATCTCCCTTTTCTCTTTCTCGACCTCTCGAATCCGCCTATTTTGGCGTAATTTTAATATATTTTTATAAATATATTTGGGAGTTTATTAGAAAGAATAGGCTTGGAAGATATGACAGACAGGACCAACAGTTCTGCACGACAGGGCAGTTATGCGGGTTTAGCCTATTGGGAGAACTAATTTTCAATATTCCTGTAGTATCATATTTTCATATAAGCTTAGAAATTTATTGTCAATTAATCTTGATTTCTTAATACATCTTGCTTTTTTGTATTGCTCAATTTATTTGGTAATAAGTACTGGTAATAATCAAGTAAAGGGTTTTCTTTGAAATATCGCTTCATCGTCTTTTATTCTAAAAATGTGTTGTAATTGTATCACAGGATTGGATATAAAGTTGTTCTAAAGCCACAAAGCAATATTTTCTAACAAAAATCCAAAAAATTAAATAAGAAAAATGAGTTTTAAATATTCCATGTTTAAAATAGAATACCTTTAAACTTGTTTTGTTGAACTTTCAGCCAAAATGTATGTATGCTTAGGTTGAAACTTTTTTTGGATGAAAACGTCACCAGCCCCCTGTCACGGGGGAGGGAACCGGAAAACGGGTCCTGCCCCCAAAGTAAACACAACATCTGTTGAACTAACAAGTTGGGTAAACTCAATCATACCGGTGTTTGCCTTTCTTATCCATTTCTTCCAGTTACAGTGCTTTTTCAGAAGTCTTCGAGCCGTGTCTGTCCTGAAAGGAAAAAATAAATCGCGGGAAAATTGAGCTACAGGGCTATACCTCGCTTAATTTCACCCAAGGGAGTTGCAATCTACCGGAAGGCCGACCTTATGAGAGTTGGTCTAGTATTTCAGTCACGTGTCTTTAGGTTGAAATATTTTGTTTTTTGTTTTGCGAAGTGAGAGATTAAATTTACAATGACACATCCAGTTAATTAAGTTGACTGATCGCAACTTAGAGAAGATGAATGAAAAAATGTAAACGTGAAGTTCCATTAAGAAAATCATTAAACTTTACAAAGTTTAATGTTCAGTTAATTAAGGTTTTCGTTGAGATAAAACAGTCAGTGTCACAAGCGGGAGTCGAAACCACGACTGCTGTACCACTTGAGCTGTGTTGACTTCGACCCACTCGGACACCAACTTCTCATCTCCACCCCACTTGAGTTTTCCTTCCTTTTTGCAATTTTTTAAACGTCATGTAATCTATTTGATTCTCGGCGACAAATGAAATGGCCACGGAGAACTTTAGTGAAGTGTACTTCGTTTTTCTTATTACCTGAAAAGAATTTATTTGGTCAAAAGGACCACGAAACCTAATAAAAAGTTATGCAATACATTTTAATTTACCACTTTAATACTTGCAATTATTTAAAGTTTTTAGTTGAGATAAAAGTCATAGCCATCTCTGCTTACCCTTAGGCTTTTGTAATTTGAAACATAAATTAAGCTTAGGTCGCTGAAGTCCAGACTCCAAGTCGCACTTGAGAATCGGCCTTGCCCGTTCTCAACAATAAATCGTACGGTAGTTCGATCCGAAGGAGAACTGTCTTATGACGTGACAAGTTCAAAACCTAGAGGTTGTAATATGTACTTCAGTTTCAGAACACATTGAGTTACTAAGGGACAAAGTATCGGTCACATGGCTAACGTGATCTGGAAGTCTTGTTTCGAGAAAACAAATTAACAGCCTAGTCAATATTCGTCGCTATTTATGTATGCGTGTCCGGTTCGATCAGCATACGCTGACAAAACACGAGCTCAAATATTACTAGGCCCAGAGGAAAACCTTGCTGAAAATAACAAGAGCATGGAGAACGACAGTTACATTTTTTCAATTTAGCCCCTGTTCGCCACAGTGCACACTTGGGGACCAGGAGACCGTGATCAATGTGTACTAGATACGCATGAAAAGCGAAAAGAAATGAACAACCCGATGTATAAGAAATGCGTTCGAACCAAAAGAAACTACACAACGATGCTCAAATTATACTACGATTATGAGACTAAAAACATGGAAAAAATATGATGAGATAGGGATGGTCAAAGATGGCTAATTCAAACCGTGATGTTTGAAAATGGGAGGAAATGGGTAGGTATAGGACGATTTTAATGTATTTATCCATAAAAATAATTATTTCAATGTAAAACTTATTTAATAGAGTCGATTAAAACAATTTATTTTAACTCGTATGAGAATATTTTAGGAAGGCGAGGTTTCGGTGGTTATCAATCATCACGGAGACTAATTCAACCCTTTAAACTTGGGGCGCGTTTGTAATTTGTGAGAGAAAATTGGACGACGGTGTTGATGGATACCTCGGGGTAGAACATTTTCTCCGTCATTTCCAATTCCAGGAAGAAATTAGACCCGTTGGAAACGCGGATCGGGGCACGTTTTCATCGAGTGTGATTTGTGAAGTTGTGGTTGGTAACAGTGTCGGGAGGGGGGAGATAATCTTCGAAATCGGAGTTTAACTCCGGCCGTTACCTCATAGCAATCGCGCCTCCCCTCCTTTTCAAATTACCATATTACAAGGTTCATGTTTTATATTAAGGGCGGTAATTGGGTGGCGGGGGTTGGAAGCGACCCTAAACCCTTGTTAATTTCAATGCCGTAAAAAAAAAGAGGAGGAGAAAAAACCCATAAAATTTAACAACACCGCGAACAACCCCATTAGAATTCTGCTACATATTAATGGAGCTAAAGTGGGGCCCGTTGCTACTCGTAACTTCGTTAACTGCCGGAAAAGACGTTATGCCACTTAATTTATAACAACTACTTAAAATTCCACTTTCCGATTACATTAATTTAAATTGTGTTTGGAAGAAAACTCCATTTCGGATGTTAATCGAATGATTGAGCGACTGGCCGGTTAGTAAAGCTATCTTGTTCGACTGTTGGCAAAAGTTAAATTATAAAAGTGCAAAAACTTAATTATTTTTATAAAATCTACAAAAAGTTAGCATCTTCTATTGTTTGGCCTTTAGCTGAAACCCCTGTGGCCTAAAAATAAATACAATTTAAACCAAGTTAAACTGTTGTCAATAATCACAGTTAATTATGGCTATGAACTACTAGGACTGGTCGGAAGTAGCAGGACTAAATAGTTTGTGATTAATGGTTTGTGGGGGTGGTTACAACCCGATATTGGAGCTTGGATTAAAGCGGTTTAAAAGTGGTAATGAATAATTCAAACGATCAATGTGTAAAAACAAAATGTTAAAATAGTTCAAGTTAAGGATCGATTATAAGTAGTAAAGAATGAAAAAAGAGATGGTTGAGGATAGATAGTAGATAAAGATGGTTTACCCACCAGTTGTCACCACAATTTGACTTAGGGGTCGTTAGAGAAGGTAATACAAAATATGATTGAGGTTGGATAAAGATCTCCTAGAGACATTTGTGGTAGTGGATAGGCAGAGATGGACGTATAGAAACGATTTAACGATTTATTAAAATAGTTTGGTTTAGATATGACTAGAGATGACAATGAAATAAAAATGGCTGAAGATGGATATAGGTTGATTAGGATTACGCTTGACCACGAACTGTTATTAAAGTTAGATTGGGAGATTATTTTTAACATTATTATTATTGTACAATACTTAGAATACCAACAAAAAATAGAAAAACTGATGCGAAGTATAATAAGCGCGGCTAGTAGCCGTTTGCTGGGATTATGCATAATAAAGCTTACAAATACAGAAATATTAAAATAAAAGAAATTTGAAGAGAAAATTTCATTTCGAAAAATAAATAAGAACGAATTATCTCTTGAAAACTGATAGAGTACAAAAAACAAAGCAGTAAAAGTATATGTACAGGGACGACAATTATTGCATAGCTGAAAGCCACTCGTATCTCACTCCCCGGGCGTGCTGAGCAAAGGAAATTAGCGGTAAAGGGGCCTTGGTTAGAAAAATAATCCAGTATTTCCACTCTGGAGATGCCTATCTTTCCCAAGTAAGATACCCGCAATTCTGAGAGAAAAGAGCAGACTCCGAAAAAGTGATATGAATCTTCCTGGCGACGCTGTTACAACGGGGACAAGTGTCATAGTGAGGATCAATCAAAACCCAGGGTTTGAATTTCAAATATAACAATTTTCCTCTCAGTTTGTATAGCCAACAAGAATCTCTAATATTAAGATCTTGGCAAAGGTTTGGTTTATATGAAAGTTGGTGTTCATTGAAAAATTCCTTTTACAAGTAGAACCTCTCGGTGCTTTTCGCAGCTTCTTCAAGGTTCGATAGATTCTCTCGAATGCCGGAATTTTGCCAGGGGCATGAGTATTGCTGGGCTGGAGAAGCCCATTGATTATACCAGGAGGGATTCTTTCTAGTTATCTATAGAGCGACTATTTTAGACATTCGGTCATCCAGGAGGCTCAGTATCTTTTAAATATATTTCAGATGGAGGGAAAAGGTATACGAGAATAGAGGATAGGGATTGAGAGACTAGAAGAGATGGTAATGAAAAAAATAGAGATGGTTAGGATGGATAAAAAGAGATTAGGTACGTTTAAACACCATATATTATGCCAGGATGGAGTAGGTATAATAAGAGATGTTAATGAAAAATAGGTATAGTTGACGATTGTTAAAGAGAGATTAGGTACGTTTAACTATATGGATTAGGTAGACATGGTAATAAAAACAATCATGGTTAAAGAATCTTTTAACTACATTATCACCATAGTTTGTGTTGTAGGTAGTTATTAAGGAGTTAATTATTACGACGTTTAATCACCAGTGATTAATATACTTTGGTTTAGGTATGGTTGGAGATGGTAATGAATGAAAAATAGTGAAAATAGGGTCGTACATCTTACGTACACTGGTGGCTTGGAAAAATAAGATGGGTAGAGATTGATTAGGTACGTTTAACCTCAATTATCACTTTCCTTTGAGGGATGGATGTTTAGAGATGGTAAAGAAAAATAGTTATTGTTGAGGATGAGTTAGGGCGTGTTAGAGACTTTCGCCTTAATCGTTGAGACCATCGATTCCTCCTTTACGTTTTCCAGCCAGCTATCTTGCCAGTTTTGAAAAGGCTGAAGTTAATAACGGAAAAATAAAGATAGTTATGAAGGACTAACGTGGCAGCGTGGTGCACAGATTGTCTTATACCAGATAATCCTCTTAGAAGTTTAAAGGGGCATGGTCTCGCGACCTGTTGGGCAGTAAGACGTCATGACTACTTGACTGTTGGTCTACGCCTCTCTTAATAAATAATTTAACAATTTTTACTTTTAATATACTTTAAATAATTTTTTAATCAGAAAGGATAATTTCAAATATACTTAACAGATTGATTAATGAAGTATCTTTTCTATAAACGGTTGTACTTTGATTGAACATGATTAAAAGTAGGAGCTCGTGGATGATGGATTTATTTTTCACAATATAAAATTAATTTTAAAATTGATCTTAGACGATATATTATTCAAGTGGGAGTGGTTCTGAACTGAGGGCGGAATAATGCTCCCCGGGGTCCGTAACGGCGTGGCTCGTTTCTAGATTGCCAGACACTTAATTCGATCATTCCAGTAAAGTCTGTTTAGAGGAGAGGTCAAGTTAATGGGAAGGGAGAGAATTGGATGGATTTTACGATCGCGCCCCTTCGGCCGGCATTAGTGCCAATTCCAATGGTCATTTTTATTTTCCACTATGAAAACGTATAACCCGAAAAGCGTTATCGACCTGTTGGAAAAGAAGGATCGGTTTCGGCCCCCTGAGCTCCGGTTGGACGTAATGCAAGGTGCCATGGAAAATGTCCGTCGTGGGACGACTAGACCAATATTTACATTGCCTTTTCGTCGGACGCCCTTTTACGGTTACCCCTCCTACATTTTCGATGTAACTTATCCTTATTTCTCCGATCAACCGCCGGATAGGTTTTTAAGCTCGCGGAAGCGGAAAAGATCCGGAAAAATGTTATAACGTCGTTTAAAAAATTGGAATTTAAAACAGGGTAACTTTACCGTTTTATACGGGCTCCGACGGATCGTTGGAGCCCTCGGCTGGATAAATTGCCCCTGCAGAACCTAATATACAAAAAAGGTTATGGTAGGGTTTCTGCTTGGAAATAAGGGATCGTGACGGAGATGAGCTCATTAATTCAAAAGTACTTATTTTAATAAAATTTTGTGCTGGCTCTATATATCTAGGAAAAGTGTATTAAAACTCATTAATCTTACTCGCTGAATAACAATGAATTGAAATTTATAACAACTTTCCTTTAACACGCATTCACACTTTACATTGAAGTTTTTCGTGGTGAGTTTGTTTGGTCGACAAAACTACAAATACAACGATATAAAGATTACATAGTGCGCCGAAAGGTACTCACATTTTTTCATTTTACCGTGATTGCCGTGGTGATGACCAATATACAATATACAAGGAAAGTTGTCTTCTCCATTCCCTGTTTTACCAACACTGGGAGCCACACTGCTTCCGAAAAGCGAATCTGTTCAATTTAGTACGTTGAATTTTTTTTGTAGTGAGTTAAACAGTATTAGGAATTATATGGTGATTCTAAACGTTCCGACAGACTTTGCCATTTTACATTCATTAGTGTTGTAATAAAGGTTTTACCTGCGTCCTGTATTGGAGCAACACTGGGGCAACCTCTTCCGAAAAATGAGGTGATTCGATTTAGGAAGTTGAAATTTTTTTAAGGCGAGTTAAAGATATTTGGAATTATATACCCAGTTTTCCAAATGTTCCGGCTGTTAACTGACGCTGTGATCACTGTTTTCTCCTGAATCCCTTGTTAGGGCAACACTGATTCCTGAAATTGTGGCCGTTCAATTTTGAACGTCCAAATATTTCCAAAATATATATATATATATATATAACACATCTGTCATATATATATATATATACCTGTCTCTTATA
>CM077110.1:14193138-14207632 GCA_039619505.1 Cimex hemipterus | reverse complement strand
ATATATATATATATACCATTTCTGGTTACAACCCATCATTACTCTTTATATATATATTATATATATATAATTTTATATATAATTAATACTTTATATATATATATATATATATATATATATATATATATACCATTTCTGGTTACAACCCATCATTACTCTTTTCTAAAACTATTTCTAACCATCATTCATCATGTCTAACCATTCCTCGTTAGTTTACATATCATTTGTGACCTCCACAATCCATCATTACTCACCGCCAACCGTTTTTGGACGGAACTAAACCATCACTCACCACATCTTACAATTCCATATCCAACAATACTTAGATCTAACTAAGTCTAGCTATCGCTGACCTGATCTAAACTAACCTTTCCTAACGATCACTCACCACCTTTAAGCATTTCTGACTAGCGCTACCCTTCTCTTCACTCATTTATGAAAATCAAGTCTCTGTTCAGATTTCTTCAACGTCTACGGGGTTATGGATCTGTTGTTGTAGTTTCAACTCATTTCCGTCCTATTTTTTTTGTTTGTCAGTATGACTTTTTGACATCTTTGCTGGACCATTTCTTCAACTTTAACCTTCTTTAATCATTCCTGGTCAGCCCAAACGAACCCTAATCATCCCTTACCTTTCCTAATCAACGTTATCAATACTCGAACCTATAACTTCTCTAACCATTCCTAATCGATATCAAAAATCAACCACCTATAAGTTCTTGTGACAATCTTTAACAATAACCAACATTCCCGGACAAATACCAAATCATCTTAACATTATCTACGACCAAATTAAAATCTACATATGCTGATGCCCGAAAACATAGCTCATGTCGATTGAGTCCCTCAAATTTTAAATTTTCAGTCAACAAATTCTGTAAAATTGTGACAATTTTGATATGCTCGAACGAAAAGTTACCAAATGTCACCACATAAGACAGTACATACCATCCGTAACATTTCTAACCAACGCTATACGACTACAAACGTCTCTAACCAAGCCTGGCCATCTCTAACCATTCCTTTGTAACGTAAGTACATATCATTCTTGACCTTCACTATCCCTCGTTGACCCCTAACCGTTCTTGGGCAACTCTAACAGAATCGAACCATCACTCACCTACTGTAACCATTCCTGATTTTCTAAAACTATTTCTAACAATTACTCATCATGTCTCATCATTCCTTCTTACCTTACATACCTGCGATCCCAAACCATCTCTAAGGAAACTTCACCACATATGACAGTACATACCATCCGTAACATTCTCTAACATTTCTAACTAACGCTATACGACCCCAAACATCTCCAACCAAGCGAACATTTTTGAAGGATCATCAGAAAATGATAACTAAAACAGGTGTGGAAGTTTGTGGTTCAATTTACTTTTGGGGAAAAAAACAGAATGTAAAACTATTTGCAATTCCAATATCCAAACAAGCCATGTGCAAATTGGTGATTAGATTCTTCTATATACAGGGTACCGCTTAAGACGTAGTTGGTAATTTTAATATCAGCACTGGATTCGATAATCCGCTCTTGTCGAATGTCCGATCGCCAACGCTCGGACCCCGCATAAAACCTGTTAATCCGGCAGATCAATAGTTCGGGAGTGGCCGTCCTCTATTCTAATCCTACGGCTATGAGGATTTTCCCGTTCCTTTTCTATAATTTTCAGTAGGTAAAAGCCGCCGACAATTTTTCCATCTCACGCTTTTAAAAGCAGGCTATAATAAATCTATTGGCACGTTGGATATGCAGATTTATGCAAATACGTGTTATCGGCAGAAATTTCAACAGATACGTCAATTATTTACAATTAAAATATAAAATACACCTTTTCTACTCGGTAACATAAAGAGTACGCGCACACTTGTTTGTCTGTGAGTAATTTAATTTACTAAAATAATATTAGAACGAATACATCAGCGAGTTGGAGTGTTTTTTAAAACACGAGGGAAAATTTTCAATTTATAATTAAAACAACGTGGTGAAGTCCCATTTTTGGTGTTCCTATCACTAATAATTCACTACTTTTTAAATTTATTTCTTCCTAAATCTATATTTTAAAAAATGACATGCAGTTTAACAACACAACTGAAACAAACAACAACTAACTAACTACAAACAAACAAACTAAAACGACACGAGTTAAGAATTACTTGTGCAGGCAATAATCTTTTTTGATAATTTACTAAAGAACGCATTCTCACATAAGTTGAAACACAATGTATACACAACAAACAAATAGTTTTTCCCTATTTGCCGGAATTGCTCCATGTTTGAGTAACACAGAGGGCAATACTGATTCAGGCTCGATTTGTCCTTTATAATAGAGACATGTCATACCTTGGCACAGTACAGAGAGCGTAGGCAAGCCGATTGATTTAATAATGGTTTTCAGACGCGGTAGCGCGTTTCAGAGTGTCGTCCTTAGTGCGTACATGTATTTCTTTCCAAACTATATTTATTGATACTTAATAACATATACCTTCAGTGAATTGATATAAACTCGTATAACTCGTGTGATATAAACAAATGTGGTTATTTTCGTTTAACCAGAATTGATTGATATTTTCATTTAACAGAATTGATGTTTGGGCAACACCGGGAGCAACATTATCCGGGAAGTGTTTTGGGTTAGCATGTCGAGTTATTTCGTCCTAAACAATATTTATTAATAATGAATAAAATATACCTTCAGTGAATTGACTCGTTTGATATGAACAAATGCGGTTATTTTAATTTAACCAGAATTAATTGATATTTTTATTTGATAGAATTGATATTTGGGCACCACTGGGAGCAACGCTGTCCGGGAAATAGCCGTTGTTTTTGTTTAGCGTGTTGAGTTATTTCGTCCTAAACAATATTGATTGATCATGAATCAAATATACAGTAAATTCAATCGTGCGATATGAATAAATGTGGTTGTTCTCACTTCAACAGAATTGATACCAAAGGGAGCAACATTGTTCAGGCAGTTGAGGTTGTTTTTTGTTAAGCGCATTGAAATACTTTACCTTATGTTAAGTGTATTGCTAATTATTATAAAATATATAGCAAATTGAATCGTAGGATTAGTACGTCAGAGTATGAAAATATCTCATTTGAACAGGATTAATACTATGTTAGGGCAACAATTCCCGACAAGTTTTTCTTGATCACGTTGAAGTATTTCATCCCGAAAAATATTTATTAATAATTAATGAAATGTGAATTCAATAAAATCGGTAGGTAAAGTTGTTTTTGTTGAAGTATTTCGTAATAAGCAATTTTTTGTAGACAATTACGAAAATATTCAAAAAATTGAATCGTAGGATATGAACAAATATTATTCTCATTTAAATGGAATACTGATACAGTGGAGTGGAGTTGTTTTTCTTTAGCGCGAAGTATATTTATTGAGTAATATTGATTAATTATTAATCAGATATACAGTAAATTGAATTGTAGGGTACGAACCATTGTCGTTATACTTACTTAAACAGAATTGATCCCATGTTTGGGCGATACTGGGAGCAATACTGATTCCGAGTGTGTGAAGAAATTTGTGTGTAGCACGTCGATGTGTTTCGTTCTAAGCACTTTTTATTGATAAGATATAGAGCAAATTGACTCATAGGATATGAACAAATTTTGTTATTCTCATTAAAACACACCTATCTCCGAAAATTTGATTAAATTAATCGTTGATTGGGGGGTGTAGTAAAGTAGGTTTTTTAAAGTAAAATTTAAACGCGGGGATAGCGTGTTCGACTTTGCGGCATTCTGTTTGTCTGAGAGGGCAGACAGCTGTCGCCCGGTGCACCTGCGAGTTGACCGTTACCAGGAGGAGACCAAGGTGATCTTTCTTTACCGTCTGCTCCGGGACAATCGTCGGCCCGGGAAAACGGTCGGAGAGAGGCCAACCTTCTAAGCGAATTGCAGAGGGGCAAAAAAAGGTCCAAGCAATTTTCCTCATGGACCTGGCGGCCAAGGAAATATATCGAGAACCGGTTGAAAATCCATTTTCCATCTTAAATAGCTCAGGAAGCGGTATTTAGCCAAAGTTCGTTTGAAACACTAAAACTGGCAGAATTTAACCGGCAACTGGTAAAATATACTTCCAACTTTTTTTAATATTCCATATAAAAAATATATCATTGATTACTGTCAGTGGCTGCTCAACTATTACGTTTAAGCAGGCGATATGTATGAAAGGACCGGATTTTTTCCCCAAAAAAGATTTCGGTTCTGCCAGCACAACCCCTATATCTCAGGGAACACATGTTTACCTCCGTTATTATTAGACCATTATAATTTCAGAGGGGCAAAAAAAGTCCATTTGATATATTTATAGACTAGGCTGGAGTAAAACTATAGCCAGATAAATCCTCTATCTTTCGACCCTCGGGTGAAAATTCAGTGAGGCCGTATAACACCGAGGGCCCCTTCATTTCAAATACCGTAAATTCGGGAATATTTTTAAAAATCCACTCGAAGGGGCGTAAATCTCCTTTTCGGGGCGGCATTCCTATTCCTGGACTTTCGGGAACGGCTGGCGCATCTGGGATTCCGGGAAGACGAAGGACGTGGAACGCTTAAGAAGACGGAGATGGAAGCAGGTGATAAATCTCGTCTGATTTTTCGGAATTCACTTTTCATCAATGACCTTGTCAATAAAGGGCGATAACTGTGGCTGTCACAGTTCAAAGACTCGTTTGTCTGATATGCAAATTTCGATCGGTTGGGGGGGGGGTCGCGTGTTATCGTCAGCAGGAAGCAAACGGTTGAACGTCCTGTCTTCGGTTTCCGGCGTATTTTTCGTAACCGTCCAACCACCAAGGACGTCCTTAATGGACCCTGTTAGAGTAATTTCCCAGTCTGACCCCGATACGTTGACGGACGATTGACGCGACTTACGAACTAAAACAATACCGAATCTGAAGATCGGCCGGGTCGTTAACATTTTGGTCTTTCTTTCCTCTCTGATGTGGCCTGTCGGACAGAATTAGGCATTTCGCCCTTGGCAGTGTTGGGTGGTCAAATCAGCACGTATTGTCTGAAATAAACCAAAAACCGTGCGCACAGCCGGTTAGAAAAGTTAAGAAGCACAGAGAGTTAGATATATTTAGGTCGAAGGTCGTTCAAGAAGACCAAGTTGGAAGTTGTTAGGAAAATTCAAGATGATTAGAGACGGCCAGAAATGTGAGAGATGGTTTGAAATAGTTGAAGGTAGTTAACAACAAGAAACTACTACGTAATGGTTCCGACTCGGCAGCAACAGGGCATCAACCGCACATCCGGTCAGAAGGAAAGCAGGAAATAAATATGGTTAGGAATAGTTAGATAAGGTTGGATATGGTTAGAAATGATTGAATAAAGTTAGAATTAACCGAGGTGTTTAGATATGGTTTGAAAAAATACAAAACGGCATGAACAAAAACTGGAACTGATAAGAAGATTTATATATGGTTGGTGAAAGTTACTCAGATTTATACTGAGCGTAATGAAACAATACTGGTTTTGAGTGGTTTTTCAGTTCGGTACTCTCAACAAATTTCTATTTTTTCCTATTTATTTTTATATTTACTATATTTTACGCGTAAAAACAGCTTGAAAATAGATCGATTTTTTGGGTGTACAGTATTTAGTAAACGAGTTGAAGTTAAAAGTTTTTTTATCGGATTGTCCTTAAAGTAATGCTGGTTTTCCTGTGTTTTGTTTCAATTACCCCTCTAACCCCTCTACGTAATACACTGTTTACTTTTGATAGATTATCCTTCAGAACAAATGGCAACACGTTTCACAACCCTTCCAAACAAAAATGTTCGTCCATCTCAGCGACATTTCCTCACTTCGGAATAATTCAACTAACATGTCAACGCCTGATTTTCGTATAATTTCATTTTGCGCGCGCGCGCGCGTGTGTGTGTGTGTGTGTGTGTAACGTCGATCGGAACATTGCCCAAACGACTAGAAACATGAATGAAGCCCGGGACGATAGCAGTGTGAAGCACCGTTCCGAGATGGTTTAAAAAATGTCGAGAGATAGTGATGGCGATGAGGATACAACGAGCTGCCACGCACTACCGCCTTCTGGCAACCGATTCAATCCTCTATGCTAGGTTATGTCTCCATTGAGTCGTTGCTTCTCATTCGAAGATGATATGAGTGGATGTTTCTTCCTCCTTATTACATATTCCGCAAATGGGATATCCGGTTGAGCTATCGTCACATCAAGTGGTTAGAGGATTCGTCGTGTAATCGTGATTTCATTCTCGGCGACAAATGAAATTACACATTTATTACACGACATTTCAAAATTGGCAAAAAGGAGGGGAAATTCGAATGTTAGGTTGAGATTGGGAGTTGGTGTCTGAGTGGATCGAAGTCAAGATAGCTCAAGTGGTAGAGGCAGCGGCCTATTGAACCGAAGGTTGTGGGTTCGAATCCCGCTCGTGAGACTAAATTGTTCATATCATCTAAGACCTTATATTAAAAAGAATAATTAATTGGAAGAAGTAATTTGGTCAATTAGACCACAAACATAATAATAATAATGAATTTTACTAAATTTCTAAGCAATATTATAATTATAAAAACATAAATGTACTTAATAAAAATAAAGGAATACGGCATGTTTAGTCCACCCGCCAGAAGGTGGTGAAAACTTAGTAGTAATAGTACTAATGATGATACTGATAATAATAATAATACCGGCATCATTGCAGAGACTATATAATAATACATAATAATAATAAATAATAATATTTACCAAATAAAATAAAATATATAAATAAATTATTTCATGTTTGTGACCGTAATTGACCATAATAATTATTCTTTTTATAAAGGTTTTGGTTGAGATGAAAAATATGTAACTATTTAAAAATATATAAATAAAATAAATAATTTTATATCCTGGGAACTATTATAAACCTCTCTGATAATAAATTATTGTTAACGGTTAACAAAAGTATGAATTTTCCTGAACTAAAATGAATAAACAGAAGCTAATATAATGAGTGAGTTAAATGCCATAAACACAATAAAAATAGAAAAGTGTAAGAAATAAACAAGAATCAACCATAAATCAGAGAAAGCAACAAATTTGCTGTATAATATTTGAATTTCAATCAAATTGAATTAATTTAATAAAAGCAGTTTTTGTTTATTATACAACTGTATAATAGACCTATACTGACCGCAGTGCGTAAGAACATCGAGAGCTCTGATTCTTTTTAACCTTAAATATTGATAGCTATTCTTTTGTTTAATTATTTGT
Organism: Cimex hemipterus; assembly: GCA_039619505.1. Taxonomy (NCBI): domain Eukaryota; kingdom Metazoa; phylum Arthropoda; class Insecta; order Hemiptera; family Cimicidae; genus Cimex; species Cimex hemipterus. The sequence goes on along the minus strand of CM077110.1, from coordinate 14,200,361 downwards.
TGCTGGTTTTTCACTTTGGTCTTTTATGCTTTTAATAATATTAGCATGGTTTTTTTTAATTAGATTGTCAATATTGTCATACTTGGTTGATAGTTCTCATTCATGGTACCATTGAAACCTGTGAGGTATACAAGAGATGGATACCCGTTTCCCATCCATCGAGTGTACAGGGTGTTGCAACCATGGCCCTAGTCGTCTAGGCGGACCAAGTGTTACGTGTCTCGTCGGGTATTTGAGGTCGTTCGACCTAGGCTTTCCCACCGTCCTGGAGGGGGCTGCCCTCGTCTAGACCTGCCGGTAGGAGTTTTGTTGTGGTAAACAAACAAAGACAAGGCCTTGAAGCCTCTTTCTTCTGCCGTGTGTGAGTGTGAGTGCAGAGTGGGTCGGCGGGGTGCAGGGGGTCGGCGCCCCCTCCAGTGCACGGGCCACGTCACCCTCGTCTAGACGGCCTCCAGACGTGCTCCGGCCTCGCCCCCTCTCCAGGCAACAACTCTCCACCATGCTTATCAAAACATTGAAAACATTGCGACGTGAGTCTTTGTTTTAAATTTCAATTAATAATTAAAGACCATTTATCTACAGTCAAATACAGCAACACGTTACAAATACAGGAGAAGTTGAAAACCTTTGAAATTACAGTGTCCTGACTCCTACCAGTAAACCCATATAAAAAATAAATAATAGATATTAGTAACGAATAAAATATCTAACATTTCATAGTTCTTGAGCCCAAAGTGCAACGCATATCGAACTCGGCCCCAGAAAAGTCGACAAACGGATAGGAAATCAATAAAGTTTTAGTATCATTTTTGTTTGTATTATTTTAATACAAATCTGTGTCATTGACGTAAATTAAAAAGTTCAAAAACATGAACGCCTAAATTCACACCTACGAATCAATGTTGCCCAAAACCCGTCTATCACTGCAAGCTTTCAAACTCTAGCCCGAAAATTTCAAGCAGCTCTGCATGAATGAAATATTCGCAATTCACTAAACAGAAAACCTCTTTTGCCTGAATCAGTGCGGCCCAAAACGCTTCATTGAGGGTAAAAAAATGATCACCTCGACAATCACTGAACGTATGAAAAAAAGTCAACTCATCAAACCTAAAACCCTCAATTTGTACACCTTAAAACTCAAAATGCGTTCCTTTTTAACCCGCTTCGAGGTAACATTGATTCAAGTAATTAAGATCTAAAATGCTTTATTAATTTTTACGGCAAAAAATATGTATTCTTTCTCTCACTCTCTCCTTCTTCCTATGTATATATTCACACCTAATTTGTTTACCTATTAACTTTGCTAATTATTGTTTTTTTAATGCTTGTTGTTTCCTTCTGTACTAAATTTTCTCATATTTTGGCCGATGTTATTTTTTGTAAAACACCCCCCTCTCCCTTTTTCTCTAGATCCCTCTCTCATTCTTTCTCAACCTCCGTATTTCCATCTCCCTCTTTCTCCCTCCCTCCCCCGCTCACTTTCACTCCCTCCAACCCTCTCACCCTCTCTCTCTCTTTCAACCTCCGTATCTACCTGGTAAAACCACTCCTCTCTCTCTCTCTCTCTCTCTCTCTCTCCACTCTCTTCCTGATGTCAGGTATAGTTTTTCTTGTCACTTCTACGTTATTATGGAATATGCTGTTGCGATGTACCATACCCTACTTTTAACGAACTTACAGATAAATAAGTGAAAATCCACTCAAGCGTTTTCGATCACCTTTGGACCGTTTTTTATAGCTGGTTTCTTCCATAAGACGCACAGACCCATTTCACGTTCTTATCAGGCTAGGGATGTTTCTGGTTTGTTAGAGCTGGTTAGTAAAGGGTTAGATAAGATTGAGGATTGTTTGGTACAGATAGAAATGATCAGGATGGTTTGAGATGGTACAGATCTAGCAGTTAAAATGACAAAAAGGCAGATTTGTCGTTATTTATATAGTAAAAATCGAAATTATAGTAGTAGATTTATATAGTGTCCAAAATTAATACAAGAGTTGAATTTGCCGATATGTTTGGAATAAATTGTCGGCAAACCTGATAAAAGAACAATTTGACATCTGGGTGTTGATGGCTAGTAAAAATGGAGCCGTTATACGATACGACAACTTGTTTTCATTTTTGAACCATATTTAAACTAAGTAAGTTTTTCTATCAATTCTTGTCCATGACGCCAAATTGATGTTCTTGGTTGTGCCAAATTGACACTCTCACGCAGTGCTTCGATATTGACATTTGAACGGCGATGTTTTTGGATAACGGGTGTGTTTAGCGTCACCGACTGATCTAGTCTCCCTGAATTTTTCAATTTATCTTTTCACTGTCGACGAGTTTAAAACACTATTTTGACAATATTTTGTATAAAACTTTAGAACTGCAGCCTCCAAACTTTCATTATTTTTGAAATATTGTTCCGTCCTTGTTTCTAAAATGGCGGCAAATTCAAATTTTGCGTTAATATTGGGACACCCTATATTTCTTTTGTGGGCATGTAATTTTTTAGATTTACACATTTATGTTTTTCGTTTTGTTTCTTAATTAAATATGATCTTTAATAAGTTGGTGAAAGGTCGGCTGAAATGAAGAATTGAACGAGATGAAATGCACCCTTTTTTGGTATTCCCGTCAGCCTTGGGAGTTAAAGAGAGCCGGCAGGAACGTGTTCCAACTTTGAAATTAAACCAAGAACAATTACAAATAATGATATGTAATAAACATCCGTCTTGTTGCCCGGCCCCGGTACAAAGTTACAAGCTTAATTTTAAAAAATAAAAAAACCTCTTCAAAGGAACGTTAATGGTCTCCATTATTAAATGACCCTCGGTGTATCGTATATATATAAATTTTACATCATCGGCCAATTGTACGTCTTCTTACACCTGTCTTCTTAGTCCTTTCTTTTTTCTTTAGGTCTGGGAAAAATCGATTTTTCCCTTTGCCAGATTAGTCGTAAATATTTGTCGTCTCCGGCTACAATTCAATTACCTGGTACGCCTTGTTGTTATTAATAATTACAGTTTTCTTTAATTATGTCGCATGATTATTGGATTACGCCTGTGTATTCCGAGAAGGGCCGTCGTAACTCGATTGTAGCCACTGGCGTCTTGAACTTCTTGAATTGGGACGTTCACTGTCGCTAATTGTTTTATCACGGTAACAGACTAAGAATGAACAGTATCCCTGATGAACATTTATTGTGTTAAAAACAATAAATATAAGAAGACTACTCGAAAATCAAATTTTGTGGCAAACAAACAAAACCGTAATGAATTTCCATTTTTAAACTTATTGCATTCTTAGAGAAAGCTCAATTGATTAGGAATAGTTTAGTACTGATAAATTAATCAGGAATAATTATTCAAATATCGTGAGATGCGGTCTGGTGTGATGTAGGTATCAGAAAAACATTTTCTTTATCATGCCAACGTTTCGATCTTTTATTGAGATCATCTTCAATGATGGTTGACATCAACACGACATGGCACAATTACACAGAAGACAAACACTTTGAGCCCTGAAGATGATCTCAATAAAAGATCGAAACGTTGGCACGATAAAGAAAATGTTTTTCTGATACCTACATCACACCAGACCGCATCTCACGATATTTGAATAATTATCCGTTAACGGTCACTAATCTCTACACATTAATCAGGAATGGTTATTTGTGAGTAAAGTCTGTCAGGAATGGAGATGAACTGACATGATTAGAAGTTGAGAGGACTGGTTAGAAGTGGTTAGACAAGAGCAGAAACAGTTGCGCCATTTGTGTGTGTGCGAACTAGTGAAAATAGGCCCAGTAGTTCCCGTGTGCCGGTTCAACATGAGTTCACCAACTCGCAGGCCAAACCCCACCGTCTACGGTTATTGTACGTTATGGGTGGTTAGTAAAGAGACACGAATGATTAGATAGGGGCAGCAACAATCAACAAAAGACAGTCACGACGGATGTGAAATGGACAGAAATGGTTAAAGGAGATTGGAATTAAGCAAGAACAGTGGGTTATAGATAGGTGGTGATGTTTAGCAAAATGATATTTTGAAATAATAGAGACGGCCAGGAATCAATAGAATGGTTAATGGTGAGCACACTTGGAGATAATTAAGAATTGTTAAGATATTTCAACGGAACGGTCATGAATGACAAGGAACTGGTGGTTAGAGTTCTGTAGGAACAGTCAGAGGCGAGTTAAAGATTGTCGAATTGTTACAAGGTCGTGGTTAAAGTTTAGTGATGATTAGGACTAACGGGAATGATTTGAAATGAACTAGAATGGTTAGGGAAGGTTATAGTTTCTTAGGTTAGATGTTGTTAGAGATGGCTTCGAACAGTTGTGCTTGTTTTTATATTTTATCTTCGTATTTGGTTAAAACGGTTATAGTGGTCGTGAACTGCTACAGATGGTCACGAATGGTAGAGACTGCCGTAATGCGTCTCAAACCGACACAGCGAGCATAGGCTGACAAAAATTGATCGTCAACGACCAAATTAATAACGTACCGGTTCATATTAGATGTGAAAAAGGTAAAATATTTTCCTCTCAAGTTGTTTAAGCAACACTGGGCGTAATACTGTTTCAGGGAAGTATGGTTGAATATATCTCTAATCACCTTAAGAAGTCAATTTGTTGTTCTTTTAAACCAGACAGTTTTCTATTTTGAGACCATACTAGAAAAAGAAACTGAAACGATAGTGAGAGTGCGGACAGAAAGCACAGGTTACAACCATATAAGGAAGAAAAAATCTCCTTTAAAATAGAACGTAGAACCGTTAGAAAAATAAACTGTTACGACCTGGAAAGCGAACATATTTGAAATGGAATACGTTGAGTTTTTGATTAACGGTCCATTAAAAGGATGAGAGAGCAAGGACGGTTGAAAATTCGAAGCTGAACAAAACGAAAAATTGGAACAAACGGAATTCCTGAACTGTTATAAAAGGAGGATTTTTTATTTAAATCTCTGACAAAGGCGGATTCAGATTTAATGTAACCGAAATACCAAAGGGGGTCAAAGGGGCCAAAAGAGAGATAGAGTTGGAAAAAGGTAGTAAATCTAGGCTTTTTTATTTTTCAAAGGTAGATTATTTTTCCCCGTTGTGCACGGTTTTTGCACTACAGGGGGGGGGGGAGCGATGTGAAACCCAATTTTCAAACCAAGTTAAAGTTTTAAAAAAAAATTAGTTTTCAGTCGGGAAAAAAATGGCTTCCGTGTTAATTTTATTTCGAGTAGTAGTGCAAGTAGTAGACCCGGCGCGACAAACCATACACTAACAATGTTTTTTAATCACTGGTTAGGATTGCAAGATTTCGTCATCGTACCTGGTTAAGAAATGTTTCGTATTGCTAGATATAAGGTTAATAATCGATAGAGAGGATCAGGAGATAGATGATGGTGAGGGTTGATTAGAGATGGTTATTTTGGGACATGAAAGGTTAAAAGTAGTTAGAGATGACCAGCAACAATTAGAAGTGGGTGAGAGATGGTTATTGGTAGTTAGTTAAAGATGGGCAAGAACGATTATAGGTAGTTGTTAGAAATCTTTAGATATAGTGAGAAAAACAGGAACAATCTCGAATCATAACAACGAACAAAAACTGTTAGTGCTGATTAGAAATAAGCAGGAACAGTTAGATCAAGAATGATTTGAAATAGACTTGGACTAATAGGAAAATATAGATATGGTGGAGCTAAGGTGGTTAGTAATGTTTAGAAATGTTTATATATCATTACAAATATACAGGAACGACCGGGAATGATTAGAGTTGGATGGTAACAGCTAGTAAGGAACAGAAAAGATGCTGGGTGGTTTCAGACTCTTGGCGACGGTTAGGAAAACTTAGAGATTGATAGCAAATTGCAGAAACGGTACAGATAGCTGGGACCAGGTCGTTAGTGTTAGAAATGTTTAACAATACAATATGCAGTAACTATTAGGTATGATTAGAGTTGGACGATAATGGTTAGTCATGAACATGAACGGTTATAGGTAGTTCGAGATGGTTGGCGATGGATAGGAATTTTGATAGATAGTTAGAAGAAAGACAAGAAGGTCTTGAATGACTAGAGATAGACTAGCCAGGTTAGAGATGATCAGGAACGGTTAGTGTGAGTTAGGAAGTGTTAGAAGGTTTAGAGGTGGTTTAAAGTCAGTTAATGTTAGTTAGGAATGGTTGGTCCTGAACTAAATCGATCAGAACTGATTAGAAATACATTGCTGAAAGAGGTTAGACAAGAGGAGGAACTGTTAAAGGTGGGTTAGATATAATTGGTGAAGGTTTGGAATGTTTAGATTTTTTTTAGATGCTTCGATGTTCGATTTTAGATGTTTAGATATTTTTTTTACGACGATTCGTAACAGCAGGGGTCATATAAACCCTCAGGGTGCCGGTGCTTTTGAAAAAGAAAAAAACATTTGTAAGTATGTCGGGTTCGAATGCAGGGCCGCTGGATCCAAACCCGGGACCTTTACCTTACAGTGTTGAGCGCCGTGTCAAGGACGAAACCTTGCGGCCATCGACGCCCTCTGTTTAGAGATATTACGTAAAAACATAATAGACGGCCAGGAGTGATACATAGATAAGCATGGTTAGCGGCGGTTAGATATGATTTGGAACAGTTAGAGTTGGGTTGGAGATGGTTTTTGCTGATGTTTAGAAAACGATAAGAACAATCAAGAGAAAGACCGGTTAGAAATTGTTACCACGGTTAGTGCTTGGATAGTTAGTAATCGTTGGTGATGGCTAGGAATGCTTACAGATTGTTAAAAGAGTGTCAGGTACCGTTATGAATGATTAGAGATGATGGACGACTACGGTTGGAGATGGACTAGGCCGGTTAAGGATGATCGGGGACGGTTATAGATTGTTATAGTTGCTCAGGTATACTTAGAGATGGTTCTTGTTGGTTTGAAATCACGTTGAATGGTAAGACATGAACAGGATTGATAAGTGGCCGTTAGAGATAAGAAGAATAAGAACAATCATGAGAGATAAGTGAGACTGGCTAAAAATTGTTACAATGGATATTGCCTGGGTGGTTAGAGATTGTGGGTGGTGGTTAGGAATGCTGAGTGATAGTTCGAAAGAGACAGGAATGGAAAATAATGGTTAGAGGTTATGCAGGAACAGCTAGCGGGGATTAAAGATGGTGATTTTTGGTTAGAAGAAAAAACGGGAACGGCCCGGAAATTTTATATATATATATATATATATATATATATATA
>CM077110.1:14124321-14192738 GCA_039619505.1 Cimex hemipterus | reverse complement strand
ATATATATATATATATATATATATATATATATATATATATATATGTATTGCTAAACCTAAAACCCTCACTTTGTACACCTTACAGATAGAGACTCAAAAACGGCTCGTTTTCAACCCGCTTTTAAACAACGCTGATTCCAAGAATTAAGGATTTAAAATGCTTTGTTAAATTTTGACTGCAAAAAATATGTATTCGTTCTCTCTCCCTCCTCTGCTCCCTTGGACCGAAAAACAGCTAGTGCCATCTTAACTGCACGAATTCTCGTTTTCCCAGCTACACTGTTGACGTTTCGTTTCCTCCGGTTGATCCTCTTTTTAAAAAACCATCTCTAGTTCACTCGCCCTTGGTGTTTTTTTATTCAGAATTTAAAAATCGAGAACAGGAAACTCCTCCCCCCTCCAAGGGGACCCCATGAATGCATGCAGTAAGTTCTAGGATCAGGCTTTACGTGAAAAATGCGGACTGCAATTGCATAACGGTACCCTCATCTCGAAAAGAGTCGGTGGGCGCGGCGGGTGCTCCCAAGAGCAATGCACCTGAGATGCAAGAGGTCACGACGATCAGGGAGGAGGACGGCCAGCAGCGAACTACTTCCCTGAGTTAACAAAGACCAAAATCCGAATGATAAATAAGAGAAAAAGTTGAAATTTCAACCGTAGCCCGTGGGTGAATAATGGAAAGAGTACTGGAGGAGGAACGTGAAATTTCCCGACAGGCCGCCCTATAGAAGGTCCATGAATGTGAAATGCAATCAGGACTTTTCCACCCTGCATGTATATTTTTCAAAAGGTCCTATTTGACTATTCAAGCCCTTATCCCGGGAGCATGATTGCCGTGTGTTTTTTCTTCCTTTCCAGGATTGGCTGATCAATCATAGATCCTTCTATTTTTCGAAAGCTCCTCACGACCGCTAGGTTTTTTTAGTGAATATTTCTGAGAGGATTGCATTTCTTTTCTTTACCGGTTCCTCCCTGACTGTACCCACTTGCATATTCGACAGGAATTTCGTCTGCCGGTGCAACGGCCGGGAGGGGGATACCCGTGGGATTTTTTATTCCACTTCATCCTTTTTTCCTCTTTTGCAAACTGGCCGGATTCAGCCTTGGTCGAAATTTCTAACAAGAGGGCGAAGTAGAATTCAGAAAAAGCGAATAATTGGGGAAGAATTAGTATTTGAAATGAAACACCCCTAGCAATTCTCGTACACGCTCAGTCGGGACTGGGCGCGCTAAATCAAGTAAAATCGATCAGTCTAAAAATAGCAATGTGAAAATAGTATCCGACGCTCGTTCCACAAGTCTAGAATTTCAGGGAAACTCCAGTCATTGAAGCTTGATCATTTGATGACGTGACCGTCTAGTTGGATGGCCATCCCTGCAATCGAATTAACTCCCCCCTTAGGCGAGTCGGAACATTTCATTACGAGGGGTTATTATGCCGTGGGTCCGCGATGCACCGCGACCTCACTTGCATTTTCGGGCCGATGGCCTTGGCCGTGGGTAGGGGCTCTTTAGGCATTATTGTTTCGAGCGAGGTCATCACCGTGTGAGTACAGACAGGGCAAAAGTCCAAAAGTCCCGCGGGTCCACAGCCCAAGATTCGGCGATATTACATCTCCGTCCGGAGAAAGCGAGCGTCAAACGGATGGAATTCAACGGCACCTCTGAAAACGTGACCACCTCGAACATTAAAAGAGAAATAGCTTGACGGACGTTTTTACACCGGGGAGAGCCTGTGATGAAGGCTGAGGATTATCTATGACCCTTGGCTAGGTGTATATTAAATGTGTGGTGATTACTGAACGTTAATCGATAATTATTTAGAAATCGTGAGGTGCGGTCTGGTCTGATATAGGTTTCAGAAAAACATTTTCTTTAACGTGCGAACGTTTCGATCTTTATTGAGATCATCTTTAAAGCCTGGGGTTTACAAACATTGTTTACCTGTAATACATACATGCATTGTATAAATTTCCCTTTTTATCACATTCTACGTGTATTTGTTAAATTTAAACTATGTTTGTAAATCCGAGGTCCAGAAGATGATCTCAATAAAGATCGAAACGTCGGCACGATAAAAAAAATGTTATTCTGAAACCTACATCACACCAGACTGCAGCTTACGAGTTCTGAATAATTGTATATTAAACGTTTAATACTCAGATCGAGTGTTGACTTTATGATATTAGCTTTCGTAAAATTGAAAACCAATCAGAAGGGGCACACAAATCACTAATTTTGCAATAACACATACAGGGTGTTCGGCTACTCGTGCACAAACTTTACCCCACATTCTGCCTTCAAAATAAAACCAAAAAGTCCTAATTAACTATGGTCCGAATCTTAGTGGTTTCGGAGTTATTCCTCTGTTTCTGATTTTTTGAGATTTCACGACCTCGCTGAAAATAAACAATGATAACTCCAAAAACCAATATGTTTTGGACAAATTTGATGATACCATTGAAAACCACGCTAAATTTCCAATGAGATGTGATCAATACTAAACTTGTAAACTTTCGTGAAATAAGTGTTTTAATAGCGAGAACACTTGTGGGAGTGGGGGAAGAAAACAGAGCAGCGGCCGTAGAATCCAGACTATACAGCCGTAGGTCGTGGGTTCAAATCCCGCTCGTGACACTTGACTTTTTTATCTGAACTAAAAACATAATTAATTGAAAGATATTAATTGGTCAATCGGACCACAAAAACCAGTAAATTTGAAAAAAAATGTGGAAAAACTTACTATGATATTCCAAACTATTATCACCAAACCTAGAGACCAGCAAATTTCAGAAACCGTATTCCATTTAATAAACTTGCATTTTTAAATATTTTTTTCGAAAATGAAAAAATTGATGAAGGAAAAGAAAAAGCCAAATAATAATATAACAATCCTATATTCTAAGTTGCAGTCGTGTTGGTAAACAATTAAAAACTTGCACTATTTCGATCTCGAACGCAAATTAAAAAGTTGTGTAATAAATTCATTTAAAATTTCCTTAAGTTTTTTAAAATTGTTATTAATGTTTCCACTTTACCAATCCTTCAACCACGGTTTTTCTTTTCCTTCATCAATTTCGTCGTCTTCGAAAAAAGTAAATAAAAAACAATTGCACTACTAAAACGGTTATACAATCGAGTATGATTTCTGAAATTTGCTAGGCTGTACGTTTGGAAATACAATATAAGTCTAGAATCATTTATGAATAATTTTTTTCAACTTAAAATAAAAAATCAAAATTCTGGCTACTACATAATGAATGGCCGTCACTGACCGTCGACGAACAACCAACGCTGTGCGACTCTCCATTGAAATTCCCGCCTACACGATTTCTGAGCTATGTTGAAAAGGGCGGATCTAGCAAAAATTACTGACTTTTCGCCTTTTACGCTCATATGTGAAATGTACACCAGACCAATCGCCAAAAGACCAGGACTTCTATGGTAGGTCCCAGCACCTCGAAAACGCCTAACGGCCTCACTCTGAGTTTCGTAGGAAACTCCGATGGCAATAACTGCATACCTGATTGGACGCCTATCATCAATAAGTGCCACACCACGCGCAACGTCCTCAGCACTAAGTGGCATTTTTAAGTTCTATCAGTATAAAACCGTCTGTAATATTCACCAACTATCATTTACCATTATTGATTATTACTAACCAACTCAATTTTCAATCACCCACAGAATCTTCCTAGCTCAGGTCATTCGGGGAAGCTGTCGCAAGAAGATCGTCGACGTTCGCTTTTAGCCATTCATTTTTACCCCGTACCATTTTGATAATTTATCAAACTAGTGATTACGTAAACGTATTACTGTTGGGAAGGAGTCGAACTGTTTGTCCGCAGCCTTGCACCCAGTCGTGACAAATGTTTGAACAAGTACTGAAACAAAAAATAACGACGCATTTAGCTTTAGTCGACTGCTCCGCCTCTTTCTTGCTTCTATTTTTTTGTTTTTTATTTCCTCACAAAGAGCTTAACCTCTCTGATATTGCCGGGGAGATTGAAAGTAGTTTCTCAGTTAGGGTGCGCGTCTTTAGTCTACGAGGTGAAAGTCTCCCGTTCACAAATTACCTGCCCGTTCAGGCAATCGCTAAAAAAATCTTCACAATTTTTTTTAACATAAGAATCTTTTTGTTCAAAGCCTGTGCCAGTTGAATTCTTCTTCTTTCTTGCACAATTTTGTGTGGGAAAACTGTTCTCGTTATTACAGTAGGAAGAATTGGCGTCAAATAAAACACCGATGTTTTGAAGATGGTCATGAAATCTACATATTTCATTAGTAAACCACAATTACACACGGAAGAGAATGCCTTTTGTTGCCTCAGATAAGTCTATTAGCCGCCCTTTGAAAAGTATCGAAGTGCAACAACAGGCCCCATTACTGGCCATCTCCATCCCTCCCTAACGTGACTATCCTGGCCAAATCTAAACATATCTGACTAGCTTTAGCCACCCCTAACATGACCATCCTTGCTATCTCTAGCCATCCCTAACTTGACCATCCTGGTCACCTCTAAACATAACTGACCAGCTCTATCCATCTCAAACCGTGACTATCCTGGCCATCTCCAAACATCCCTGGCTGTCACAAAACATCTCTAACAGTATCAAACCAACTATAGCCAACATGACCTTCCTGGCCATATTTAAACATAACTGACGAGCTCTAGCCATCCCCAACCGTGACAATCCTGGCCATCTGTATCCAACTCGAACGTGTCCATCCTGGTCACCTCTAAACATAACTGGCCATGTCTATCCATCCCGAACGTGACCATCCTGGACACTTCTAAATATTACTGGGTATCTCCAAACATCCCGGCTGTCACACAACATCTCTAACAGTACCAAACCAACTATAGCCAACATTACCAACCTCACCATTGAAAACTGGCATGTCTAGTTTATTAGGTAGAATGAATTGGCTTCAAATTCGTGTGGACTGAATACATTTGAGTATAGCTTACTTGAATCTACCTGTTTAAAGAGTAAACCGCGATCTCTGCGAATCGGGCCCGAAAAGGGAATGACACAATGCCTTTTGTCCAACTCAGATAAGACTATTAGCCGCCCTTTGTAAAGTATCAAAGTGCAATCAGAGGCCCCATTGTGCCGCCCCTCCGACGGAAAGTCGGCCTGAATCCTTGATTTCTAGATTAAAATAAGCTTTTGATGTCAATTTGAACGAGGGAGATCTCTCACTCTCCTCGTGTACCGTCGCATCGCAAAAACACGGATCCTTGAGGAGGGACGTGCGCATTCACTCTTCATCACGATTCCTTTTACACAAAGATCTATACCCGAAAAAAACAAGACGATTTTATAAAAGGAACCAGTCAAAAACCTTTCCCATAGAGCACAAATCCAACAGTGACCTTTCTCTTTTACTATTTTTATTTTGTGAGTAAACTTTTTTTAATATAGAATATATTAAAAATATAAATACTAGAAAAATATTAATATCACACCGCTACAGAAAATATAGCCGTGTTGTGATTTTAATTAAAAAATTTTAGAACAAGACCTCCCGTCATTTAACCCCAGTTTCCTATATTCCTCCCCCGCCAGTTCTAAACTGAGTGTAGAAAAACATAATTGTTATGCGAAATCTTTTTTCAAGCCCGGATTATTTCTGCGTAATTGAGAAATCTCCTCGCCCTGGGACAAGAACCGGGCTCAGGGGCTTTTCTATAATTCACTTTTTGTTTACACCGTCCCGTTAATATCGGCATTACTTAGCATTTTATGTATATTGCCAACCCCGAATTTTTTGTTGCGCTTTATAAATTCGGACATACAGAACCAAAAGAATTATTTATAAAACTTTTCAAATAAAACAAATCTCAAAACTTTCAAGACAAACACTCAGCGATAAATCCTCATAAAACGGACTGTTAAAACTTAAAAAAAAGTACGGGATCCATAAATAACAAAAAATTTTAACCCTCAAAGATCAATCTGAACTGTCCGTCTACATTGGGCAATGACCTCGGCTCGACCCTTTGATCTTTAATGATAATCTCGCGGGACCTGTTTTTCGCCCTTTTTATTGAAATGCCGAAAGCCGGGTGTTTGATGATGAGCGCGTCAGTTTCAGGATAGCCCTCGTCGGCTGATGTTGCAGTAACGATAACAGTACCGAACGGCTTAATTTTAATTGAAACAGCGCGCGTTTCCGAGATAATTTTTTTCTACCGCTCTGCTGGACTAATGGGGCGAAATGAAAGAGCACGGATAGTTACAGAAAAAAAGAACTAACCGACGAGTTGAAAGCGAAGAATGAGGGAAAAAGAAATAAAAACCATGGGCTATGAATAAAAACGAAGAAGTGTCCTCGCCGGTTTGATCTGTCTAAAGAATTTCGGCATTTCACCATCATCAGAGTTGAGTGTGGACGAAAGGGTTTGGATAGGCGAAAACCGATGGTATGGATGGCCGAGAATGGTTAGCGGGAATAGAATATATACATACATTATATATACGCACTGACATGCAAAACATTCCACCCAATTGTTGTTTTTTTTTTTTTGTTTCTCGATACAAGAAAATTCTGCCCTTAATTTGTCTCATTGTTTTTATCGATAAATATTCTTAATGCAGTGTTTTAAATAGGTAAAATCAATTAGAGGTAAACACGCTTAACCCTTAATCTATAGCAAGGGTAAAGGATTTTTATATGTCTACTTCTTACGGAACCTGAAATGTTTAATTCAGTCCCATTTGATTTTTGAAGTAATAAACTGATTAGTTTTTATTTATTTATTTATTTTTTATTTCAATTTTTAAACCTAAAAATGCCACTTAAGGATGTCGGGCCTGTTGTGGCACTTATTGATGACGTGCCATCAGGTATGCGGCTGTTACAATACGCGTTTCCTACGAAACCCTGCGACACGACGTTAGAAGTGTTCAAGAATCTTGGACTTACCATAGAAGGCATGGTTGTGGACGCCCTCGGGTACCAGACTTTTTTTTACTTCGAGAATTTTGAGAAACCTAAGGTACAGGTTTCTAGAACTGGGTCCTACAATCGAAGGGGGTTGTATAAAATTTTATCCGTCTTCCTAGAGGTCCCAGGTATGTTGGGTTCAGCTGTGAGTCTGTGAGTCCTGGGTCGGGTGCTGGATGTCCGTGCCCGACGGAACCCCAAGTACTACTTCCTCGTCGAGGTCCATGACGCCATTAGCTTCGCCTTTGACGGCTAACGGTGCTAGGCGAAACGTGAGTTCACGGCGTACAAGCGGAGAAACATTGACAGAAAACCCTATGCGATTTGTGCTGAGGAATGAATAGTTCTAGAGTAATCGAGTGAACGGAACCTCAGAACCACCCCAGGCCCCAACCATCCTTAACCTTCTCCAACCAACTCTCTTACCAAGCACTCCTAACCACTCCTGACAACTCTGATAGTACTAAACCACCGCCATAACTACCCTTACCTCCATCTATCCGACCATGTTAATCGGTTATCATTCCTGGCGATCTTCTACTGTTCTTGTGCATCACTAGCAGCAGTTATGAACAATCACTAACCATTGCTGACAACTCTGATGTAGTACACCATCCGTAACTATTCTTAACCATCTCTAACCATCTTTGTCTTTTATTGGCTATTTATCATCATATCGAGTCATTTCTAACAGTACCAAACCAACTATTATAATCTCCATCCATGCTTGACCATTTTAATCAATATCCTATCATTCCTGACCATCTTTAAGGTTCTTGGGCATCACTAATAATCACTAACTGCATATAATCTTTCTCGCCCATCTCTAACATTCGCTAACATTACCACACCATTTCTAAGATTGATGTACAGACGCAAATCATTTTCTACCATCCCTTACAGCATGAGAAAAGGTAAACAGTATTGATTCAAGATTCTGTTAGCAGTTTTAAATAAAGTTTCATAAGATTTTTGAGCGGTTAAATTCATAACTCGCACTGAAAATTGAAAGCCATTCCAAAAGAGAAATGTAATCTGAAAGAAACTCTTATCGTTGATGGTGTGAGAGGGTTGAGAAAATCTCCTAATTAACTTTTTCCCTTTATAACGAGATCATCCCTCCGTTAAAAAGCAGAGCTTTCGGCGTAGTCGTGCACAGGATGACGGGGCGGTGGAGGGTATTTGCCTTTAAAGTTAGCGGGTGGAGTTGTGTCTGGTTCTAATGAACAAGAGATAATCAACTTTAAAGCTCCAGGGCTGAGTCAATATTCGCAACTGTTGAAGACGGGCCCGGGAGGACTTAGCCCGTCGGTAGGATTACGGTTGCCACTCTGGGCCCAGGGCCGAAAATCGTTTCCGTTTAATTAAAACTGCCACAGTTTCCGTCGGTGCCGACGGCTTGGGATAAAGGTGGCCCCTTTTTGAACGAAAATACCGTTTGCGAGACGTTGATGAACATTAACGCGAGCAGACACCGGCCAACTTCTACTTCAGAACTTAATAAGCTGTAATCAGTTTGCAAGAGGAAAATCCCTCTTCGGCCTTCTCAAGCTGTACTGATTACCTCTAATACCTACAAGAGATAAAATAACAATTTCGATAGAAAAAAGGTGAGTTGATGACCTACGTCAGTCAATATTTTTCTATTTAATGGACGTCCTGTTTAGCCTTGAAGCACAGAATTATCAGTATTGCTAAACCACTTATAACCAACTAATGACAATATCATTTAAAATGTATGATGAGATAAAGTGGCCGTTTGCACAGTGAAGGATCCAACGGGGTGTAATATGGGAATCACCCTTCCCCTGAAGACAAGTGAAGATGTTATATGACACATATAATATGTTTTAGTTTTGCCTTAATCAATCAAAGAAGCTTATATTTAAGGATTATATAAACCTTGATCTGTAACATCTGATAAACCTACCCTAAATTAAATCAGTTTCCTCTAAACTGGTCACACTTGGGCTTTGTTGTCGTTAGATTTGTTTCAAAATCTAGCGCTTTCTGGCGGTCGCATTTTTGTTCGCATACCAATGAAATTTGGCAGGGTGGCAAAGAATCCTATAAGGACGGATTGTTTTTTAGCCAAATCGTTTTGCAGGGAGGGGGCGATAGGCGATTAAAGTCAAAAATTCAATTCACTAGTTTTCGTGGTCTGCTTGACCAATTATTATCTTTAAATTACGAGCGGGATTCGAACCCACGACCTTCGGGCTAGTTAATTGAAAGCTTTTAAATTAAGTGATTGTTTTTTTTTGGTTTTTTTCAATTTGAAGGGGAAAGTTAACGATGTGTGGAGTTGGGTCCCCTGTGCCTTAAAAAAGTCGAAATCCACCCTCCCCCCATAACCATCCTGGATCCGCTCTTGCGTTTGCATGTTTTATAAGAAGTAGCAATAAGACATCAGAGATTAAAAAAAGATGTATATAATTTTTAAAATGCGAAAAACATCTCAAGACAAGTTTTGCTGTGCATTTCCCCTGCCTCCTAAGCCGGCCCAAGGATGCACGCCTATTAAGATTGATCACTTGGGGGTTTTTCGACCTTTTCGGATCCAGTCCAGCTCTCTCTCTTTCTTCCCTCGTCTCCCGCCGCACTTTCTCTCTCACACGTGCGGCGTGCACACGAGTACTCCCTTCCTCCGGGCCCCTTTCCCCTGCATGCAAATCGCAACGGAGTGCAATTTGTCTGAATTGAAGGAAGAGCGAGGCCGTACGACCGGGGGGCCGCCTCAGCGCAGTCCTGGAGGGGGCACACTTCATGCATTGAACTGCACCTAAACTCGAATCCGCCCGGCGAGTTTCGAGTACAGCCATGAACAAAAAAAAAAATTCGGCCCTCAACGCCGGGTCAATCCTCTAAGGTTGTCCCGGATGATGATCAGACCTCATAAAAAATTACAACCAATAAACATAAGTGGACCAAATATAAGCTAAAATCTTAATTTTACAAAACAGTAAGGCGTTGATTAAGGCGGCAATTTTGTTTCTATCTTTATTGATTGAAAGCATTTCTTTTTGTAATTGATAAATTGATAGTTATATATTGCTATAGGTGTTCTCAGTTCGACGGATCACCGTCAAAGCTAAATTTGGGCTGGGCAGTCATAAATGCACAAAATGTCCTGCGGACTGATTGTTCATTCAGTAAAGTCCACAAACTATCCCGTTTTATTGACAAAGTTGGGGTTTCATAGTTCTCGGTTTGCACCTTGTTTCCGTATTTCAACGATCAACGAGACAAATTTCTCCAATGCACTATTGAGTTGGGAAATTTCAAAGATGGACAATTCACCGGTGTTTTAACTGCGGGCTCTTTCCGATGCTTAATGTTTTGCGAATATCTTTGGCGAGGTTGGAGATTTGTCTGACCTCATAGATCGGTTGTAAAGTGGCGTCAGATCAAAACCAATGAATTCAAAGTTGCTGCGAGCGTACCAGGGGAAACGGGAGAAAAAGTAGAAATATCGTGACAAGCGTACAACCGTGCGGGGACAAGGAAGGTCCAAGTCAGATATCCAGCCCGGAGCTTATTTATTTTGCCCACATCGTCTCCAGAAAGAATTAAATTGGATAGTGACTACAACCGTAATCAATAAAATCAGACACCCAGTATTAGAAATAGTGACTGACTATACATCTCAAAAACATTCTGTACAACTTCCTATAAAGTCTGAACAGACTAAAAAGGAGAGAAAGAACGCAGGAGAGCATCAGATACAATGATATGGTAAACAGATGGCTAAAAAAAAAAAAAAAAAAAAAACACGAAGGAACAGGCGTTTTCTGTTCAAGCCCAAAATGTGAACAATCAAACTCATTAGGGAAGTACACTTCGGTCTTTCAAGCAGAAATACACGCCATCGATGCTTGTGCCCTGGAAAATCTTAAAAGACGTTACACTGACAAAAATCCTCATAAGATCCACAAATATAAAATCCTCCATCGCAGAATTGGGGAACAAAACAAAAGGAGAAGTGGATAAACTCAAGCAGTGCTACGCATAGTAAACTTACGGTATAACAAACCTCACCAAAACTGGCAAAAGCATTGCTGCAATTTGAAAGGGTCAAAGGAATGGTAGCTCTACTAACCAGGTACTGGCATCTGAGAAAACATCTACACAACATATGTATATACAACGATGATCCCATTTGCAGATTATGTAATGAGGAGGAGGAAACAGCCACCCATATCATCTTTGAAATAGCAACAGCTCTATGGTGATTTAAACTAGCGTCTTACGAAATCAAATTGCAGCAGCTTGGCTAATGCGGTTTAAAAAAAAAATTTTTTTTAATTGCAGCAGCGACAGTTAATGACCTGTTACTTCTAAGGAGAAGGATTTAATCTATTTACTGAACTAAGAAAACTAGGAAGGTACAATTAGCCAGTAGGCTGCAGTGCCTGGGGAGCGCACACCCCGCTAAAATATTGTAGCTTTAAGTACGATGGAACATTCACTATCTGTCTACAAACTTCACCATCTTTTTTTATAAATATATTTTTTTAAAGTAACTTTATCCCTTGGAATTTGATATATTCGGTTGAAAATTGTTCCTCTTTCGGGGTCCATTAAATCCGACGAAAAAGACTGCATAAAAACCACGATTTCGCCTTTATAGGAGGACATAAAAGGATTCGTAACCAGCTTGAGCCCCTTCCCCCCCCCTCGACGAAGGATAATCCCGTCGCATTTTTGGAGTTTGTCGCCACGGCGCGCTCATACATATTCCGAGTTGACCTTTAAGACGATACACTGTAAATGTATTACGCTCAGACGGACGCGGCCGGGTCATAACGGATGTTACCGGTCCGCCTACTCTCGCTCCGTCGTCCCTCAGACGATTTAAACCTCGTCACCATCTATTTTACAGCGCATTATTCGATTTTTTCGATTGTTCAAAAAAAATATTACATCTATTTTAAGAAGAAGAATTCTTTCTTGACGACTGATTTCGTTATCTCCGTTTTTCTTGTCGAGAACATGCCTTATCCGGCTTAAATTAGCCGTCCAGCCAATAAATTTTGTAAGGAGTCCTTGAGTGAACGTCATGATCGTGTCCTCGGATTGCGAAATGAGACTCGGATTTAAATTTCAATGACTCGGAGTCACACCCGGGGCAAAGAGGTTTCGATGCGATTGCCATGCCCGGAAGGTGCGAAAAGTCTGGTTGGAAACGCCGAGACCTGTTTCGAAGCCGGATCTCTCCAGGAGGAAAACGTCGAGGTGCAACGGGCCCACACACAACTCAGCTCTGGATATTTCGTACAAAAAGGAAAACCGCAAACTATTGATTTTTCCATCTTCGTGTATAATGTGTGAGCACGAAGAAATTTTTTCGAGAGAAGCAGGCTTAAACTATCTTTTAGTGTGAACCCCCTAAAACACATTGTAACATCAAATAATGAAAACCACTAACAATTATTATTCGACAATCATAAGATGCGGTCTGGTGTTACCTAGATGTCAGAAAAACATTTGCTTCATCGTGGCAACATAAATCATCTTTATTGAGATCATCTTCTGGGCCTGGGGTTTACAGAATAGTTTACATTTAAAACATGGTTGATTATAAAAAAATATTTTTTGCATTGTTTAAATTCACTTTTTTCCACATCCTACATGTATTTGTTAAATGGATTGATCAATAGAACGGGAGATATGATTTTTTGAAAATAGCCGGAATGCTGTTCTAGCACGTTTGGTCGAAATCGCTTTATTTTGCCTTATATTGCAAATATTTTGAAGAGGAGTGGAAAATCAACCGAAGTAGAGAGAAGTTTACTAAATTACCCGAGGACCTACGACCGCACTCCATGTAAATTGCAACCATACGTATTTTCTGTTGGCGCGAGAACAACTGTCGAGGCATGGCGAACAAACGAAAGCAAATAGCTAAACTAATTCTACACAATTATGCATTCAAAACATATTCATCGCTGTGCGTCACTCAGATAAGAAAATACTTGACACAAAAATAATCTGGAAACGAAAAATAAACAGCGTTATTAACTACTATTCAGAAATCGTGAGATTAGATTTGGTGTGATGTTGTCTCAGAAAAACTTTTTCTTTATTGTGCCCGCGTTTCGAGCTTTATTGAGATCATCTTCAGGGCTCGAAGTGTTCGTTTTCTGCGTAAGTGTGCCATTCTTGCGTGTCTTGTTGAGAGTGCCTCCTGAAGATGATCTCAATAAAGATCGAAACGTTGGCATGTTAAATAAAATGTTTTTCTGAAACCTACATAACACCAGACCGCCTCTCACAATTCCTAAATAATCATCTACGACCGGTCACTAAATCACCTACCACACGTTAGTACCTATATTCCTTTGATTTGCCATTTAACTTTTTTATCCCCAGATAACAATAGTTATGTTTAATTTCGTGGTTTTCGTGGTCCGCTTGACCAATTAATATCTTTCGAATAATTAAGGTTCTTAGTTGAGATCAAAAAGTCACGAGTGGGATTCGCACCCACGACCTTCGGCTAGATACGGCGCTACTCTCACTCTCCACTCGGGCATTAACTTCTATTTTGGCAAAAAGCAGGGAAAATTCAAAAGGTGGGGTTGAGATGGGAATAGTGTCCGAGTGGTACGAGGTCACGATACTCATGTGGTATAGGAACGGCGTATCTAGCCCGA
The DNA here is from genome assembly GCA_039619505.1 of Cimex hemipterus. NCBI lineage: Eukaryota > Metazoa > Arthropoda > Insecta > Hemiptera > Cimicidae > Cimex > Cimex hemipterus. The sequence continues at coordinate 14,179,128 of CM077110.1, read as the reverse complement.
AGATCGTGGGTTAGAATCCCACTTGTGACACTGACTTTTTATCTCAATTAAAAACCTTAATTAATTGGAAGTGATGATTAATTGTGAACTCCGCTGTGCCCGGTCGCAACACCGGTTGAGAAAGGGAGTGGGATTTGAACTGCCACTAAGACATTTCCTTGAAGGAGTCTTGGGTAAGAACGGTAGTTGGTCTGGGAGGAAAAAGGTACAAAATACAAAATTTATGGGATTTGGCGGGAAATTTAGTAAGCTTTCAGACTTTTCTCTCTACTTTGGTTGTTTTTCCACTCCTCTTCAAAATATTTGCAGCAGAAGGCAAAATAAAGCGGTTTCGGCCTAACACAATAGAACAGCATTCCGTCTTTCTTCAAAAAATCATATCTCCTGTTCTATTGGACTCAGTCTAAATTCATACTTTTTTTTCTATCAAGAAAAAAAAGAATATAGAATAAATTATTCAGATATCGTGAGATGCGGTCTGGTGTAGGTAGGCTAGTAGGGCTCAAGTGTTCGTTTTCTGTGTAAGTGTGCCATTCCTGTGTGTCGTGTTGAGAGTGTCTTTGAGCCCTAAATATGATCTCAATAAAAGATCGAAACGTTGTCACGTTAAAGCAAATGTTTTCTGAAACCTACATCTACCTATATCTGAATAATTATAGAATAAACATTTGGTTACATTCTTACAAACCCATTGGTACAGTAAGATTTACTCCTGTACAGTTCGTGAACTGAACTAGCACTTTTCAATTAATTAATATTTATGAAGGGTATCGGTTAAGATGAAAAAGTTAACGTAACTAGAGGGATTCAAACCCGGGACCTTCGGCTAAGTACGCCCTGGTCTACCACTCGAGCTATCGAGACTTCGATCCACTCGGACACCCCTTTTCAACTTACCTTCACTAAAGTTCTCCGTGGCCATTTCATTTGTCGCTCAGAATCGAATAGATTAGACGACATTTGAAAAATGGCGGATCGAAGTCAAGAGAGCTCAAGTGGTAGAGCAGCAGTTGTATTTGGTTGAAAGTCGTGCAGCAGTCGTCGGTTCGAATCCCGCTCGTCATACTGACTTTTTCATTTCAACCAAAACCTTACATAAAGCTTATTTATAATTTTGGTTTGTTTGTTAAAACAGTTGGCCCTTCTTTATTCTTTAATCTTTATTTTTATATCCATGTTTTAATAGTTACATTTTAATGATTGATTTGTTGTGTGGTTTGACTGTCCTATGCTTGGGTACCTGAACTGTTTTGGAGTGTGAATGAATTAAAAAGAAACAACATAAAATGAAATGAAATAAACCCCACATATCACTTGTTCTTGGTTACAAAAATATTAGTATATCTTACTTCGCTACTTTAGATGTTTTAAGCACTTCTACTAGAATTTTCAGATTCCGATGAAATATTTCACGGTGAAATTAACGTTCCTTGTGTCAATCGTTCTTGACCCCGGCCGGTCTCGTCTGGCGGCTTAAATTAAAGGTCATCAAAGATATCGACGACGAAAGAGGTCTATTGAATGCGTCCAAATGACGTTTAATTACGTCCCGACAGCCGGGGCCCGTTTATAAAATTCGAACCGTTTCCATTTGAATCGCCAATCGGCTCCCGGGTTTATCGGCCATTCCGACTTTACGGTAATGACAGCCCGGGGTCCTTTCCGGGGGGGACTTTTAAGCCATTTTTTATTAGGAGGACATTTTTATTGCATGCCCGTGAGTCGTGTCGGCCCGAGTGCCTTTTAAAATGCAGAAAGTGCTATGAAAGACGCTTTTCCGAGGGGCGTAAAATTAGCGAAACAAGACGACCCGAGAACTGGGTATCTATTTAACCCAGCCCCCTTTTCCACTTTGGAGCAATTTACAAAATCCAACTCTCTCGACTTAGCTTCCAAATTGACGTATTTAATCATCCCTGGTGACGGGGCGAGGGAGAACAAAGAGTCCTTTCATTTCAGAGTTGCTAATTTCCATTTAGCCTCCTGTCTTAGGAGTTTCAACGGAAGGAACTCCGCCCATGTAATTTTTACAGTCTATTGAATTTAAAATAAAAGACAATTAAATCCTTATTTTGAACAAAAATTAGCCCGAAGGTGAGGTAGTGCGAAAGAGCGAAATCTAGATTATAGCAAACATAGTTTAATTAAAACTATCCTTACCCTAAAATGTACATTTTTCCTCATTAATTCCCATATAATTAAACAATTATTTCACATTTTAAAACGAATTTTGTTTCAATTCGGTCATTTTTAAAAGATTAGGCCGAGAGGTCTATTCGTAAGATTGCCTCGTCTATTTACCACGGATGTTCGACCTAAATACGCATTCTAGGAAGCAGTAACTAATAATTTTTATATGACCTAAGCCCGTAATAACGGTTTTTATTGCCTCTAGATCCGGACATCGTCTAACGTAATAATTTAAAACAGCCGGTTAAAACGGTTTGAAATTTTCAACGGAAAACAACGGTATATTGTGAGACTTTAAGTAGGACGATTATTTTTGTTGTTGTTTACTCGTTTCGGACCTTTATGATCTTACTATTTTCGATGAGTTATTGGGCGAAGCGTATATTTTGCCATCTTCAGTGCCGAGTCTGTACCCTCGGTTATCCCTTGTAGTAGCATCCTGATGATCTCTAGCCCTTCATAAAAAGACTATCCTGTCCAGCTCTAACTATCCCCAGCTATCTCTGTCAAGACCATTCTGAGTGTCTATAACAACCTCTATTTATCTCTAACGAGACAGCCGGTACGACCCTAGCCCCCGTAACAAGACAAACCTGACTGTCAATGGTATGGTATGGTGGAAAGGATACTAGGAAGCGGGGTTTGTATTCTCAGGCACTGCAGCCTTCTCGCTTGTACCTTCCTAGTTCCTTAGTTCAGTAAATAGACTCAATACGTTTTCTAGGTCATTACTGTTATTACTGCAATTTGGTTCCCTGAGTCTTTTCCGTACGCAAGGTTAAACCTCCATTGAGCTGTTGCTTCGCATTCGAAGATAAATGAATGGCAGTTTCCTTCTCCTCATTACATAACCTGGAAATGGGACCACTATTGTATATACCCAGGTTGTGTAGATGTTTTCTCAGATACCACTGCTCGGTTAGTAGTCCCACGCCCTCTCGATTGCAGCAGTGTTTTTGCTAATTTTGGTGAAGGTTGTTCCATCATACGTTTACTATATCTAGTACTTCTAGAATTTAACCAGTGCTCTCTTTGTTTCGACTGTCCATAATCGCTATTATTTATCTCTAATACATCCGGTCCATCTCTAGCCATGCCTTAAAATGCAATCCTGTCCATTTCTAACAGCTGCTAACATAACCATCCAAGACGGCTAAAGCCACCTCTATTTATTTCTCTAACAAGTCAATCGGGCCCGTCTCTAGCTATCCGTAAAAATACCATCTCTGGCCATCCCAATGAGGCCAACCTGACTGTCGATAACCACTTCTGCTCATATCTAACAAGCCAGTCGAGCCCATCTCTAGCTATCACTAAAAATACAATCCTGAACATCTTTGCCCATTCCTAAGAAGACCGTCTTGACCATCTATAATCAACTCTATTTATTTTTCTAACAAGTCTCTCCATCCATAAAAAAGTCAATCGAGCCCATCTCTAGCCATCCATAGAAATACTATCTTCATCATCCTGTCCGTCTATAACGAACTCTATCCATTTCTAAGTAGACAATCCATCCTTCTCTAACAATCCCTAACAAAACTAACCTGACCGTCTGTAATCATCTCTATCCATTTCTAAGAAGAAAATCCCACCAACCCTAACATAATTGATCTGACTGTCTATAACCAACTCTATACATTCCGAATCAGGCAATCCAGACCACTTATGACCATCAATGCCATATTGGCCATCTGTAGCCATTCCTAACCATCTAAAACCATCACTAACAAGAACGACGTGACAACCTCTAACCAGACCATTTCTAATCGTTCGCAATCATCTCTAACAAGTCTCAACAATCCCTAAAAAAACATGTGTAGCCATCTCCGAACATGTCTAACCTTTCCTTATTGTCCCCTACTACGTGGGATACAAGCCACCTTTAATCTGTTCACCACATTTCGATCTTAACTGCCTCCAACTATAATTGCTTCAATTACAATATAGTATGTACTGATATCAAAGGCAGGCTTAGAATCAATTAAGTTAAACTACGGTGGAAAGCCTGGGTATTTAAAAAAGTGATTTAGACTCTTTCTGAATCGTTTATTAAAAATTGTTTGTCCAAGATGTTTTCAACCTGTAAAAAAGGCTTCCCAAAAATTGAGAATATCAATGATGCCCTAGTGGTTATTGTAACTCGTCTGATCTATCAAAAATGTGGTGTTGTAGTCAAGCTTATAATAGGATAGAGATTTTCTCTTTTCTGAAAAAAAATCGTTGTGCGTAGTGTCCTGGAACAATTCGGGGTTATATCGTACGTTCACTCCCGGGGGAAAAAGCTGGTTTGCAAGTCCCCACGGCCCGGGTATTGTTTCCAGGGTTTCCTAACGAAGGGGCTTCCAAAATTGCATTCACCTTATACAAAACAAAAAAAAGGAAAAACCCCGGTGTCGTTTAGTTCGCCGGGTAGTTAGCGAGCGGGGGCGGTCGATCCTCCCCCCCCCAAGGGGTGGGAATTCGGCTAAAATCCAAACAATGGGCTAACGTACTCATTAGCCTTGGCCGTCTCGGCCAAAGTGCAGGAAAAAAGGCAAAAACACAACGTGTAAATCTGCTGGATGCATTCGCCATTTAAGGCGCCAAGGGAGGTGAAAAAAGAGATCATGAACTGAACGGCCTTGTCTTGACGACTCGGAACAATGTATATGCCAAAAAGCCATTAGAGAAAAATAAATCAAATTTTAAACCACACGCACACATACACACACAAACACGAGAAATAAGCTGGAAAGGTTGCATCCAATCTCTCGCAGATCATTATTAATCGCGTTATTGGAACCTACGCCCACGATTAAATTCCAAGGAAAACTGCAAGGACGACGGGCACGGGCGCGTAATGACACGGTAGATCGATTGAGCAACCATAACCAGTTTAGATAATGTCAAACTGAATATACAAGCTAGAAATAAGGAATGAGAAAAGAGCAGGTAATCTTCCATCATTTCTACCTGGCATCAGCATTTAGACTTCATACTTCGACCATCTCTAGAGAAGAATAGTACTCTCAGTTAACTAGTCTTAATCAGAACTATTGTTTTCACTGGTCCTTAATTTTAAATTTAACATTTACATTTTAAAGCTCGTTCCATATTGTTTTTAAACATTCATAGGGAGGAGGAGAAGAGGTCCGCACTGGTACCAAATTTATTTATGTTATGCCCTACTGTGAAGATGGAAGACTAACACGTATTTGGTCCTGTGCCGTGAAGTAGCAAATAATTCATGGGTGCATAGTTGTCGCTGGGAAACACTAAAGGCAATAGGTAATATCTCCGGGGAATCAATGAAATTATTTAGGGATTTCCACAGCAGCATAACGGATACCAAAATTTTTCTATCCAGGCATATTGGAGAAAGTGTGGCATCTATACTGTGAATTCATATCTTGTAAAACTGATACTTCGTGGCTTTCCCTATGACCCTTTTATAATGTGCAACTGCAGCGAGGACGGGTGGTGTAATGTGGTTAAGGCTCGGGGCCCATGAAAGACATGAAAGATGTACATCGCGTCCTCATCCACGTCCCTCTCTCAATCCAGATTCCTTCATAATTCCCTGTAATCCCTCCTAACCCTTGGATACAAGGGACCGAAGCGTTAAGCGTTGAGGACTCTATGATTGCACTGAAAAGTCCCTCGAATTTTTACCTGAGTACGAATGCTCAATTGTTAAACGGCATGGATTTGGTCCAGAAAATCGCCATTCTTATTAAAAACATCCCCAAGAACCTAGATAGTATCTACCTCCTCAATGTGAGCACCTTCACTGGTCATCTCAATCATTCAGACTGCAGCATGGTGTAAGGCAGCATGATTTTACAACTTTATGTATCAGGGCTGCCTCTTTTATTTTTTCTAAATTCAGCCTATTTTATTAATTTGATACTGCTGGGATATTCATGTAAAATATATTATACACATTGCAATACCTAATAATAATTGGTATTAGTATTGTTGCCAAAAATAAGTTTCAATACTTCATAACCGGACCTAACCATCGCTACCTAACCACATCTATCTCTTCCTGATCCACTTTAATCATAAAAAAACACACATAGAACCACATATATGTACGGTAGCTTTTCTTGCCTCGAATTTTTTTAATACAATGTAGGATATGGAAAATATTTTCAATGATATACTTTGATATTTGGGGACAAATTTACAGCGGTAAAAACGAAGCGAGGCGGGCGGATCTAAGATAAACGATCGTACCCAATCAAACGATGATTCATCCTTAATGACCCTGGGGGATATACATTAAATATTTAAAAAAGGGAAAAAATTCTTCCGAGAAAAAGCGAGGAGTGTTTGTTTTCCGTGCCACGGCCCCGGACACGCCAGCCCCGGGGAACACGCCAGGAATGGAAAAGAATCGCGTGCATGAACGCGAAAACATCAACAAGTATAATAACATTTAGCGAGGCGTAATTTCTCGAACACCCCTTGAACCTCGAGTTCGGCTAATATCAGTTATCAAAAGCTGCAGTCATGACTTTGTGCCTTTTTTCATAAAAATGCAAGTACACCTGCAGGGCTAACGGGGTTCTCTCTCTCTCTCTCTCTCTCTCTCTCTCTCTCTCTCTCTCTCGCAAGGAAAAACAGGTTATAAATGGGAGAATTTATCCTTGAAACTTATTACCCCTAGATACTCACAATGGGTACGGTACGTAGGTCATCTTAGGGGGATAGATGATAGGTAATATTTTGCCTTAACGGCTGGACGAATAGCATCAATTCATAGCAGTCAGGGTCGGTCGGAGTTGAAATGTATGTCTGCTCAAAATAGCCGAGATATAGGATAGCAAATATTGATCTTACGTCAACATACCACGCGCTATAATGATTGGTTTTTCGTGCTTTTTTGCAACTTTGAAAAGCGATAGTGGGCCTTATCGCGTTACAATGTTCAGTGGCGTGTCTCGGGCAATTTTAAACGTCCATCGATCGTTTCCAAAAGAGGTGCAGTCTCATGGAGCGTGTTTCGCGGCCGTTTGGCTTCTGGGCGTGCCGGGACCGTCTAGACGCTACGTCACCCCTCAGCATCACGGATCCGCGTGGTTCGTGACGATGGGATAACGACCCTTGGAGGGAACGAAGGAAGAACCGGAGGCGGAAACGGGCCAAACGAAGTAAAAACATTGACTTTGATGGTTAGACTAAGCTCCAAACGTACATGATAATTCCCAGGCCCTGCCCAGCACCATAGACGTATCTTTCCAGAAATTAAGCTGTCACATCATGACGTGTCTCAACGGACGGGAAAGGACAGGAAGTTCTCAGGTGAGCATATTGTACACAGATTGCTCTAAAAAAAAATGAAACGGGTAATTTTTGTACGAGATATGAGCAATCAAACTCATTAGGAAAGTACACTTCGGTCTTTTAAGCAGAAATACATACCATCAATGCTTGTGCCCTGAAAAATCTTAAAAGAGGTTACACTGGCAAATAAATCTTCATGTGATTTTAAATAAGTCATTGAAAAATCACCCAAAACCTCGGGAAATGCAACAACCTGATGATATAGTAATTAAAAAGTAGTCACATTGGCTAAGGGAGAATCTGCAAGACCATACATAGGCCCTGAACCTATACTTGGGATAGCAAAAATGCTTGTGACCGGGAAAATCTTAAAAGCGATTACACTGGTAAAAGAAATCCTCATTATGTCTGATAGCCAAGCAGCTATTGAAGCATTAGCGTGTAAAAAAATCACATCAAGCTTAGTTAGTGAATGTATCCAAAATTTCCAAAACCTCGGAAAACACAACAATCTGATGATATCTTGGGTTCCAGTGCCAAAAGAGGGTTATTAAAAAGCAGACACACTGGCTAGGGCAGAACTTGCAAGGCCATACATTGGACCTGAACCTATACTTGGGATAACAAAAGCAAATATAGAATCCCCCATCGCAGAATGGATCCAAACAAAACAAAAGTAAGTGAATAAACTCTAGCAGTGCTAGACACAGTAACCACAACTATTACCAAGACTGGCAAAAGCATTGCTGCAATTGGAGAGGGCCAAACTCAGAAGAGTAGTAGCACTACTAACCGGGTACATCTGAGAAAACATCTTCACAACAGGGGCATCTATAACGTTCATCTCATCCATTATATAATAAGGAGGGAGAACAGCCACCCATATCATCTTCAAATGCGAAACAACGCTCAATAGAGACATAACATAGCATACAGGATTGAGTCGATTGCACCGAACTAGGAACTAGGAAGGTACAATAAAGCCAGAAGGCTGCGGTGCCTGGGGAGCACAGAACCCGCTTCCTAGTATCCTCATTACCATTACCACATCACGGTGTGGATTCCTTATTTCTTCTACTTCGCAAAATTTAAATAAAAAATCATGGGTTCCGCGGAATGATGAGCAGCACGTGATTTGTACTAGTGGATAAGAAGCGTTCTGGTTAGAGTTGTTTAGGAACTGTCAGAGACGGTCACGGATAGTTGGAAATGGTTAGGATTTATTAGAGATGGTTATGGATGGTCGATAAATATCCTCAGCGAGTCAGTTTGCCCAAAATGATCTGAAACGACCTAACTGCATACTTTACAAATAACATTCTCAGTAGGATCTTACGTCTTAATGGTCCATGAACCCTTTTTTTTCTATGAACTCCTCCCCTCCCAAAAAAATGCCATACCAGGGAAGAAATTGGTCGCACTGATTTCACTTTTCGAATAAACAAAAACATATTATCAATCATATAAAGTACATATTTTATCATCCTGAGGTAATATATGTCAGCCGACAAGAGATTTATCTCTAATATAATACCGGATCAGGGTCTTTGACTTACTTTATCTCTCGGAAAACATGGCAATTTTTATCTCGTTGTAAAACCAGGGGTCGACCTTCGACAAAAAAAAAAAGATTTAGGCAAAAAAAAGAGATAAAATTGCCGGCCTCCTTTTCAATCTTCGTCTGGCTAGATGTTATCACAATTGAATTATCAACTACTCAGAAAAGGATGACAGGTATGACGTAGCGTCTAGACAGGATGCAGTCTCATTTAACGACAGCTGTCAGGTCAGAACTCAAAAGCTCCTGCGGATGCTCGGGTTGATCTTTTCGCACGGGCGAGTCAAAATTTTTCGACGGTCTAGTTTTTTTCCTCTTTTGAAGAACCTTCATGTTCGTTTCAACGGCGGTCTTCGCGGTATAATTTTTGGCAATCAGGTCTCGAAATGAGATTTTTAATCTGGAAACGGACGTGTGACGGTAAAACGGTAATGTCCCAAAAGGACGAAGGACCCATCCGACAGTCAAGGCTGCCTTATTCAAAATCAGTTTGTTTAATGCATCAAGTAACACAAAGAGTTTTTTTTCCTCTTTAGATAGTTCTGCCTTTACAACAGTGTTGTTGACGGTACGAAAATGGCGAACTTTCCCTTTTTGTCCATCCACTGTTTGTCCTTTTCCTTTTTTTTCTGTGTGAAAAATAATCAATCCTCTTGTCGATTGAAAATATTCTACATTCTGCTAATTGGGATTTATAATTTGCAATATTCATTTAAGACATGTACTTGTGTGCCAGATGAATTTCGTCCCTTTTTCTTCTCCTTTCTTGTATTTACTATCAAAGCTATCGATTGTCATTGAACTTAGAACATAGCGAGCAAAGATCGAGGTTTGAAAATAATCGGTTGTAATAAAACTCCTTTGAATTTACCATCGAATGTATCGATTTTCATTGAACAAGAAACATAGGCAGTAAAGATCGATGTTTGAAAATAATCGATTTTAATAAAACTTAGATTTAGCAAATCGAGGTTTGAAAATAATCGATTGTAAAAACTAAGGAGTATTAGATCGAGGGTTGAAAATACTCGATTATAATAAAACTTAGTTTTTTTACAATCGAAGCTATCGATTGTCACCGAACATCGATCATAGGCAGTATATATATCGATGTTTGAAAATAATAGATTGTAATTGATAGTTAACAAACACAAACCGACAACAACCAAACATCGATGTTTGAAAATAATCGCTACGTGTATAAACAGTATTTACCTAAATAAGCTTTAAAAATTAATCGATGATGCAATCGATTGTAACTGAATTTAAATTCGTTTACTATCGATATTACTAACCCCGAACAGTCTTGATGGTCTTGAAAAAAAAAGCAAATTTAGTAGTTATTCCCAAGCTTTCGACTTATTTTAAGGTCATCATCCCAAGCAAACTTAAATGTATTCCTGGTTTTCTACAGGCGATCTCAAATTTTCTTGATGGCCGATTCAATCCTAACCCAACTTTACAGTGATAACAGTGATCGATCGCCTGTAAAAAAAAAACTTAAATATGGCGGTATATTTAAAATTGTTTTGCTATGAAGATGAGGTTAAAATAGTTTGAAAGCTTGGCAGTAGCAACCGGCTTTTTGCTGGAAGATCATTCCTACTTCTGTTTCATACTGTTCGTAAATGAAAAAGTAGTCAGTCGATATTTCTACTAGTGAACACAATAAAATATACATATAAAAATAAGGGAAATAAGGTTACAATATTAGTATAATAGCGCTATATTACTTTATATTCTACAAAAACACCTGGAACATATACGACCGGCCGTTAATTTGAATTTTAGGGCCGGAGGGGGCCCCCAGCTCGTGGCACTGCACCCTCGGGAGCGTAAGACTTTTCTCACTTTATGGCCAAATGTCCAATGTTGGATCGGGGGGAAAAGCACTTACGGGACTTGGCTAAGCCCAGATCGAGTTTTACAGCGCTTAAGGGCCTTCTTCTTTTTTTTTTCTAACTACGGGCGGAAACCAAAAACATTGACGTTTTCTGAAATAACATCCCGGGCAAATTCTTCAAATATAGTGGATAAGACAACACGTTTCGACTCAAAAGTGTTCACGTTAGCAGAAGTTGGTGGAAATATTTCAAAGAATAGTTGAGTCAGCTCGAAACAAACGAGGCCACGATTGTTATCACCACATCGGAATTCCTGTCGTAGTCATAAACATTTAGAAATAGTAATGACGGTTCGAAACAACGAGGAAAAATGGTTATAACACCATAAACTAGTGGAAAAAGTAATAGGGTCCCATTTGAAAAATAAATACATAAATAAACTAAAAATAAAAAAGTTGGTTGGTGCATTCTGCTTGCAATCTAAAGAAACAACTCAATCTGTATTTCCAAAAGAAAGTATATCAGAAACCATGAAAAACGTATTTTATTGTTATTATTTTTTAAATTAATAAATCATAAATTCATTTTTTCTTTCATTAAAAAAGTGTATACCCTGTAGAACATGGTGATAAAAGAAAACAAATTAAATAAAAAGGTGTCTGAAGTACATAAACTTTATATCCAAGACGATTTATAAAAAGTAAAATTTAAATTTTGAAATGCTCCACCGCCAGTTTTCTCCCTTTTAAAAGTAAAAATAAAATTCACTTATTTCATTGTTTCTAGTGTATTTTATGATTATGCTATTTATTTATTTTAGTATTATGTTTATTTATGTTATAAACTTTATGGCTCCATCCAGTTTTTTTATTGAAGGTAAATTTAAAAAAATAATAATAAAAATAAAGCATACTGATTTCACTGTTTCTGATGTACGTTTTGTTGGTTAAACCAGATTGAGTTGTTTCTCGAAATTTCAAGCAGAATACACCTTTTTTTCGAATGGGACCTTATTACTTTTTTGACATTTTTGAGCTTTTTAAAATTTAAATCACACGTTTTATAAATCGTGTTGGAATAAAGTTTAGGTTCTTCAGACAACTCTTTTTTTCTTTATTCATGTTTTTTTAATACACGCTTTTTATGGTTTCTGATGTAAATTATGTTAGTGAAAACAGGTTGAGTGGTTTCTCTAAATTTCAAGCAGAATACACGTTTTTTTTTCCGTTTTTTTCAAATAGGACCCTATTATTATGTTTTATTAATTTGCCTTCATGAAAAAAAACTGGGTGTGGCACATAAAGCCAGTCGCGCCGTAAAATATCGTGATAAAAAAAAAAGAATAAAGTTGTCTGAAAAACTTGAACTATTTATAAAACGATTTATAAAACGTATACTTTAAATTTTAAAAAGCTCAAAAATGTGAAAAAAGTAATAGGTATTCATTTGATTTGAAAAAAAAAAAGTGTATTGTTCTTGAAATTTAGAGAAACAACTTAATCTGTATTAAGCGACATAAAGTCCATCGGAAACCACGAAATACGTGTATTTTTTACTTTATTTTAATTTTACTTCACTAAAGAAACTGGGTTGAGTGCATAATGTCGTTCGTTCTGTAGAATACCGTGATAAAAGAAATTTTTTTTTTCTGAATATAATGTTGTCTGAAGTACACGAACACTGAAAAAGTAATTGAATCCCATTTAAAAAAAACATTGTTGGTGTATTTTGCTTGAAATTTAGAGAAACAACTCAATCTGTATTAACCAACATAAAGTACATCACAAACCATGACATACGAGTATTTTATTTTTATTTCTTTATTTTTTTAATTTGTTTGCATTAAAAAAGTGATGGGGCACATAAGTCGGTCACCCTGTTGAATATTGTTATAAGAAAAAAAATTAAACATAACTTTTTTGAAGTACATGAACTTTATACATCCGACACGATGTATAAAAATTAGTATTTAAATTTTAAAAAGCTCCATCGCCAGTTTTCTCTCTTTCAAATGAAAAAGCGTATATTGAAAATTGTTTCATTTGACACGGCCGTCATTTGCCCATACATTTCAAGCCGGAAAACGAGAAAGTTCGGGAGATTTTTGACCCTGTGGAAGGATGGCCCGTTCCGTCTGGGCCAACACCACCTGTATAATATCGCGGTCTGGCCTCCGTCTAGACATACCCAAGGTGGAAGTGGTCGAAGTAGGGGCGCCCTACTTACTACCTCCCGCGCCTACCTAACCACCTTTCCGCCTTTTAATACCATTATTTCCTCCTTGACGTACAACTCTACGATTTCAACAGGGCGAATTGGTGCAAAAATTTATTTTCATTTTTTTTTTTTAGTATTAAAACCGCCAAACATAGCCGTCATAACCTGTCATAGCACTTACTAACAAAACAGCCGTTTTCCAAAAATCCTACCAATCATTTAATTATTAACTCATAATTTGTACATATATACCGTTGATACTTTACATTCCCAAAAACACAATGTACTATGGAAAACAATAACATTCATCTGTAACTTTCATCCTGTAATCAGTGTTGCCCCCCCCCCAGTGGTATCCAAACACGGTACACAGTGTTGTCTGTTTTACTTAGGTTAGTGATGGTTAGGAATGGCAAAGTTTGTTTCGGTTTTGAGAAAGTTAAGAAGTTTTATCTTAATAGCATTCCATCCCATTTAACGATAATTTACTTTTTTAAAAATCGGGGATGCCACTATGGTTACCTAATCAAAGAACGGGGGAGAACGTTGCCTGTTTTGCGTAGGTTACTGATTGTTAGAAATGGTCAGAGAAATTTAAAAATTGTTTGGTACGGTTTTGAGAAAGTTACGAAGTTTTATATTTATAGCGTTCCATCTCACTAAACAGAATTTTTTTATTTTATTCAGTGATGTCACCAGGGTTATCCAATCAAAGGACGAGGGGGGGGAAGAATGGTGCTTGTTTTAAGTCGGTTATTGGTTGTTAGAAATGGTCAGAGAAGTTTAAAAATAGTTTCGCACGGGATTGAGAAAGTTACGAAGTTTTATCTTAATAGAGTTCCATCTCACTTAAAAATAATTTCCTTTTTTGGAATCAGTGATGCCACCATAGTTACCCAATCAAAGGGGGTGGTGGAAGAATGGTGCTTGTTTTACGTCGGCTAATATTTGTTAGAAATGGTCAGAGAAGTTTAAAAATGGTTTGGTACCTTTTTGAGAATGAGAATACAAAAATTCATTTCTTTGAAAAAATGATGCATTTGATTACTTTACATCGATTATTGATGGTTTAGGATTCATCAAATAGGTATAGGGGTTGTTTGGACCAGTTTGGAAAGGAAAGGATGTTTTGTCTTAAAAATAGCATTTCGTCTCACCTAACAAAAATTTAACTTCCTCGGAATCAGTGTTGCCTTCAGTGTTACCCAAACATAAGACGGAAGGAAAATAATATTAACGGTGGTTATTAATGATTAGAGATGTTTAGAGGTAGTTAAGTAGAACTTGACGAGTTTACGAAGTTTTATCGAACGTAAATATTCATTTCGCTGAACCAAATTTCATTTCTGGAACCGGTTGCTCCCAGTCTTGTCGAACAAAGGACGGGGAAAACAGTGCTCACTTAAAATTATTAAAACAAGTTGCCTGTTTACGTCGGATAGTGATGGCTAGGAGTGGTAAGATTGCTTAGAGACGGTGCGTTTTTTTCAGTTTTCCAATGGTCACAGAAGTTTAGAAATGGTTTGGAACAATTTTTCAAAAGTTACGAAATACTCATTTTCACTTATTAATTAAACTAATATTGTTATTAAACTTCCAGGAAGTATAGCTCAAACATTGGACGGAGGAAACAATAGTGTTGACTGTTTTAAATAGATTATTGGTGGTAAAGATTCGTCAGATAAGTTTACATATGGTTTGGTACTGTTATAACATTTACGACGTTTTATCTACGAAATTTTGAAAATAATTAAAAAACCAAACATGGCCGTCAAAACTTAACTAGGACAACTTGTAAACTTAACTGTTATGTGTATGCCTATTAAAATGAATCATTCATAATTTATGCAAAACTAATCTTTATTTTACATTGGAAAAAAAAAAACGCACTGCAGTTATTATCCCACTTAAAAGCCCCCGGAATCTAGCTCTTTAGCTCGCTTAAAAAAAGTTTACTTTCTGAAATCAGTGTTGCTCAAGAATAAGATAAAATTTAAACTACGAAATATTTCCTCTTACATAATAATTAAATTAGGATGCCAGTAACATACTATATCGGTAAATACAACATTGCCCTTCCTCCCCCACTTATCCGAAAATATTTTAGGGGGGTAGGTTTAGAACTGTGGTCGATAAAATTAATAAGATGACAGAAAACTCTAACGCATTAAACTGAACGACCTAACGTCACAGAATCACTGTTACCCACAGAGAGAAAAAACGCGGTAACTATTTATCACTCCTTTAATATTTTAATTTGATAAGAGTAACTTGAAACGTAGTCGATAAACAGATTCAAAATTCAACTAGTTCCTATATTTCAATTTTGTCGGGGTTTTTTCCTACAAATTACGTATTCATGAAAAACTGACAAGCTTGAAAATTTGAGGTCATGCTAGGTCCCATAGTTAAATGTTACCCTGATTCAAAACCAACCTGTGTAGAATCGTAGTATGTTTATAAAAAAGGCGGGAAAATATGACATATCAGGTTAGCACATAACAATAAAATCCGACGTGACTTCACAATTTACAAATCTACCTTTTTTTTTCAATAAAAAGTAAAAGTCCAACTTCGCCAGGTTCAAGATGGTACTTATTCCAACTATTACTTTCCAACGTTGGTTGTGCATAAATAAGGCGGAGGCCGTGATGCAAGTACAAGTATCGATTCGACAACCAGACCACTTGACATAGATTGCTTCGTCCCTTATCTGACTAGGGGTGTGTTTTTAGTCTTTTGACCGAAGAAAGTTCCCCTCTGCTTATAACCCTCATGGCTTTCTTTATATCCATACTTTCCCGTGCCGTCTTAGTATGCCCTATTCCAATAAAATGATAACTATAACAATTATATTCACAGCGCAATATTATGTTATTATGTAACAGCTTTAGCGTGTTGTAGTTGCAAATGTTTTATCAACAAGTTGACAATAGATCACGCCAGGCAAACAATAAAACAGATATTGAAAAAGCCTAATAAATGTTAGTATTCCAGATAACATAGTATAAAATCAATTCATAATTATAGTAAGCTAGTAGTAATAGTATATTAGTAAGCTATGAATAGAACCCACTTAGGAAATGAAGAGTTCAGTCGATAAAATTTTATAACCTCCCCACAAAGTGCTAAACCATTTCTAAACGTTTCTGATAATCAACACTGTTTTCCCCCGATCCTGTGTTTGGGCAACACTGATTCCGACGAAGTTTAATTTTTGTTAAGTAGTATAAAGAGTTTTTAGATAAAATTTCGTAACCTCCCTATAAAGTACCAAACCATTTCTAAAATTTTCTGATCATTCCTCACTGTTTGTAGCTGATCTAAAATAATCAACACTGTTTTCCATCGATCCTATGTTTGGGCAACTCTGAGAGCATTAATGATTCCGAGGACGTTTAATTTTTAAGTGAGATGATGGGTTTTGTTGATAAGCCTTATTAACCGCAGCAGAAAGTCCCAAACCATTTGTAAAATTCTCTGACCATCTAACCATCACAAACTGATCGAAAATAATCAACACTGTTTTCCCCGATCCTGTGTTTTGGCAACACTGATTCCGAGGAAGTTTAATTTTTAAGTGTGATGAAGGGTTTTGTAGATAAAACTTATTAACCTCCCCACAAAGTAAAAAGTAATCATCACTCTTATCCCTCATCCTGTTCTGGGCATCACTGTGTATAACACCGATTCTGAGGAAGTTTAATTTTTGTTAGTGAGTGATATGAAGTGATATATTGAATTTAAGATACTTCGTAATCTTATCCAACTCGTACAAATCTCTAACGGATGTAAAAATACAGCACTGTTTTTCCTCTCTTCCTATGTTTGGATAAGTGAGATGAATCTTACATAAAACTTCGTAAATCAAATGTTATCTAGTACCTACCTAATACCTTACCATCTACAAACGTCTTTGACCAACCGATATTTTCCCTCTACACAATGCTTATGTAACATTGATCAACTCTAATTCCAGAAAGTGTTTTTTTAAACAAAGAAATAAAGAATTTCGTAATTAAAACTTCGTAACCTTAGCAAATTATCACTAAATTTCTCTGATCATCCCTAACCATAAAATCTTATAACAATTCTTGTGTTTTCCTCTTTAGGTTTTGTTATTCTATTGTCGTCGTTAAAATAGAATATAATCAAACAAATAAATAAGCATGATTAGCTTTTGACTAGTGATTTTGTAAAAGGGTTGGCCACTGTGTGTTTTCTAAATGGCAAACCGCTGACCTGAGCAGATCCCTAGCACTTCCACCTCCGAGAGAAAAATAATTTCACCCTTTTTGCCATTGCGGATGACAATTTACGCTTACAAAGTTTTTTGTTTTAATTAAAACACTTTCTCTCCCAACGGTTCGATACCTATTGTTCACGGTCCGGGGCTGCTTGTCACAAAGAGAACAGCTAGAAAGGGAGAAGGGGGTTGAACATTTTAGGGGAACTTTCACCGGCTAGTTTTTATTGACTGCGTTTTATTTTATAATTTATTGTCAAGGGTACAAAATATAGAAACAAATATGAACAATGTGTATGAACCACAACACGAGCATTAAGTCAGAATCTGTCGTCATGATCAGCACGGATTTATCCAACTAGGACGTAACAAGGGGATAAACCGTTGTCGGTTGTATGGTAATAAGGGCGTCCCTTTCTCTGCCGGACAAGCTCGTAATTGCTATTATCAAATAATCATCCCCTATGAAGGGTAGACAGGGTGACAAATCTCGATTTTAAACCCTAAGAGCGGCCAAGCTGGAGCTTTAAACGGATCAGCGGCCCGTGATGGATTGACCCCGGGGCCAACAAACATTCGTCGTCTATGGATAATTTACATAATTTACCAGGGGGTGTTTCCTAGAACCTGGTTTCTGTTTGGAATTGTTGTTTTTATGGTAAAGGATATTTGTTTGGGGGGAGGATTATGAATGGGTGTTTGACTGTATTTTTCATTCGTTCGATGACTCGTGTTGACCATTTTACATAACTTCATACTCGAGGAATGAAAAAATAACTGAATAGCGGATTTGCAAACTGTAACTTGCTTTGTGCAGACTTTTTGATAGTCTTGCACTCCGCAAGCAATTGGAAACCATTTCCAGAGCCTAGGGGACAGGATTTTCGGTAAAGCCAAACAACACTAGCACGGATAATTAGTAACAAAGACATACGAAAGGAATCCAACAGTGGTGCGCTATCTAAACTAGATCCCAGAATCAGTGTTGCCTCCAGTGTTACCGAAACATGGGGCGGAGGGAAAAAGGATTTTGCATTGCCCCTTTCCAGCATTTAATTTTCATACGCGACCGGGTAAAGTAATGATAAAAAATATCAAATAAAAAATATTGAGAGCAAACAAACGAGACAAATAAAGAAAACGAAGGAAAAACAAATAGAAAGAAGTGTAATTACGAAGACACTCTGACAGGATGAAAAACGAGAAGGAGTGAGGAAGTCCTTTACATGAGAATATAATAAAGGTGGACAAATGTATCAATTGTACATACATACATACATGCATACATACATACATACATACACTCTATATATACATACACTCTCTCTCCGAGAGAGAGAGAGAGAGAGAGAGAGAGAGAGAGAGAGAGAGAGAGAATGATCTAAACACTCGAGATAAAGAAATGCCGTTACAAAGACACACATGGTTCGTAGAGAATAACAGTGGAGGTTTTCCCTCCTCTAATAATTCATCTTGATAAGCGAACGAGTAGTGTAGTCGATAGAAAGTGTCATAAATAAAAAAAAACTAAAAAAAGAACGAGAGACGAAGAGGGCGTGAGAAGGGCAGAAAGAAAGGAATGTAGTTTTCAAACAACTCAGCCCGAGGGAAAGAAGAAAAGAGTAAACTAGTGACTTTGAAAGAAAAGAAGGACTGAGGGAAAAATAGAGATGATTACGTAAAAAGAGAGTGAGAAATTTAATAAATAGAAGGAAATTGTGTCTAAGGGAAAAAGAAAAGGTCGAGAGAAATAAAGAAAAAGACATCTAAAGAGAGACAAGACAAAAATTTTATAGAATGACTTAGAAGAAAAGGAGCCCCTCTAAACTAGTGTCCTTTAATCAGTGTGGCACCCAGTGTTACCCAAACATGCGCCGGAGGGAAAAGCAGTGTTGGCTGTTGTCCCTCTCAAGGTATTTTGTACTAATACATAAACGTGTAAAATAATGGATTAAAAGAAGAAATCATTTTTTATAAAAAGTGAAATTATCATCGAGACAAAAGAGCGAACAAGAGAACTAATATTATTGTGTTACTTTTTTCCTCCTTAATTGATGACCGTTTAACATTCAACATCCATATTGTTTAAATTTTTAAATTTAGTATGCCAACCATCCAGCCATCGGGAAAAGAAAACTTTTCGTTAAAAAAACTTTCCCCCTGTCCCTGTACACAACGGAGAAGCACGTAGAAAAGGAAAACCGTAGAAATGTCTCGCCGGTGGATTATTGCGTTTGTTTACCCTGCCGGAGGGTTAGTTGGGTAGTTAAGGGGTGGGCAAAGGGGGTTGGAATCAGTCAAGCCGAGCCTAACCGAGGCCTAGGGTCAAGTCTGGGTCGCCCCCGCCCCGTCTGAAAATAATTTTTCAACTACTTGTCTTATGAATTTATTATTTTAAAAAAACCTAGATTCAGTAATTTCAGTTTAAAAAACGGTAAAAAATAAAGTCTAACTTTAGAATAAAAGTTTTTAAAAAAGTTCCTCCTCTATTAGCGAAATTTTGGAAAGGGAAACTGTTTTGTTTTTGTCTCATTTATTTATCTCTTTCTTTCTCAAACCTTTTTTATGTATCTCGTTCTTTCTTTCTAGGTTTTCTTTTTTTCTCCGTGTCACGCTGGGATAAGTCTGAGAGCAACGCTGATTCCGTGATTCTGGTTTAAAATGTGATCCTCTGTTTTTCTTCTAAGTCATATTCTTATGCTTTCTTCTTTTCAATTTCACTCATTCTTAGCTTCTATCTTCCTGGCGCCAGCTTTATTTGGCTCGTTCAATTTTTTTCTTTCCTTTTTTTCTATGAAACAGAATTTCACTCTTTTTATGCATACCGTCTCCACCCTTTCTGGATGTAAATGTTAATTTTTTTCATTTTTTCTTTTAAATCTTGAATTGCTCACGAATTTTATTTTTCCGCTTTGCATAAGTTTCTTCGTAACTCCATTTTTCCATTTTTTTTCTCTATTTCCGTTAGTCTTTCTTTCCTGTTCCTTTCTCTCTCCACATTTCTTTCTTTCACTTTACCCATGGCTGGATTTAACGGTTGAAACTAAGTTTTAAAGGCTTACTCGACATACATAAGACTTATACAGGGTGTATCAACTTCAATATTTCGCCCATTTAGTTCGAAAACGATTAACCTTAGCAAAAATTGGTCTTACACAAGCCCAAGTTAATTTTGGATAGGAATCGCGTGGTGTTAACAGAATTAACATAACTTTCTCATCTAACTGGGAAATGATATATAACAGAATTCGATTCTAGAAAGATGGCATAATTCAGAAATTGACACACCCCCCTCATGCGTATTCCATCGGGTTTAACTCAGAAATGGTAGATCCTATCAAAATTTTCCTTTTAGCAAAAGTGGCATAAAATAAGCTCTAGAATAGAACTGTGTAATCAAAATATGGGATTCTCATTTCAAATAACCAAGTTAGAGACTTCCTCATCTACATGAGAAAGTTATGTTAAACCTGTTAGCACTACAAGATTCCTAAACCAAATTAATATGGAGTTTGAATAAGACTAATTTTATGCTAAAGCTAAACGTTTTCGAATTAAAGTAGTCGACTATAGAAGTTGATACACCCTATACTTTAATGATAATAGAATAATAAGCGTGTCATCCGGACAGATATATTTTAAGATAGACCAAGTCACTGGATTCGTTAATATCTACGACCCGATTTTTTTGGGATGTAACGGTGCAACGCCTGGGACAAATTACAGTAGAGATGGTTTTCTTGAAATGTCATACGCCCCGTTATCTCGGACTAAATCTAGAGCTTAGAAATATAACTACAATTATGCCCGTTCTTTCAATTTAGGTATTTTAAAACCGAAAATCCCTATTTATACAACCCCCTCGACGTTGTGACGGTGAGCCGGGCGAGGGGGTCGGTGGCGGTGGTAGAAAAATCCGTATTAAACGGCATTCTCCGAAATGTGACTAAAATTAGTCGTACATCGTCTATTAGTCATCCTCGTGAAAAATGTCTTCATTTTTCTCCCCCGGCCACGTTTCTTCCACTTTCTCCGGCTCGCCGCCGTTCCGGGCTATTATTTCGGGAGGTCCCAGACACCCGGAGCGTTACGGGAGGATTGCCTGAGAAATACGTGCGGGGGTCAAAGAACTCTTTAAAGGCCTCTTGAACCATGTACGAGCGAGCAGACGGCGTTGATCCCCGCCCTGATTAGGAACGTTGCACTTGAACTCCAACGACCCAAACAAATTTCCAACTTCCGTGAAATGGAAAACGTCCCATGACCGTCTGACCCTTTCTTCTACCTTGAAGAAATTAAAGTGACCAAAGTTAATAAAAGTCTCAAAAAGAAAGAAAAAACCTTTTCTGTTGTGTAACCTGGCTCCGAAAAGAACAACCATTGGATGAAACAAGCCAAAACCAAAACAAATCCCCAATAAAAAGGATTTAGCGATCTCATACTAGCTGCGCACTATCTACAGACCATTCCCCGAAGCAAAGTTAACTTAAATAAGATAATTTCTTACAGAATTGCCTATATGCGCTCAGGGGAGTTTCCTAACTAAATTAGACAAATTGAGCAATCCGGCAGGCTCATTTTGCTTTATTTTTATTTTGTGAGATCGATTTTAGTCGCCAATCCGTGCTCGGTTGGACGAGCACTCAAGTCTGGTAGTTTGGAAAGGTTAAAAGTGATTAGGGAGAGTTAGGAATTATTAAAGGTCAAGAATGATTTGGTTCTGTTAGAGATAATCAGCAATGATTAGGGATGGTTAGTGGTGGCAAAGAATGGTCTCTTCGGCCCGCCTATTCCCGCTGTTTGGCCCTGCCTCGACGTACTTCAGCTTTTGGCCACATTCGCTGTATGATTTGGATAGCAATCTCAAGTCTGGTAGTTAGGAAAGTTTATAGGTGGTTAGGGATGCTTGGGAATTATTAGAAAATGTCAGGAATTATTTGGCCCGGTTGAAATTTTAGTGACAGGGAGTTCTGTGGCCCATAAAATGGCGGTGTTGTTTTGTAACATCGAGACGATGGATCGAGGCCGAGATCGTGTAAGTTGTGCGGATGGTGGTGGTCTGTGACCGAGTAAACTGCTGGCTAAGGTCCGGGGGCTGTGAGTCGATTGACTCCACAGAGGCCGAAGGTACTGTAGTGCAGCAATTAGCCGACAGCAGCAGTTGGCGTTTATAGTCAAGTCGTTTAAAAGGCGAGAATCAGGCTAATGCTGCTAGTACCCTTGATGTCGTCGACGGTGTTCTATTAGTGATGGGTGAGCCTTACGGATAAATCGTAGTGGCATCGAGCGGTAATGTGGTAACTGAAATTGGCCACTACATATATAATCAAAAATGATTACACATGGCTAAGGTGTCCGCCTATCCCTACTGTTTTGCCTTCTGCTTCTTGCCATATTCGCTGGCTGTTTTCGTTAGCCAAGGGCAGAAACGGTAGGAGACGTTTTAGACGAGTAGGGGTGGTTTAGTACTGTTTAATATGGTCGTAATGGCTACGGGTGGTTAGGATTGGTTCAAGATTGTCAGGAATGGTTTTCACTGTGATAGATGGTCAGGAAAGCTTAGATTTGGTCCGTTTAATGGTGGTTTGGGCAAAGAAGAGAATCACAGGAAGGGTTAGACTTGATGAAAGATAGTTAAGCATTATTGGGAATGGGAGGTTGTTGGAAAATGGTTTGGTATGGTCAGAAACCATTAGATGTTCTTGAGAAAGATAAGAGACAGTGACTGATTGTTAGAAATAGGAGTCAAGATCGTTGGACGGAGCTGTAGTTGGGCCGCTCCCGGTCAATTTTGGTCCGCCTATCCTTGCTGGTTTGGGACAGTACTCAAGTCTGGTAGTTGGGAATGTTAGAGATGATTTTGGAAGGATTTGTTTTTACTAGATAATCAAGAATTGACGTGGGATTGTTAGTGTTGGCAAGGAATGGTTTGGTCTATTAGAGATGAGCAGAAAAGGTTTAGTAATGTGAAGGATAGTCGGGAACAATTAGTGAGAATGGTTTGATACCGTTAGAGATGTTTACGAAAGGTTAGGTATATTTATTATAGAACCTCTCCGACCCGACAGTATGAAGTGATCTGCCCTAGAAACAGCCGATTAGAAATAGATGAAGATGCACATTAGAAATGATTATAACTGGTAGGAAAGTCCAGGGACTTAACGATAACCGACTTTTCCTTATCATTCCTGACGGCCTTTAACTATTCCTGACATCTGACCATTTCTAAACGATCTCTAGCAAATCTTAATCACCGATTAACATTCATGGCCATCTTTAGATTGCTGCAGAATTCCTAAGGAAGAGAAAACTTATTAGCTAGGATATGTTCACCGAAACAATTGCTATGTCTGCCGAGTCATAAGGACTCTCTTATATGCCAATCTTGGAGTTTTTGGGTGTCGATAATAAACCATATCGTTTAAATTGAAAATATTTTTTTCATTAAAAATATCTAATTGGCAATAGCGGTTAAACTTCCTTTATGGCAAAAATTGCTTAATTTATTTGTACTTTATTACGCATATGGAGGTGCTTTGGTCCAACCAAGCCGGATCGGGTTTTTCTTGACGCGTGCTTCGATCTCTCGGAAAACCCACGAATCCAAACGAGCTTTATAAACTTTTGCCAGTATTTATTTTCCATTTTTGATATTAAGTTTTGGAAATTTCGATTGCATGTTTGTTTTTTGAGTAATAATGTGCGGGTTTTGTTTGCCTACTGTTGATTTCTGTAGGTTAGTTTTTGAAAAAATGTCAACTTTTTGTTTTGATTTTTTTTTGTAATGTAATTCTATTTGGTGCTTAAATTGGATATGGTGTTTATTGTAATTTGTAGAGGACGTGTGTGCCCATCTGAGGTACGAGGTTTATTGAACCCTCACGGAGGCACGTGTTGTTATGTTGGTAGCTTCTTCCCCCACCACGCCCCTCTTCCCCTACCGTCTTTACCCCCACCCATGGCCGGTCACTTCCCCTCTCGCTGGCTCGGGACGTGGTGGGGGGCACCTTAGCCGTGAGGGGAGTTCAGTAACATACGAGCGGTCTTCAGTGGTCCGTCAGGTTCCGTGAAGTTCGAACCGTGGAATAAGAAGAATATTGGCAGCCAGGAGTCACCGTCTTTCGCGCGGGTGCCGGCAACCCGAGGGAGCGTTTTTTTTAAGTGATTACCCGATTTTTTTTCACTCCTTATCGCTCTTCCTCGATTTTCATCCCCCCTTATCGAGAGTGCCGACTGTGATATTGTGCCTTTTTCCTGATAAGAGAGCTTTTTTTCTTCTTTCGCCTTTAAGTCTACCCGGCCGCCTTTTTTCGACACGGACGCGCGGCTACAAGAAGTGACTGAAGGTAAGCAAGCGGCAGCCCCGGCCCGCGAAAAAACGTCGGGTTTAAAAAAAGCCATCGGCCTGACGCTCCCGAATGTGTGTATTTTAGTCTTAGCGACATACTTAGATATAACTTTTTTATACTCACTGTTCCAATTCACCACGCGCTCGGACGACACATAAAAACAATTATTTTTCTTACGGTCTATAAACACAATTTAAAAAAAAACCGCAGTAATTTATAAATACTGTACAATTTTTGGAGGGGGCCATTCACCATCAAAATATTCGCGTTGTTTGGATGGTACGCATTGACCGAGAGGAACCTCCCTTTCGAGTAACCTTACGCTGTCAAATATAAACAGAGCTTAGCTTTCAAGCTACCGACCTAAACCTTTCAACAAAAAGCCCAAAAATTATCTTTAAAAACTTGCAAAAAACATGAAAAAAAATTCCAATCCCAAACATGAAACTCGACAATTTTTTCACCCGGTTTAAAAACAAAATTGTAATGTGTAATTCTCGTCCGACGAACCTCGGCCTCCACGGGCCTTCGCTAATCTCATGCTCTGAATTGGAAAATAATAAGCTCTCTCTCTTTCCTCTTCCCCCTCGCTTCTACAGGCAAAGCTATAACAACGATGTAACAACATAAATAATAATCGGTGAGGCAAAAAAAAAAAAATTGTTACTATTATAGACCCTTGTCCAATTTCGGCCAGAACGATTCCTCCTATAATGATTACGGAGGATCGGATTGTTTTTCACAGGCTTGGGCAAAACTGCACAATACCAATGTAACAAAAGAAAAAAATCCAAAAACAAAATTATCCAACTTGCCCAAATTTAATTTTAAAAATGTCAACAATTTACGTATTTAGACTGTTTATAAAACTTGGATTTTCTTTGTTAAAACGACAAACTGGTATTATTATTGATAAGCTTGGCTAATTTATAACCTGGCCGAAGATAACCTAGCGTCATTTTTTTAATCATTGATAAAATCGTTATTAGAGTATCAAATTTTATTTTAAACTAACATCAAATTTGTTTATTTTCCTACAAAACCTGTCGTGAACAGGTTTAAATAAAAAACTTCGAATATATAATAAAATTTGATGTAGGATAAGTTTGTTTAATTTATAACCTTGTCCAATGAAACCTCTAAGTAAAGTTTTTGTCATTTTTAAATGTCGAATCGTCTTTTATGCTAGGAAGAGCAAAGTATAAACGAAATCTAACGGTATAATTGTTATTTTACCTGTTCATTTAACTAAGTCTTAAAGTAGATGTTTTGCATAAATTATAACCTGGCTGGTTGGAACCTCAACGTGTTTGCTAACAATAATTTTGATTTTAAAAAATCCATATTTGCTTTGACTGATTTGAATATAATTTGATTTAGTGGCATTCATCTAGCGATTTATTTCAATTTAGGCCAAAATTGGCTGACAAACAGTTTTGAAAATAGATTTCCCCTGGCTGAATTTATAACCTGACTGAAGAAAATCTCACTACACTGTTTTTGATGAATTATTCAGAAAACAGTCTTTAGAATATTAAATTTTACCTATATAACTATCATGAAATTTGCATTAGTTTTTTTTATATTCTTTCAATTTTACAAAAACTGTTGTAAACAGGTTTAGGTAAAAATATTTGAATTTTATAAAATTTGGCATCGGATAAGTTTGTCTAAATTATCACCTTTCCCAAATCTCCAAACACTGTTTTTCCCAATTTTTAGACAGCCCGTGTTTTATCCCTTAAATAGCTGAATTTATTCATCAAAATCTAACAATAAAATTGGTCTGATTCCTCTGTATTTAGCTAGGTCTTAATGTGTGATGTTTTGTGTAATAACCTGGTTGGATAGAGGATTAACGCGATTATTAACTACAATTTTTATTTTTTAACAGTCATTCCAATAAATATAAATACGTAAATACAGAAAAATTGGCTTAGAAACAGTATAAAAATCGATTTTATTTCAATAGTAGACATGTAGGCTAGTCTGAAGTTTTAACCTGGTAGAAGAAAACCTCACTACTCTAAAAATCGTGCTTAGAATATAAATATATATTAAAATCTAACATCAAATTTATATACATTTTTTCTTCAATCGAACCAAAATTGTTATTAATACGTTTAGATAAAAGATTTCAAGTGTATTATACAATTTAATAAAGATAAGCTTACTTAAGTTATAACCAGCCCGATGAAACCTCAAGGCACATGTTTTTCTCATTTTTAAAGTCTGATCGTCTTGTATACCACAAATGGCTGATTTTATGTGAAATTGGTTTCATTCCTCTTTATTTAGCTAGGTCTTAAAGTATGATGTTTTGTGTAAATTACAACCTGGGTAGACCACCATTGTTCTTTACTATTTTTTTAAATCCATTAATATAAAATGCATATCTCCCATGTTTTAAATTAGTAGCATTCGTTTTGTGCTCTTTTTCCAGTTAGGCTATAGTTGGCTGGCGAACTGTTTTAAAAATCGATTTACAACCCGGATTCGTATCAGATAACAAAGTTAAGAGAGAAAAATCTTTACTTTATTTTTTTGTATTATCACATCAATTCAAAGTTTTTGTCGAAATAAATTTTTGCCTTTTCTGGTAGCAAAGGTAGTATAACTACCACTAAACGTGGTTAGATTATAACCTGTCCATTTAAAACCTCCTTCCTACTTTCTATTTATTTAAAAATCTCGTTTTTATCTCAAAAAATGTATGTCTTTATTTGTTTTCCTTATAGAATCGTTGATATGTCTTAATATATATCGATTTTGTATTTTCATATATGCTATATCAGTTGAATAGACATTATTTGACACAGAGGTGGTGCATAATAAGGTTAGTTAACATTCTAGCCTGTTTTCATTGTTTAAAATAGCATTACTTTTCCAAAGTTATATATTTTTTAATTTAACATAATCTATGTGTTGATTAGTTATTTACATTCAAAACAAATTGGTCCAGTTTGACTGTATAATCAAATTGTTTCTACTGAGTTCAAAATTCGTTAAACGCATTTAAAAATAAAAAATTTTCTGTGTTGGATTCAAAGTTGGGGCACAATAGGCTTGGTTAATTATTCTCACCTGGCAGTGTCCTGAAAACAATTTTACCTGTTCTCGGAATTCGGCCAATTCCAAAAAAGAAAAAAGATTTTTAATAAACGTCTATCCAAACCATCCTCTTGTCGTATGTTAATCGAATGGCAATTTTCACAAAATGCATGTATGTAATTCTATTCTGTAGCCTTGTGAATAATAATAAATTATTTTTCTCGTAATTTGCAATTTTGCATTTTGTGCGAGATGAGGGGGGCGCCGTGTCTGTAGCGAGCTGGGAGCGTTATGAGAGCAACAGGTCGTATATCCTAGCTGGTGGTAACTCTATACAAGGTGATGCATAAAGCGTATGTACAAACGAGACCGGCATCCGAACGCCCCCAAACCAGAAACGTGTTCATGAAAAAATGTTTTTCTGCTTTAATAACTTAATAAAACGCGTTTGATTTATCTTTCCTCTTCTTTTAACTTTTTTATTTTGTCTACTCGTTTGTTTGTCTCTCTCTCTCTCTCTCTCTCTCTCTCTCTCTCTCTCTCTCTCTCTCTCTCTCTCTCCCACTCCTTTCTCTCTACTATGTGTAAAACAATTATAAATAATAAAGGAAAAACAGCATGACAATAGGACTATAAAAAAAGCTAATCAAACGAGTTCCCACCCTGGAATCAGTGTTGCCTCCAGTTTTGTCGAAACACGAGTTAGAGGGAAAAAATATGTTAGCTCGTTTAGGTAGGTCCAATGGGTCCCTATGACACACTTTTTCTTTATTTCCCCCTTTTTCCACCAGAGATGAGATAGTTTAACTATGTTTTTGTGTTCCAATCAGCCCACCAGGAAGAAATTGGAAAAAATTTTGCCCCTGACCCCCCAGGCAGAGCCGATTCGTCACAATTTACCAACGTGCCGGCTCAGAGAAAACCTTTCGCTTTTTCCCGACGGTTTTTCGTTTCTTTTTAACTGCCACCTTTCCGTCAAATGGAAGCTAATTATTTACTAGACGAAAAATAGTCCCATTTTATCTACCGATCGGAGGTTTTTTAAAAATATTTGTTAGTAAACAGAGTTTTCATCTTGATCACTTCCTTCATATCAGTGCATAACCAATAGGTCGGACGAAATTCTCAAAAACGTGGGGTTTACATTATAAATCCTCAGGAATTGTACTTTCGGCTTTTTGAAAACAAACAGTGAGAAAAAAAGCTTGAAAAATGTCCGAGCGTTGAATCATAAGATGTTTTCTAAT
The DNA here is from genome assembly GCA_039619505.1 of Cimex hemipterus. NCBI lineage: Eukaryota > Metazoa > Arthropoda > Insecta > Hemiptera > Cimicidae > Cimex > Cimex hemipterus. Next base: position 14,150,155 of record CM077110.1, on the reverse strand, counting down.
ACGCCCTACCCTCGGGTCTATTTATGAAAATTATTTGTTTTTAATTTGAGGTTTTTTGATACAGTACATATATAAAATATGTCGAGACGAATTGAAAGACGCACTGGAATTTCAAGGACACCTTTGTAATCTCGGTCCAAATATACATTTTGGCTATGCAGAAGTGTAAATTTTATACACGAGATTTCGCACGGTTTGTTTTAGTTTGTGTTTATCGCCGGTTACAATCGCTCAATTTCAAGATGAACGTGTGGTTGGGTCCGCCAGGTCAGGCTCGTATTGACGCTGGTCCAATAAACGTCAAACCGAGTACGCGTATAAAACTAATTCCGAACATCCCTTCTCATGAGATTACATCATTCTAAATTGGTACGAATCTTTTTCCCTAAAGGTTTTTTAAATTTATTACCGTTTCGTTTAGTGGACCTGAAATGACCTTTCCGCACGGGCGAAAACACTTTTATTCGTGTTGGTCGATAATGTCTCCGAAACTCCAGTCGATGAGACAACAAATAAAATCCCTCTTAGGATAGCAAAGCTAAACTTCCATTGCTCACAAACAGCCTGTGATAAAGCACGCGTACTTGCTTACGATCAACAAATAGACGTCGTACTAATCATTTCTAACCACGCAAACCGTCACTTCCAACCGGCACTGACCATCGTTTTCCACCTTTAACTACTGTTAATCATCCTGAATTGCACCTTAACTTAACCATCGCAAACCGTCCCTATTCACTTCCTGAATTGGTCCTCACCATAGTTTTCCACCTCTAACTACCGCTAACCATCCATAATTGCACCCTAACCATCGCAAACCGTCACTATTCACTTCCTGACCCTGTCCTAACCATCGTTTTCCTCTTCTAACCACCGCTAACCATCCATAATTGCACTCTAACCATTGCAAACCGTCACTATTCCCTTCCAACCGATCCTGACCATCGTTTTCCACTTCTAACCACTGCTAACCATCACTAATTGCACTCTAACCTTCTCAAGCCGTCTCTCTCCATTTCCAACCGGCCCAGTTCATCTCAATACGAAAATTTATTATAAAAATCAACTTAGTACATTACTAGAATTAGGAACAATGTAAAGTCAATTTAGGCAATACATAAAGCTATAACCAATACGCAGGGAGATTTTATATATTTCAAATAACAGGTTCACAATAGTGATTTAGAAATTTTAAAATATAGCGTTAACAAATTAACAGATATTAATTAACTTATGTTAAAGCTTGTTGGCAGATGATAGAGAAATTTTATTGCCGTTGAGGGAAATAAATATGCTTCGGCAGGATGGTTTAAAATTTGGGTTGGTTCAGAGTATACTTGAATAAAGTTTGGTTTGGTCACCTTGGAGCAATCAAAGTTTAATGGTTCAATATAATTATGTGCAAAATATTCTCCTTCCAGGATCGCTCTGTGCTGATGGTGCTGTGTTTCTTGTGGAAAGTGATTGACGCCCGTTACTCCTGTACAGAACCTCTCAGCCGGATAAATCTCCATGTCACTATTCACATTTGTCGTCAGCAGCATAGTTTTTACACAAAGTTTCATAGAACTAAGTACGGGAAATTTGATAGAATGACTTTACTTTCAAACGGCCTTTAACGAAATCTGTGACGTGCACAATTTGGATCCACTTTTAAAGTAAAAAGAAAATTAAAATGCTTGTCATCATGATTACAATTGGTATATTAATTTTGTTACTCGGACAACTGTACGGTTTACCTGATTTTAAATATTGTCATATGACTGTTTTGATTACGGAGTCATCATGTACTGAAATAAATAAATGGTCACTGTTTGTTAATTGTTACTGTCGATCGAACGTTTCTTGAGAAAAACAAAACAATTAGCTAAAATAATTAGGAGATTGTTATACGTACATAAATACCTACATACATAAATAATTTAGCAATCTAGGCAATCGAAGCGAGAAATTGATGAGTGGCAGGATCGGTTATCATAAACAATTATCTCGGTCGTACGTAATGAGCCGATATTGTTACATTGTGGCGTTTTGAGCCGAGGCTTGCGGATTGATGGACCTGCTGTTGGGCCCCCTTCCGATCAATTTTAGTCCGCCTATCCTTGCTGGTTGGGTCAATACTCGAGTCTGAAGCGTTTCCGCCTCCCTTCGTCGGATAGTTTCGTACTGTAAGGCAGAAACAGAGACAATTAGAAATAGTTCGGAGAGGCTAGAGGTGAATAGGGATGGTTGGAAATGATTTGGTGCTGTTCGAGATAGTCAAGAATGATTAGAGGTCACTAGGGATGATTAGTGATGGCAAGGAATGGTTTGGTTCTGTTAGATAGGGCCAGGAAATATTTAGAGAACATCAGGAATAGTTACAGGAGGCTAGAAAAGTTTAACAGGATTTATTCGATGTTAGGAAGGATTTGGAACTGTGAAAGATCGTTAAGAATATTTAGTAATGTTTAGAGAAAGTCAGGAATGGAATGTTACTGCTTGAGATTGTCAGCGATGAATAGATGTGCCCGGTAGAAACGGTAGAATAGTCAGGAATGTTTACAGATCCAAAATGATACAATTAGAGATAGTCAAGGAATGTTTATCGAAGATTTGGTACTGTAAGAGATGGTCATGAATGTTTAGAGGGAAACAGGAAAAGTTGGGTTCTATTAGATACTGTCATAAATGTTTGGAGAGGGTTTGACACTACTAGAGACCATCGGCATTGTTTAGAGAAGGTCAAGTAATGGGTTTAGTACTGTTAGATATGGCCAGGAATATTTAGAGATGGTTAGGAAAGGCTTGGACTTTTAGAGGTGGTTGTTAAGAGAATGTACGGAACAGGAACTATTAGAGATGGTCAAGAATGTTTAGAGAATGTCAGGACAGCTTTGGCACTATTTGAGGTGGTCAAGAATTTTTAGAAGGAGGCAGGAAAAGTGTGGATTTATTAGATATAGTCAGCAATGTTTACAGAAGGTTTGGCACTGTTATAGGCGGTCAGAAATGTGTAGAGAGAAGCGGGAAAAGTTTGGTTCGATTAGATATGGTTAGAAATGTTTAGAAAGAGTCTGGAAAAGTTTGGTTCAAGTAGATATGGCCAAGAATGTCTAGAGAAGGTCAGGAAAGGATTGGTATTTTTCGAGGTGGTCAGGAATGTTTAGACAATTTCAGAATAAGTTTGATTCTATAAAGATGGTCAGGAACGTTTAGAGAAGGCCGTGAAAAGCTAGATATTTTGCAGGCGGTAAGAAATATTCAGAAAAGTCCAGGTGAAGTTTGGAACACTTCAGAATGTATGGTTTTTATAATTGGGAAATGTCTTCACTTGTCCGACAATATAAGGATGGCCGGATTTCATATTGAAAATGAAAGGGTTTAGTTAGGCAATCATGTGTAGAAATAACTCGTAGGTCGTTCATCTGAGTGGACTCTTAATATCCTTGCCTTAAGGTGTAAACACGATCTATTTATAAAATCTGGTATATTTTAATTGAATTCTTTAGGCTTGTTGTAATTTCGCAATAGAAGGTTTAAAAAAAGTTGGATTATGAACCTGTTGTTTCTTCGAGCCTTTACTGACTAAAGGTTGACGCGATGGATCAGAACTACTTTACATCTCTTTTGTTACAAGTTGTTCACAAATAAAATTATAAGTGTTACGCCACATGAATGTACGAAAACATTATCTGACTTTTCAATGTGGTGAAAGTAAATTTTCAAGTTTAGACTGTTGGGACTGAGTGAAACGTACCGCGGGCCTTGGTGCGACAGGCGTTCCAGTGGTAGGGAGAGGGTTAAGGTCGGACCGGGGGGGGGGGTCCGCGATTGTAAAAGAAACGAAAGGACGATGGCTTCATACATAAAAAAACATATAGGCTCCAGTCTCTCCATCCATCCACTTGTCCTAATGTCGTTTTTTTTTCTTTCTTTCAGGCGTGGTGTAGGTGTGTAATGGTCGGAGCGAATGCCCTCATCCCTGGGAAGGAGGCGGCAGTCAGTGGAAGTCGGGTGGATGGACGATGCAAGGCCTAGGACTCCAGACTCCACAGCCAAAACCCACCGGCTCTGGAGCCTAGCCCGCCCGCCCGCCGCTCCCACCCATGGCACAACAGTCACGTGAGTACATTTTATTTGCTTTTCTTCCTATATCATTTATCTTTTATGGTCGTTTGGTGAAACCTATTTTCTATTTCGAAATCGTTAAGATAAAAGTGTCCGTTTGTCAAGTCTGACGGTCTGAAAACGGCAAGGTCTTATCAGGGAGAGGGTCACGTCCAACAAGACTTCAAGGCACGTTTAAACCGTTATCATTAATGCCAAGATGTACGGAGTCGAATGTAAACGTGCATCCTTCTAGTCGTTAAAAGCCGTGTAGCACGTTGTCGGAAGTGCCTATCCGCTTTTAGAATTAAAAGATTCCGGTGAGTTTTTCTTTTGTCAAGTCCCAAAGCCTCGTTCGAAATCTATTCCAGGCGATGGCCTTCTGCAGACGGCCTGACTCAGCGGTCCGTTCCTGGCCCCGGCTGGAATCCCTCTTCGGCTCGATTTTTCTCGGAATTTGCCCCGGACGTGACGGCGAACACGAGGAGAGCGGGTTTTGTTTAGTCTTGTCCCCTTTTCTAAACAGAGATGTATATTTACACTGCTGAGACGTGCAGGTTCTGGGGGACGACGGCTGCACCGGCCGACGGGGGGCTGCACCGGCAAGGACGTCTTACGTCAGTGTTCGACCTCGCCGTCCTCGCCCAGACGTTTTCTTTTCTTTCCTTTTAGTTTTTACTATTTTTAAACTGTATTTGTGACCTTATGATCTTGAAAAGAGACGAAATCTGTTTTAGATTTTCCATGCGGATACTCAGTCTGCCACCAAGCCACACCGTATGTCATTTTTTGTTTATTCTTATTTGTTTCATTCCTATATCTATCTTTACTCCATACAGTACTTAATTAATCTTTCTTACATTTGATTAAACTTACTCGAGGGAAACATATTTCAATTTAATCATCTTGAAGTACCAAACTTGAACCTGTCTCAAGAGCAAATCTCAGCCCCCCCCCCTATTTTATTATCTTCCGCACACATTTATTGAAATTCCCTCCAATATCTAAAGCTTAGAAATTTAAATTTTGCGTTTTCAGATTTAACTATGGCATGCAACCCTTGTAGTTTATCAAGGGGACACCTCCTCCTCTCCTGGTCGGCGTTTCGTTTACTTACAAGCCCGATATAGTATTTAGCGATCCGAAATATACCCAGACTAAACAAATGAAGTACGGATGCCGTTCCGATGAGACGGCATTCTGTTTTTTTCCCTACTCCATTTAATGTCAATTTTAGATATCCGGAGTTAAATCCGGGCTTAAACACGAAATAGCAATAGTCTTTCCTCTCCCACGTTTGTTGTGTTGGGTTTGAAACTTATTTTAGCTTGCATACTGGTCCCATTTTCGGTTTAGTTTCAATACCCGGGAAATTGAACAATAAGAACAAAAAAAAAACCAATTTACTCAGGCCCGAAACAAGTTTTTTCACATATCGCACATTGGATCCTTCTTAATTGCTTCCATTTTTTTCCACGGAAAAAATGATACCATGTCCACATTGAATTGGAAAGAATAGTTAGAGAAGCTAAATGCAATTGAGGAAAGTATCATAGCTAAAAGTGAAGAAAGTGTCAGATGCCCAAAAAACAGTAGCCATAGTGCTATATTATGGCTTTGTTCTTGGAATTATAAAAAACACTCGTAATATAATCGTGGAAGTTCTCAGAGATGGTTTGGGTTGTGGGGGATCGATAGAAGCGATCAGGGAAGGTGAAGGTTGGTTAGAGGTGACAAAGAGATTACGAATGGTTAGAGGTGATTAGGGAGGATTTAGGATGGTTATAGAAGGTTAGGGGTGGTTAGAGATGATTAGGAAACGATAAGAATTGTTCGAGGTGATTGGGAGGGGTTAGGATGGCTCATGGTGGTTATAGAAGGTTAAGTATGGTTAGACGTGATTGGGAAGGTCAGGAATGTTTAGCGAAGATCAAAAAAGGTTTGATACTATTAGAGATATTCAGAAATGTTTAGAGAAGGCCAGGAGAAGTTTAGAGCACGGCAGAATAAATGGTTTTTATGATTGCAAAAAGCCTCAATGCGTCCGACAATACATGGATGGCCGGATTTCGTATTGAAAATGAAAGGGGTTAGTTAGGCAATCATGTGTAGAAATAACTCTTAGGTCGTTCATCTGAGCGGACTGTTTTAATAAGCCTTAAGGTGTAAACACGATCTATTTATAAAATCTGGTATACTTTTTTATAATTGAATTTTTACGCGCGTTTTAACTGTGCAATAGACGGTTTCAAAAAGTAACGGTGTTGGATTAGGGAAGATGTAGGATGGTTGGCTGGTTTAGAAGGTTAAGGGGTGGTTAGAAATAGTTAGGAAACGTTATGGATGGTTCAGAGGTAATTGGAAAGGTTCAGGATGGTTAGTGGTGGCTATAGATGGTTAAGGATGTTTAGATGTGATTAGGGACGATTTAGGCTGATTAATGGTAGTTAGGGATGGTTAGAGATGATTAGAAAACGTTAAGGTATAGAGAGGTGATTAGAGGTTAAGAATGGTTACTGTTAGTTATAGATGGTTAAGTGGACTCCTCTATAACCATTCTATAACCTTCCTAATCATCTTTAACCAACCTTCATCTTCCCTAACAACGCTTAAACGTCGCTAACCATCTCCAATCACTTCCAAGATTATATTACGAGTGTTTTTATAATTCCAAAAACAATGTCATAATGTAGCAATTTATCTTTGTGGTTTAGGTTAAGGCCACCATCCACTATTAGCCTTAATTTTTTCCTCAATTCTATTTAGTTGGCCAACTATTGTTTCTCAACGCCCAGAACTTGTTTGTCAGTTATTAATCGTTGTCAGTTTCAACGTAGACGTGGTATCATTTTTTGTGAACAACAAAAGGAAGTCATCAAGTTTATTCAAGGGCTAGAGATGATCAATTTAGTTCAAACTTCTTTTGTCAATGTCAACACGGGAAGATGGGGGGGGGGGAGTCTAGGCGAGCCAAAGATAATGTTTCAGACCTCGATTATCGTCTCGCCTGAATCCCTGTGTTCCCGAGCCTATTCCTTTTGAACCAATAGCCCAAAGAACCATTTTACCACATATCGTAAATTGAAAAAAATGGTGACTCAGTCTAAGAGACGGACCGAGATGGCCAGGAATAGACGCAGGATCGTTGTTTACATTCCGGAAGATAACCCTTTGGCAGACGGTGCAGACAGACGAAAACATAAAAATTTATTTTCGTCCCCGTCGTTCCATTGTTCCTTTTTGCTCCCGGACCCAGGTGAGGGCGACGTTTGGGGGGAACTGCGTAGGGCCCGCGGACCGCGCGTCCCGACCGCGTCTCCCTGCTTTAATTCGTTTTAAATTCGTTTAAAAAGGAAGGACGAATTTATGGAGGGGATCCACGAAAAAGGAGACCCGGTTGGGAACGGTATCACTCCCTCTTCACTATCATGACGTTTTATCATTATCCAGTTCGGAACTGTTCGCCAATACGTCTTGTTATTTACTAACACACCATGGACGCGATCTTACACGTAAGAACTTACACACATACATATCTAGTTATATAATTCCCTGAAAAAAAAAAAAAAATTACAGACGAAAGAAATTATTTGCTTTATTTAGAGGAAAATTCCCCCTCCAAATTTTATAACAAACGTTTAAGAGATTAGTCCGCTGTTTATCAACGGCCGGTTGACTCATCGTTGAGTAAAGTCTGGACGTTTATCAGGGCTGGCTATCTCACGATAATGGCTCAGTTGCAAAACAATATTTTTTTTATTATTCCCTCAGATCAAAACACAAACAAACGTCTATTTTTTAAAATCAAAAAGGTTTTTATCACAATACACTTTTTTCAAACTAGTTTAATAAAATCACACTGGCGGATATAATTTTTTATAACGCACAGAATAGTTTCATTAATTAATAACAGTTCACGTTGTAATAAACTTAATGCAAATAGCACGAATATTTTGGTCTGCTTTCCGGAGCTGTTTGGGCACCCCCCCCCCCTCCGAAGTCGAGATCAACAATTTTTGCCACCAACAGTCGGGCGTAATTTTTGTAAAAAATATGGGAAAAATTTTCGTAATTATATTCAAACAACACTGAATGAAAAAGGAACGGACTATATAAAATAAAAAATCAAGGAAAATCAAACGACTTCACATGCTGAGATTGAGTTGCGAAAAACTTTTCTATTTTTCTATTTTGCATAATGTCCAGTTCTCCAGTGAATCTCTCTCTCTCTCTCTCTCTCTCACTTAAAATAGTTGCGCCTTTTTCCTTTATACTTCACAACTATTTCCTTCCTGAGTCCTTAAATCAAAGAGGTTTTTTTTTATCAACTGTGCCTATGTATATGCTAATGTTGCCGTTGATTATATATATAAATATATATATGTATGTATGTATGTAATTATGTGTATATATAATCAATCTATTGTTATATATTATATATATCCCCAAACCGTGCCGGATAAAAATAAAATTACTTGTTTTTCGAAGGGTGAGGGTCTTAAACAGTCAATTTTACGTTTGTATAGAAAAAAAAATTATAATATTTTTAACAGGCGATATGAAGTAGGATAAGCACCCTAATCCACCCACCTTTTCAACAGATTGGCCGTCTATCGTTATCGTTTTGTACAGGCCGTTATTGCGGGGGGGGGGCATCAGCTATTTATTATCGCCGGGACGTGATCCGACCGATTCCGGTCGCGTCTCGGCCACGATTTAGGAAAAACGGCCAAAAAAATAAAAAAATAAAAATAAAAGTAAAACACGCCCTATGGTTTTCCTTTTTCCACACCTTTTACGAAACGCGAGAAACCGCCGGATATATTACCAGAACTGGCTTGGACGGTGAAATAATGTGGGAAAGAAAATATCTAATCTATGTTCTCCTATTACCGTCTGAAAGATAAAATTTCCGGACACGCCAATAGGTAAACGAAAAGACAAATAATGATCATTGTACACTTCGCCAGTAAAATTATTATCGACAGATCTGTCCGTTAGAAATGATAAAACTTGGGGGAATTCTTTCTTTAAACGATAGTTCTTGCTCACAGTTTGTTGTTTTCAACTATTCGGATCTCAAGCTTAAAGTCCATCATCGAACTTCTTCCTCCATTATTAGCTTTAAGCTTGAAATCCAGATAGTTGAAAACAACAAACTGTGAGTAAGAACAATAGTTTTAAGAGATTTTTCTATCTGTTATTAATTTTCAATTTACATATTTAATTTTATTATTTCATTTTTTATTTCCGGTACGAGGAACAATAGTTATCAGCCTTTATTTTTCCCGTCTATCAATTCCCCTTTAGACTGACGGTCTGAGAAAGAGGTCCGGGCGCTTTCTCGTCTTGACTGACAACCGATAAGATAAACGGAACGGGTTCAAGCCGTGTCAATAATAATAATAACGTTTCAACCGGGACGTCGATAGTCAATAATTGTCCGTGAAACTGCCCATATCGAGCTGATGCAGACAGTGAATGACGTGAAGTTTGTACACCAAAAGAAAAGACGTAGACGTTAAAAAAACGTACTCTTTACAGACTGTATATATAGAGGTAGGAATTTATTTCGCTTACAAAAATTTCGGTTCGGAAAATATGTATATATATTTTATCTCGGTCTTGTGGTTGAGGAACGCTGGAGGTCAACATTTGGGCCAAAAGTGGGGCGACACTAAGTACCACTAGGGAAACTACTCAATTAAAGGGTAAGGCAAGAGTCATTTTTCCACCATCTATTTAAAAATTGTCGAATTACCAATCGCCTCAGCAACACAGTTGAATTATTCCCGCTGTTACATTTCAATTTTCGATTGCAACGCTGAGGCGACACTGGAGGCAACTTTAAGCGAGATATTTCGAACACCACGGGGGGCATTATTGGAGGCAATTCTAAAAGTGCGATACTTCGAACACCACGAGGGCAACATTCGAGGCAACACTAAATGCGATATTTCGAACACCGCGGGAGCATCATTGGAGACAACACTAAATGCAATATTATGAACCAAGAGGGGGCAAAATTGAGCGGGATATTTCGAAAAACCACGGGGGCAACATTAACGACAAAACTAAGGGGGGGGGGGATATTTCGAACACCACAAGGGCAACATTGGGGGCAACACTAAGAACTGTATTTTGAACCAGGAGGGGCAACATTGAAGGCACACCAAGCGCGATATTTCGAACACCACGGGGGCAAAACTAAGTGGTATATTTTGAACACCACGAGGGCAACATTGAAGGCAACACTAAGTTCAATATTTCGAACACCATGTAGGCAACGCTAAGCGGCTTATGTTCGACCTCAAACATTGTTGAAGGAAAATGTTAGGTTAGAAGCGATAAAACATTGCCCGCGCACTTATCGTAAATGATAATTAACTGTTCTGTCGGGAAGGCGATCGTTTTGCCACCCGTATACTTGGACCACCACTGGGAACAACACTGGAGGCGACATTTAGCACCTCTGGGGTAACAATAAGCAACATGGGCGCAACACTATGAGTAACAATTAATTGTAGTTTTCGGTTGAGATAAAAAAAAGTCAATGGCACGAGCGGGATTCGAACCCACGATCTTCGGCCTACACAAGCACGAGAGGCTTATTAAACCGAAAACAGAATTTTACTTTCATCAACCATCGTAGTCTACGAACAAAATTTAATCAAAATATTATAGAGGTGAAGTATCATGCATGTATGAAGAAAATAGCGAGACCAGAAGAACCGCAAACTTTTTTCCAATTCTTTATTTTTTTGTCAATTTATTTTATTACATGGGTTTTCTAAGTGGAAATTATATAGTTTTATATGAATTGGAAAATGTAATACTTCAAAGGTTGTAACAGGTGAAATGAATAACCTTCGTTTAGTCGAAGCCTTTTGGATTAATACTTTTGTTTGACAAAAGTTAATTGTGAGTTATTTTCGAAAGGCTGTTTTAAATTTAATTCAGCCTTGTCTTCGAATGAATCGCGCCCTTGTGGAGAAATGGGTAAAGGTGAAAAGGAGTGAAGGTGATGTGCCTGTTTGAGCAGTCGGAGGTGCTTTTTTTCGGCCGGTATCGGTTTCGGACACACCTACGATAGTACGATAGGTCTTCGTATTTCGGACCGATAGGAATGATTTGGCTCCCAGCGTAGCTTTCTATTATTAGAATTTCTATTATTTCTATTATTCGCTCGCTCGCCAGACACACTGACGGCCAGAGATCCCCCTTCATCCCTGCCGGCGAATGCCGTTAAAAAACCCTCCCCACGCGGGTCGACAAGTGTCATCTGGTATGGTCGAAAAACGCTTCGATTCTGTGCGTCTGTGTGTTGGAGAGAGAGTGTGAGTAGCAGTGAACCAGAGAGAGAATGGGAGAGCGAGATAGAGAGAAAAAGAGAAAGTTCGTTCTCCACTTCTCGCGTTTGGGCAACACTGATTCGGGGTGAGCTTTTTCGGTTTAGCCCGTTAATATTTATTGGACTTGAAAGTAAACGCCACAGAAATAATATAAGTTCGTATTGTCCTGCGTTTTTCTTTATTCTTTACAATTGTTTTACACCGAAATACTACAGTACTACAAAATAGCAAAAAAAAAACCAACAGAAACCTAACCTTGAAAAAAAGGTCAAGTTGCAGACCCCCCTCCAAAAAGGTCAGTCCATCAATTTAATGATATTTACACTGTGTCCAAGTCGGTTTTTTTTCGTCCATAATCTGAGAAAACTCAAGTGAAAAACAACAAAATGACAAATTTCAAATTTCTGGTATACATAAATCAGTTTTTTCTTCCTTTATTGGCCAATTTTCAGTATTTAGAACCGAAATTCTATCAAAGTAGATCTTTCTTTGTCGTATGTGCAACAATATGCTATTATCTGACTCCAAGTTTGGCTTTTGTACCCGCAAGGGCATGCAGGATTATTTATATTGTCTTGCAAGAAATGGTCTATTTTTACCATGGTTTGTCATCGCCATTGTGGATGTGAAGGAATGCTTTATATCGAGTCGAAGGCGAGAAGTTATAGTCGGAAAATAGCGTTTTGTTATTTTTGCAACATTGGTTTCCGTCCTTCTTCCCACTTTTTTATATTCTTCTCCTGTTTCCATTCTTCTTCCCACTTTTTATGTTCTTCTCCGCTTTCCATTCTTCTCTCCACTTTTTATGTTCTTCTCCTGTTTCCATTTTTCTTCCCACTTTTTACGTTCTCCTCTGGTTTCCACTCTTCTTTCCACTTTTTTTTATGTTCTTCCTCAGTTTCCGTTCTTCTTCCCATTTTTTATGTACTCCTCCTCAATACGATTTCTGATGTAGGTTACAGGAATTCAGAGAAACGATCTGCGAGATCTGCCATCTCATTCCTCACTTCACCAGCCTTGACCTGATAAATTGTAACGCGACAAACGTCGCAATATTTTTAGTTTAAAACAAAGCCCATTTTGAGACGAAGCTGAGTGTGAGAAAAACCGGGTGAATTTATCGAGTAAACACAAAGCAGCTTCCTACTGCCTTGCCTTCAGATAGATTAAAATTGTTGTACATCTGTGATATTTTTCCGAGATTTTTTTTTTCGTAAAACCCCTCTTTTGATCTCCCCCACTTTTAAAAATTAATAAAACGATAATTGTACAAAATGTTCTAAGTGAATTTCTAAAAGAAAACTTAATTCTCGCGAAAAAATAACAAACTTGGAGGTTTATAGAGGACCTTTTTGCCCTCGAGATCACGTAGCATCCCGCCTCTAAACCGCCTCCCTCCCGTTTCTGAATTAAAACGTTTAATTAGAATTATTCTATCTTGGGATTAATAACTAAGGCGATATAATTATATAAGACGGTAAGGTAAATCGTAAATCCTCCCAAGGCGAGAGTTTCTTACAATTCTAAACCTGGGCCTATTTAGTACAAAACAGACTTTACAGAATTAAAATATACAATATGAATTTTTTGTTTTATGAAAGCATAAGGCCTGATCCTGAGGGCAATAATAATAAAAAGTTCCGATTTGGTTACAAATATAAATACATTAGTGATTTTCTCTATGGGCTCAGTTTAGTTTAGACTTATCCGATCATTGTAGTGCGCCTGTCAAGGATTCCCGCCATCTTCAATACTGGATCTGTACCATCCCTGCAGATCTCTAACCACTCCTGGTCGTTAGACAGCCACTAACCATTCGGCCGGTGGCGTACTTAAAATCCTGATTAAAAATGCGTTTAGACTTACTTAAATTTTGTAAAATTGCTGGATCGATTCGTGGCAAGTTCTTTTCTATCTTCGTCCTTAGAGACGCCCCGCGGAGCATCGGTGTTGCGTCCTAGAATATATTGGGGCGGTGATCGTCCTTGAACCTACTCCGAGAGGTTCGGACATCCTTTCAGCCCGGTGGCCTTCCTTGGCAAGGAGAAATCCTTTCCGTTTACCGAAAGAAAACGAGTCGACCAATAATAACAATACGTCGGGTATAAACGAAGGGAAGAGATGGCCCACCCTGGCCTGGTTTGACTCTAAAATATATACCCTTCCCTCTATGACGATTGAGGTGTACGATGTAAATCAAAAAATCCCCTGGTCTTGTTTGCAACCGCGCCGCCTCTTTTTGCACTTCGGCCAAATCCATTTCTAGAACCAACAAAATCCTTAACTAACATTGGCGTAGAAACAACGTTTAATTAAAAACAGGGTGTCTTACAAGGAGACGATTGGATGTCACGGATTTGGACCGAACTTTGATTTAAAATGATAAATTAACAAAATACTGCTCATTGTGCTTATTGTAACCAGCATACTGTAAACAAAGCAGATCAGAAAATTAAAATCAGCCTGTCTGTACTTATTAGTGTGAATGAGGGCGGCTTTCAATTGAATATGGAGTGCACTGAAACCCGCCAAATTAACGTTATATAGTAATAATAGTAATATCCAAAATATCCAGCACGTATTCGCCACTTCTTGGGAACAGGCTTTGGTTTTGCCGAAATAAATTTTTGAAGGTTGAAATTTTCACTTTTTATGCAGATAGTAATCCAAGCTGCCGAGTTTGGCTAGAACCTTTCGGGCCACTCTTTTATTTATAAAAATAAAAGAATTGGTAAAAAAAAATTCTTGCCCCAGAATTCGTCCAAGAACACTGCAAATTTTTACCCGTTTCATTTCCGGGAGGAGTCGTCTTGAAAATTAATTCTCTATAATTTTTTGCTTTTTCAAAAAAATCCAGTGTATTTGGAGATATTTGAAAACATAGGAAAAACGTGGTTCTCAGTTATCGGTATCAGTGTTGCTCCCATGGTTGCCCTACCGCTGGAAGCCAGATGTTTCGGACCACGCTTTTATAATAAAAAATAAAATAAAAAAATCTACCCCAAGAATTCTGGCCCCCCCCCTGAGTCCAACCAAAAACCACTGGCTAAATTTTACCCACATAATTTCTTGGAGGGGGCTCATTTTTATGGAAAATTAACTCTCTACAAATTTTGCTTTTACAAAAAAGTCCAATTTGGAGTTGTTTAAAACAAATTAGGGAAAGCATGGTTCTCAATTCTCGGAATCAGTGTTGCTCCCAGGGTTGCCCAAACGCAGGATAAAGGTAAACACAATTATCACGTCGATTTCTCGCTTAATTAATAAAACCCACAATTTTAAGTGAACAAAAAATTCTACCTGAAATATTCTTGCTATTCGTGAATCCATCCAAAAATCGCAGGCTAAATCTTACCCTTTTCATAAAAAAAGATGGACAACATCACATCCTAGAATCAGTGTTACCCCCAGTTTTTCCCAAACACGGTATGTAGGGAAAAACAGTACTTCAAATCGTGAACTGTTATGTTATACACCTGTCAGTAATAAGTACTGTTAATTGAACAAACTGTTAATTATTCACTTTAAAATAATTACTTATTCATATTTGAATGGTTGTTGTTAAGAACTGTTTACTTTTGTCTCTGCTTTTCCGTCTGGCCTTTTCCTGTTGGCTTTTTCAAAACATAAGCTCATCCTAAAGAAAAGACTCTTTTAACATATAGATATGTTTTTATTGTTAATACCAGTTTTTAACAAAAGAAGAAAAAGTTTTGTGAACGGTAGACGCCAAGATGCAAGCCTCTGCGGATACGAGGCCGTCCAGGGGACGGAAGGGGGTCAGCACGTCTGGCTCGGCCACCCAATTACATTTCTTAATTGAGCAGAGCGACGAGCACTAACGGTTCGTTTAATTGCATTTTTATTTAGAATCGGGCCCGTTTTATGCGACGGCTGACAGCCCCGCGTGTAGTTTGAAGGTCGTAAAAAAAAGGAATAGTTAACCTGGAAGAAAGGGACGAAGACTGTAGAACGGACCCGAAATTTACCACTCTATTTTAAAATTGTCCCGGAAGTAAATTTGCACCAAGCCTTGTACAACTTACCACAAAGTACACTGTCATCAGATAACTTTTAATTTTTTTTACTCGTAAACCATACACTCGAATCTTATCGTTTAATTTCTTCGTATTGTTCTACCTTCTTTATATATTGTTTGCTTTTTGTTCGGGATGATTTAAGAGATAAGGTCGTATTCCGTGGTTATTTGACAGGATGAAACATCGGCCATTGAGGATCTACTTACTTACTAACGAGCCTTAACATTCTGAACTTTAAAACATTAAATTAACTTTACAACCTTTATTAGCATTTCAGGGGAGAGTTAATTTTAAAGGAAACCACTATAACTTTTATTTTATCACTTTTTCGAAAATAATCATGAGTTTCTGAGATATTCGCAAAAATAGAGGCAAACACTTTCCACTTTCTGAAATCAGTGTTGTCCCCAGTGTTGCTCAAACGCGGAATGGAGGGAAAAACATCGATAGAACTTTTGTCACTTTCATTTCGAAAAGGGGTTCATTAAAATAAATTTTGTTTAAATTTTACTTTTTCAGTTTTTCAAAAGTCAATAGTTTTAGATGTTTGGGAAAATATAGGAAAAATATGGTTTTCACTTCTCGGAATCAGTATTGCTCCCAGTGTTGCCCAAAGGCTGGATAAAGGGGTTTAATAGAATAAAAAATTATCATTCTGTCCTAAGGGTTTTTGCCATTACTGAATACAAACAAAAGCTAATATCAGTCGTCTATAATCATAGTTTGTTCTTTTTACAAAAGTGTCCATAATTTTTGGAGATATTTGGAAAAATTTGGAAAGTAAAAAAACGTGGTTCACATTTGTCAGAATCGGCTCTTCAAAATGAAAGTGACAAGTGTTTTATCGATTTTTTTCTCGCCATTCCGCATTTGGGCAACACTGGTTCCAGAAAGTGGATACATGTTTTTTTCTGTTTTTGCGAATATCTCATAAACTGGTGATTATTGTCGAAAAATGTACGAAATAAAAGTTGTAGTGAATAAGATTTCCTTTAAATTTAACTCTCCCCTAAAATAGGAGGGCCAAGATTTTTCGAGCTTAGGAACAAGAATTTTTTTTCTAATTGTAAATGATGAATTTTTTAAAATTTTATTTGTTGGTAACACTTTTAAAAATTTATTTTACAGCCTAGGAAGAGTTTTAAAAGGATTTAAAGTGATTCTTTACAAATTTGATTTTGTTACTTTTCTCAAAAATAGTGATAGTTTCTGGCATATTGCATATATGTAGGAAAAAAAGCATGTTTTAGTTAGGGTACATCCTTTATCGCAAAGTCCGGCCGGAATTTTGGGGACTACTCTTATAATAAACCAAATGGATGCTGGTCCTTTACATTCTCCCCCTCTTTTATTTATGATTCTAGCGATCTACTTTTGTAGTATATGTTTTTCAAGGGGTTTCCAATCGGTTTATTTTGCCCCCCTTCCCCCAAGCCATCGGGACGAGATGAGTCAAAAAGAACCACGGCGCGTCTCCCCCCGCCCCATGTGAATGGTCTTTGTGAATGAGCTTTCTCACCCTCTCTCTCGGGCACCCTCTCGCCCTCCACTTCCACCCCTCTGATGTATCTGCGCCCTAGGCCTATCCTATTGATCGCCGGGGACGACAAGACTTACATCGGACAAACACCCCCCCCTGGCCAGACGATACGCAGTCTGCCGTCTGGTGGAACTGATTCATTCCGCTCCCCGTCCCCCTCAGGGGTGCAAAACCACCCCCACGAGATCGTCACAACAACTGTTTCAATACCAACAAAATATTACGTTCACAGAAAGGCATCTTTTGCAACCACTTATGAACATTACCAAGACTCTTTTATGATAAAAGCATCAGCTACATATAAACATCATATAAACTTTGAACTCTGAATAACCCAAGTAAAAGTAAGCTATCTCTACTATTCGCCTTACATGGAATGGTTTCCTATAGAATGTACCGATCTAAAGCTATCTTATGTACTATTTATAAAAGAAATCCTTCACCTCCTTTAAGGAGAAACAGTCTGGCGCGTCTTTTTCGGCGTTGCGCAAGTCCGGCATTCTGAAAAGGTTGTATTATACGGCATGTCTAACCAGAAGGCTGGTGAAAAAATTTGGTAATGGATGACCAGTTGTGATTCAATTTTGTCTGCGGAACTTCAACTTTGGTCGGGGTCGATCATTTTGGTTTTCTTTT
Source organism: Cimex hemipterus (assembly GCA_039619505.1). NCBI lineage: Eukaryota > Metazoa > Arthropoda > Insecta > Hemiptera > Cimicidae > Cimex > Cimex hemipterus. The sequence goes on along the minus strand of CM077110.1, from coordinate 14,132,498 downwards.
ACTCGCTGGATTGGACTGTCAGATTTCGGCATGTTCAGTGTGTGTGCGACAGGAAGATCGTGTTGTGTGATGGACTTGAAATTGGGTCGATTCCAGTCAGCCAAACTACTTGGCCTGTCCTCACCTATTTCACAAAGCCAAGCGCGTTTCGGCATTTGGCTACTTTCGCCAGATGATATTGTACTGCTAATAAGAGGGCAAGAATAGGTAGTGGTTACAGATGGTTAGTGCTGGTCAGGAATGGTTCTATTATTAGAGGTAGTCAGGTTTGATTAGAGTTGGTAGAGATGGTTAGGAATAGTTAGAGGGGGTTGGTGGCCTCAATAGTTTAGACGATGACAGCGCTCTAAGGTAAGGTTTCTTACAAATGAGTCCATACATACAAAGGCGCTTTTTTCTTCAAAAAACCGGCACGCCTGCGATTGATACTGTTCTATTGTTGCGAACCCCCATTAAAAACTTCCGAATTGCAATCCTGGATTGGATATCCTAGCACAAGAAATTAAAAATCGAGAAAAGCAGCAATGTACGTAGCAAAGATCTATACCCAAACTTTTCCTACAATAATCGATTTTTGTAGTAGCAATAGAAACCACTCAGATTGAGTTAGATATGGTTTGGTACTGTTGAAGATGAGCAGGAATAGCTAGAGATGGACGGGAATGATTAGAGGTAGTTTTGGATTGTTAGAAACAATTATAGATGGTTGGGAATGGTTTCGTGCTTTTAGAGATGGTAAAAAATTATTAGAGATGTTTCACGGCGGTTATTAATTATTGGAGGTCAGGAATTATTTAGCCATATTGGAGATGGCGAGGAACTGGTTAGGTGTGGTTACAGATCGTTAGGAATGAATAATGTAGTTAGGGACAGTTGGAATTAATTAGAGTCTTTCAGGAAGGACTGTCAGAGATAGTCAGGATTGCTTAAAAGTGGTAAGAGGTGGTCAGGATTTGTTAGGGATGGTCTGGACTGCTTAAAAATTGTAAAATGTAGTCAGGATTTGTTAAAGGTTAAGAGACGATCAGGGATGGCTAGTACCGTCAGAGATTGTCAGTATTGGTCAGAGATAGCCTGGAATGCTTAAAATTGATATGAGGAGGTAAGGATTAGTTAAAGGTGGTTAGAGACGATCAGGAATGGTTTAGTACTGTTAGAGATGGTCCTGAATGTTTGAAAACGGTTATCGATTGTCAGGATTTGCTAGTTGTTGTGTGCTTGTTGGAGATATTCTGGAATGATTGGAGGTGGATAGAGTAGGTTGTATTGGCTTGGTTCTGTTAGAAATGGGTAGGATTGGTTAAAGATGTTTAGAGATTTGTACGTATAGTATGATTCCCCTTCCTTAGTTGCACCTTTGTACATATCTTTTACTGATGATTATTTTTCGACTCCTTCAATTTAGATATCTTTTTTAACCAGGATAAGTAGTGTAGAACACGTTAACAATCGTAGAATTTGATCCTCGGAGAGGGATTACCGTCCCCGTTCTCTCTTGTCTTTTTTTTGTTATGATTATACATATCGATCCTGATGAAGCATTTGGTGTGACAAAGAATTCCTTGGGTTTAGTGTATTTGGTTTATTTTGCGGGTTGCTCCTGTGTGCCCGGGTCCGGTATCCCCTATAAATCAGTCAGTCGTCTCTGCCCAGCGGTGGGTGAGCTCTCGTGGAAAAGGAAATCCGTGGAAATCGAGGCCAGTGTCCACTAGTACGAGAGTCAAATTGTACACGTGTTCGGGTCAAGTGTTGGATCGATCCGGATCATGCGCAATCCGTGGCGGTTTAAAAGGGATCGCGGTTCGACGGAGAGGGGCCGCCGAGTGAAAGTATAGCAGTTTACTGTCACCCCTCACTCTCGACGGCCCCCATCTCGTTGGGAACCGGGTTTTCGGCGTCCTGCAAAAAAAAAAAAAAAATCTGTTGTTACCATGAAATGTTTACTTTTATCATAGAAACGGTGAAAAATATTTGGTGAACCGTTCTTGGTTCACTGCTGATCTCACTGTTTATAGAATAACTGACGTGTTTTCTTTTTTTTTTTTAGATCAGTTTTATGTAATAATAATTGTTATATATTGTAACTATCCATTTGTTTTTCACATCAAATTTTGTTGAAAAACAAAGGAAATGATTTATTAACATTTGTGTATTGGCTACACTGTATATAATAACCGCGTGGGCGAGGTCTCGTATGTGTAGAAAAAGAAAGCGAATTCGCCCCCCCCCCTCCGGTTTGGCGAGCCGGACCGAAATGGGTAGATCAAGGTGATTAAAATATGCCAGACGGTCGGCTGCACATGCAAGCAATTATTGCGTCACTCGTCTGGAATAAATCATAGCCAGAGTCAAAGGAGCGACAGAGCCAGTAGAGACCAAGGACGCCGGAGGAATGTCGTCCCCCGCGGCTTTTGTCGAACCAAAATATAATTTCGATACGCGAAGTTTTCCTAGATGAGATTGTAATTTTCCTGAAGATTTTCGTCATTCCCGGCCCGCCGCGTTTCGCTATTTCCATTTTCGTCTTACGCAACCTGCTCTCCGAAACAGCCTATACACCAACAATTGGCAAGCCGACAAAACTGAGAGTTCACTTCATGACAATGCAATAAAATTATATTTCCAATTCGATGTCCTGAGAAATCCTTGAAGCTTTAAGACCTCAAAAATGTTAGAATTTGCTACTATTTAAAACAATTGTCATTGTTTTCCCCTCGATCTCATGTTAAGCAACACTGGAGGCAAAACTGATTCCGGGAATTGAAGTTGCTCGGTTTGGACTAGGGCTTCCCAAACTGCGGTCCACCGACCCAAAGTAACTTCGAGAAAAGTCAATAATTACAAAAGTAAAGTAGAATGAATAAATAAAGCTTAAAAAAACAATTAGAATGAGCGTTGAAAAGGGAAGTTTTTATATTTATTTATTCATTCCACGTTTATTTCTGCACACGTAAGCAAAATGGGCAAGACGTGGGCCTAGACTAGTCGGTCGATCGTTTTCCTAGAAGTTTTATTGTTGATACTGGGGGGGTCCTTCATTACCGGGAACTGATGATTTTCTTATCCACTCTTGATTTTTCCAAAGTTGTAACAGTTATCAAAAACAGACATCATCCTCATTCACCTAATTAGGAATGGACTGGCTAATTTATACAACTTTAACTTACTACGTATTATAAGTCACTAATTTTAAATACTTGAATGAAAGGTGTCCGCCTTAGATTCCGTTCTGCGAAAGAGATCCGCTGGCTAAAAAGTTTGGGAAGTCCTTGCTTAGTTGCTGATTTTTTTTTCATAATTCGTTAAAGTTTATCTGTTTTCTAAGTGAAGTATTTTTGCATTCTTGGTTTTAGATTTTATAAATGTTTTCTATAGCGCGTTAAAATGTTTTGACTTCTACACGAAAAATCCTCCGGACAATCTGGCCCGCTTGTCGCTTTTTCCCTCGATTTCTCGTTTGGGCAACACTGATTCCGGAAAGCGACGTGTTCAGTTTAGTTGAACATTTTTGATGAAAGTTAAGCTGTATTTGTAAAATGTATACTAGGTCAACCCAAACTTTCGGGCAAGAAAGTGCGATTTGATTGACGTGCGGATCTCTGGGTTCTTCTTACATTAAGATATTGTATTTTTTTTAAATTATTAGTTCATTACATTATTAATTTTTTTATGTATTATGATTAAAACTGTTTATAGAATACTACTGTAATTTGTAAGCTTAAATGTATGGATATGGCGGGTAGACTTAGGGCGGAGTGAGTAGGTGTATTGGCGGCACTGTACAGGACTACTAGATGGTGGTTATAACCTGGTATACAGGGGTGCATTATAAAAGCCTATAATTCTTAAACCTTGTAAGTTGTTAAAAATGGTTTCATAGTAATAATGGTAATGATTTAAATTTATAAGTATTGGTGCTGACGTTATTAATGTGTAAATTTAGAATTAATTAGGTAAGTGTATTGGCTGCACTGTATAAGATAATCAGATGGAGGTTATATTTCTAAAATAGAGGGTTGGATAACATGCGACCTAGATAGTTGACAGTTTTTTCCCTGATTACTATTGTTTAGGAAATTGTATATTTCTGATATAGACAGGTTCCGCCGAGTAGGTTGACAGGTTTTCCCTGATTATTATTGTTTCGGTCATCGTCTGGATTTGTCGGATTTGGTCCTGAGGCGGGGGCGCCGTTGGCAGGATGGCGTTCGATCCTGACGTGAGTGGGCTATACAGGGTGCTCCGATTGATTGACGGGTGCACAATTCCAGGGAGGCACTTTCAATCTCGCCGAACCGACACGTACCAATCCAGTTCAAACTGCTGAATAAGACTTAGTTCGCGGCTTAAAATTCGATAACCCATGTAATAAATAAAACAAGCAAATTCCAGCAATTGGCCACAAACTAATGTACTTACTTTAAAATTATTTCAATTTTTTATTACTTTAAGCGATTTTCTACATGCTTCAACCGGAATGCACCTTAGAAAATCGAATCGCGACCTTCGGGCAAGGTTTCAAGGAGCTGCCTTTTTTCACCTTTCACATCCGGCACAAGGCTATGATCTATGATCGTCCTCGACAGGTTCTTATTAGAAAAAAATAAATAAATGGGAAAACAAATCAATTGCCAATGGACATTGACAAGTACCCTTCCAAGTGTTTACTGGATACCGTTTATGAATAACCCTCGATGCACGAGAAGCTGTTTTGGTTTGTTCAGCAGTGATACTAAATATTCTACTGCTATACTAAACTACTAAATCCTCTTGGCCATCTCTGACAAACCGTTTCTTACCATCCCTAAACATCTATAAACCATCTATAACCTAGGACATTTTATTTTTAATACGCATTTATTCCTTTGGCAATCAGTGGGCAATCGGTGGCTCTCGGACGAGTTTCGCATGCAATGGCGTTCTTGATAACCCATCTTTCGGCATAAGGATCCATGAAAGGTACCAATAAGGGATTTGGCCATCTCTCTCTCTCTCTCTCTCTCTCTCTCTCTCTCTCTCTCTCTCTCTCTCTCTCTCTCTCTTCCTCCCTCCCTCCCTCCTTTTATTACAAGTTTCTCGGTGATTTGGTCATCTCTCAATCATTCTGGTCCCCTGTCGTCGCTGTTTTTGTTTTTTAAATGGCTTTTGGCATTCCAAACTTCTTCATCGTACCTGATCGGTTTCTTCATTACTTATTCATTTATTCTACATTACTAGAATGATTCATACACCAGTGACGTATCATCTTTTGCAAATTTGTTTCAATGATTGATTAAGGTCTGTTAAATTAATAGTTTTAAGACGTATACATCGCGCTTTGACTTTTTATGTCTGTGTTTTTCATTTGATTCCCAGTTCCGCAGAATTCTTAAAACGGACTCCCTTTTGGACGTGGTTCACCGATTGTTTAAGCTCATGCGAAAATCTGAAAAGCTCAGCATGCCCGTTTTGGGAGGAAATCGGAGGCGGACTCTATTTCTGATCTCCGTGGAAGTTGGTAATTTTCCATCTTACCCAATGAGAAACGTGTCCGGGATCCGCCGCGTAATTTCCCGAGTGCAAATTGCCGATGTTGTGAAATTTACAGACAGAGGGATTGCACAACTGCACAATGCACATGCCACACACAACTCCTTTCCGTCCCCTCCCGACATTTTTTTTTCCATTTTCAAACGAGGGATTGACATCATTCCAAAGCATCGATGATGATGACGGTAAAACCTTCAGAATTCCTTTTCATTGCAAGGCTTGACAGTGTGGGTCGAAATCTCGCCTTTCCATTTTCGCTGTTCCATCTCTGACACGTGCAAGTAAAATCCCGAAAGGCAATAGGGACGATAAAACTTTAAAAAACTTTCAATGAACTTTTTTTTATTACATAACAATAAACAGAAATTGCTCAATAATAATTGGATATTTATGTCATTCTTACATTCGTGTGGGTTTTGTTATAAAGAAAGACTATTTGAAATAGCTGGTTAGCAGTCAGTGAAAGCCGCCTGTGTAACAGCGAGGCCAGGCGGACCGGCGTCGGTAGAAAACTGGCTCAAACGATACCGGCTCAATTACTACAACATAAAGAAAGAGAAAAGTAATGACAACCTTCGTCAGTGTTTAATTTCTTTCCATGCCTGAGCGAAGAAAAGTCTAGGAATGCAATTCCGTTGGCCGGTTGTCGTAAAGAGCGCATTAAAAGCTCAGACGGTTTCAAAAATGTCGCGACAATGTTGCCTCATTCATCCTTGAACCGTCGGCCAAATATTTGCGATATAAGCACTCCTTTTTTTTATTTATTCACTTGTTTTGTTACCTAAGGTAGGAAAATAAAAAGGCCGTGGTGAATAAAATCAGATATATAAAAACAAACAAAAACCATAAGACGCTTTCGGGAAAGCCAAATCATTCCTTTTGTGAAAAAAACAATTGGTATCTGTGTTATGTTTTAAAGCCCTTAAATACGAATTATCATTGTAAGTAAAAAATAGTTATGGCCCGGGTAACACTGGGGGCAAAACTGATTCATGGGAAATGACGAACATTTATAATCGGCACTCTTCCTGTCCTCCTGTATGATTTCTATACTTCCTTCTCCTGTGTTACCAAACAGTTCACTTCGCGGAATCAGTGTGACCCAAACTCAAAATGAACTATACAACTAAACATAACTCTTTTCGTTAAGGGCAACACTGATTCATACAAGTAAGGATGTTGAATTGAATTAGCGCCCCCCTGTGTTGCCACTAAGGTCCCAAAGTAGTAAATTGTCTTCATATGTAAATCTAAACGCCTCTGTAAAAACTAGATCGTACCAATCGTCCAAAGACCAATGGCTGTGATCTCGAGCAAATGGGAACCGGGCACCTCGTGTCCTGGCCGATTCTGGTCCTCTTACGGGGCGAAAAGCCATCGGTCCATGCTGGTTTAATCTTCTTCGTGCAGAACATTCAAAAAGTTGGACACCTCGAACTTTCTGGAGCTGATGAATCGGTTGAACAACAGTAGATGTCGCATTTTTTCAAAGTCAAAAAGCGGCCATTCTGTTACCATAGGGCGTCCAGAGCCGAGCCTTCCATAGGACCAAGTTACAAATTATCTCAGTTACAAAGCAATAGCCGCATGCATACCTGATGGAAGGTCCATCAACACTACGTGCCACACTACGTGCCACACCACGCGCAACTTCCTCAGAACTAGGTGGCAATTTTAAGTTTCAAAATTGAAATTAAAAAAAGAAAGAAAACTAAACATCGTATTGCTTCAGAATTCAAATGAGACTGATTAAATATTTTAAATTTCGTTAAAAAGTAAACATTAAAAAATCAATCTTTTATACTTGTTTTGTATTAAGGATTAATTGTGATTAGCCAATGGAAAACATAGAGTAAACAAATTTTTATTGGTAAAATCAATTAGATAAATTATGGGCCGAATTTTCTTTTATGGAGAAAATTAAAAAAAATCAATCGGTGCAATTTTTTGTCAGTCAGTGTATTTGTAATATTAAAACTTACGTCTCCCAAAAAAATGACAATAAATGCCCTTTTCTTATCAATAGCGCAGCCAACACACATAATTATTTATCAAAATTTTGTATCCTGGTGTTTTTCAGAGTGCAGTCGAAGAATATCGACTTTGTGTCTTTCCGAAAAAATATTTCAACTTTGCGAAAAATTTGGGAGGGGCGCCCCTTTTATTCTTTTATAGTGTTAGAAACTCAAAATACAACAGTTCAACTGAAAACTTAATAAATGCCGGTATTCTTTGATACTTCAAGTTTGTTATGAAAGTTTGATAATCCGTTTCGTTATTATATTATTATTATTATTACTTGTATAAACGAATAAAAATTTCCGTATAATTAACTTTATATGATATGTTTCTTAGCCCTCTCGGGTCAGTTAATTTTACGGAATAAAAGTGATATTCTACAAAGGTTTAATAGCATTCTTTGCCCCTAGGATTTTCGGTTATCAGCCGTTCTCGGGCCGTTTAGAATTTTTATTTTATTGGGCCCAGATAGGGAAAATAAAATAAAAAATATAAAAGCGCCCTCCATGGGGGGGGGAATAAAAAGGTTTTAGAGGGGATTAATAAAAGAGGATTTCCCGTCAATGTAAATGAAGAAAAACGCTCTCTCTCTCTCTCTCTCTCTCTCTCTCTCTCTCTCTCTCTCTCTC
>CM077110.1:14091624-14124311 GCA_039619505.1 Cimex hemipterus | reverse complement strand
TCTCTCTCTCTCTCTCTCTCTCTCTCTCTCTCTCTCTCTCTCTCTCTTTTCTCTTTCACTTTTTTTCGCCGCAAGATTTCTTTCCGAATCCCTTTTAATGAGCGTCCCTCGCGGCCACTGCTCTTTTGTCTTTTCGACAATTAACCAAAAAAATTTCTTTTCCTTTTTCCCTCGGAATTAAAGAGAATAGCAGGATTTAATAATGGCGGTTGAAAGAAATATTAAAGAAATTAGAAGTAATAAAAAAAAGTTTCACAATCAATCCTTTACCTTTAAAAAAGTACAATTTTGACTGTTGATTCAAATAAGAAACTAAGACGATACACGAGAGATGAAAAAGTTACAATTTCCAAACCAGTAACGACGAGCTTTACGGTTTGGTCTAACTGTCACACTTAAATCTTTACAAAAAAGTATATACCACTTACTTTGTTGAACCGATATTGGGTCAGTCTATACCATGTTCCTCAAGCGCTTTTCGGCACTGAAGCGTGCTCAGTGTAGATCGTAGTTAATCTCACTTCCTAGAATCAATGTGAGTGAAGCATAATTTCAATCATTTATTCCGTCTCATAAATTATAAATAAACCCAGTACGATGTGCACTAACTCTTTCCTTACCTTCGATCTGGTTGGTCTCTTTCGTTGTTCCATGAATCAGTGTTGCCCCCAGTGTTTCACAAGATCTTTTTTTAAGAAAAACTTATGTGACTTATTTAAAAAAACACGTTTTTCACGACAAACCATTCATTATCATTTTTTTCTAACTGTGCTTCATTTCTACAATGATAAATCTTGTATTGTTCAAGTATGTATCTGCCTGCTTTCTGGAAAAGGATGATGGGGAAAACTGTGAAAACACTTCACTATTTGTATCTTTCGTGGCAACACTTATCTTAGTCTTCTTAATGAAGCCAAGTGTTTTTTTTTATTATTTTAATCACTGATAAACAAAAGTGATACAATAAGGTTGGCAATATCCATTCACTCTTCCTAATATCCAACACGTATGTCCCCTTTCCTTTGTTCTCCACTGTTATCAAACAGCTTCACCGTCCGGAGTCAGTGTGTTGGCCATCTCATGATGAAGATGGTTTACTTTATTTGGTAACTTTAGAGGTAACACTGGGGGCGACACTGATTCAGACTTCTTACTGAAATTTTGGAAGGGCTGTTGGGAAACACCGGAAAACGAAGGAAAGCCGAAGGCAAGTTAGAAATAGCGAGGACACATTAAAGTTTTGTTTTTCTTTGTGATTTATAGAGTAAAAAAAGATTGAAACAAATATTTCACATACAATTAATTAGTCCGCTTTCTACACAAAAATAATCAAAACGCGGAACTGAACAACCTCGCTTCTATGAAACAGTGTTGCCACTAAATTTACAAAACGAGTGAAATATCTTCAATTCTGTCCTTATGTCCTGCGTTTGGGCAACACTGAATCCGGGAAATAAGCTGTTTGGTAACAGTAAAGAGGGAAGGAAAGAAATCAGAGAGGAGGTTAGGATAGGTAGAAGGCGTATTATGAATGTCGGTCGTCAATTCCATGAATCAGTGTTGCCACCCATGTTACCCCAGGCCGAAAATTTTAATATTTTGTTTAACATGAAAATTCTTACTTAATGATTATACCGAGTGCTTAGAATCAAAATTGTTTTATTTTTCATTGTTTTAACAGTACTAACTAGTATTTTTAATTTTATTTTTGAATTTTGACATCTAAACAGAGTATATTAGTAGAAGGAATGCTTGTTTCAAACATAATTTATCCTAAATACATTTATATATAAAATACTTTAAAATGCCTGTATATATAATGAAGGTTAACAACATACCAATTGTGAATGTAGGTTTTGTACACAATGCATAACTTATGGCAACGGTTCGACCACATTTTCGTCCGTGGAGTTGGGAAACACTATTTATCGAAGGTCCTTGAGCGGATTGGCAATTTTGTTTTTGGTCTTCGTCTCTTCTTTTTATCGGCGTTCCGTTCCCTTTCAGGGATTTTAGTGCCGGCACGTGTCAGCGATGTTGGGCCGTACCCATGGCGACGAGGGGAATAACGGCAGGCGATCTTTACGAAATCACGTCCTTCGGCTGCTAAGATTGGTAGCCCAGGGCTAATTTATGACGAAACTGCAAGCAGAAGGTGAAAAAACCCACGAGGAACCTTGTGTCAAAACAACAATAAATATAAACGTTCTTTTTTTTTGGGGGGGGGGGGGTTTGAAATCATTTGGTAAAATGTTTATCTTGGCTAAGTTGCATGTTGTTTGGTGTCTTTTCTATGATCAAAGTAAAAATCTATTTGTTGTTTTGATTTTTGTGGATTTCGAACTTTAGATGCATGTTGAAGAATCGAGGTAAAAATAGTTCTTAAATCCGTGGATGGCGTAAATCACATGAGAGTCCATTTTCTAGGATTTCCAGAGAGGATAGGTTTAAAAAAAGGAGAAAGAAATGTTTTTCCGTTCAACCACCATGACTGGTAGGCGAGGGGTGTTAATTATTTTCCCCGAGTTTACATTTCTGTCAGACTTCGTATTTACAACGACAGATTTACCGTTAAATCAATTTATTACAACGGAACGTCGATTGTAAATTTTCTCGTAAACGGTAAATTCTTCAGGTCTCGGAATGGATTGGGTGTCGGTGCACCCCCAGGTCCGCGATGGATAGCCCAGAAACGTCGGAGAAATCTACCTTTTCAAACGAGGGGGGGAGGCTTTGGAAGGAAAATTAACGGGGTCCTTTTTTTTAAATATATATTTTTCCAATCTGAATTCGACCCTGTCGTCAAACCAGGCAGTATTTTTATTTTATATGTGAAAAAACAAACTCGATTTGGTTTGCATTGTGCCCTCCCTCTCGTAATTTCGCGAAGGGAGAATTATAAATTCAAGCAAGTGGAAATTTACGACCGACTTCTCGGCTCCGTTTTTGCAAAAACTCAATCCAATTAGAGATCATTTGTTTCTCCCTTCGGCCTGGAAAGTAAATTTTCACCCGACTCACGGAACGTTACCTAGAGGGAAAAATATTACTAATGGACGAGTATAACTTACAAAGATAACTATCACACTCGGTTTATAACTTTTATCCAGTCTTCTACGTAATTTACAGTATAAAAGTGAAAAACTTATTTTCACAATAGAAACATGGAGCAATGATTCACCAAAACTACATTAACAGTCAAAAGTCTTACGCTAGGAATTTAAAGTTGGAAATATTGTTGCTGACTTCATTATGGGTAAATGTAGGATAGGTTGGTAGGCGTGTTGGCCGCACTGTGTAGGATAACCGAGTGGAGGTTATATTTCTAATATAAAATGGAAGGCTGTTTGATCTCCTTCAGTAGAAACTGAACACATCATGATTAACCTACAAATTCTACTATTGTAAGTACGTAAATGTATTTTTAAACTTACAAATTATTAATGGTTTCAAAATCCTTGGTGATTGGGATTTAAATTGACGAATAGTGTACGTTATTATAGAAAAATTTAGCATAAATTAAAGTGTGTTGATTACACTGTGTTAGGATAGCTTGCGGTTACATTGCTCACATAAAATGTAAAAGTGTTTCATTTTCATAAAGTAAAACGATACAGTGTCGTACACAGTTTGCACTAACGCTTTCCTGACTTCCCGTCCGATTTATCCTCCCGCTCCAGTGTTGGCAACAGCTTAACTTACTACTGGATTCGAACCGGGTGCTCTTTACCTAATCAATGATGATAATGATAACCGCCGTGTCAACGCCTTAGTTAACTCTTGCCGCCACCAACACCTCGGAAAAAGTGTTAAAACTGAAGATAATTTACATAATTGAAACTTTAGTTATCTCATAGTAGCAATATTGTTTAGTTTAGGATGCTTATGTTAATTTGACACCTAAGTGAAGTTTTTTTACAGTCTTTGTTTCGATGTATAAATTGTTAGAAATGTGCTATACTCCGGTTAATTGCTTTCTCCTCTACTCCAGTGTTGCCAAAAGTGGTCATGACTGATTCATGGCACTAAGGCTGTTCAGTTTATAAGTTAGTTAATTTCTTCCTAGCGCATTTCCGTTTTCTTTTTGTGTGTGTGTGTGTGTGTGTGTGTGTTTGTACATATGCAGGAAGAAAGTGGGACAGCAGGATGAAAAGAACGGCCAATGCACTCTGATCCCAGGATATTCAAAATTGGTCTCTAAACAGAAGTCTTTAAATCAATTTAAGGTTTTGTTTGAAAAAACGACGATTAGCCAAAACCAGTTTAAAACGGCCGTTAAAGATTTTATAATTGTGTGCCTGTGTGTGTGTGTGTGTGTGTGTGTGTGTGTGTGTGTGTGTCGAAAGTTGTTCATTTTGGAATTATTAAATAAAGAAAAAAAGAAGAAACAAAACTGGTGTTGGAACTATGAGAACAATCCCCTTATAAACAAGTGGGATTTTATATAAGTATAAAATAATAAAAATAAAATGAGAGATAGAGAAAATGCTCGGGGCTTTTTTCCCCTGTAGGCTCCAGTCTGGTCGGAGAGCGATGTCGATCCGAGGAGCGATAAGGAGACAAATAAGAAAGGCCGGGAGCGGAAAAGAGCGAGAGAGAGAGAGAGAGAGAGAGAGAGCGATAAAAGTCCCCGCCTTCCCTTAGATGACCCCATGACCCAGAAAACGCTCTCCCTTCTCGCATATCATAATTCAATTTCATAACTTTTATCCGTTTTTATTTTTATATTTGTATGGCGTAAGGTTTTTTTATGTTTTCCACCGCGAGAGGGTGTACAAGGGTCGTATATCTCTCGATATTTTACAAATCAATTTTTGACATTTTTAACTGATATGTTTTGTATTGTTTCAGGTAAGTTCTTGAATGTGCTTCAAGGATAAATACGTGAGTTTCTCCATATATTTTATTTTCACTTCCTCCCCGTCCCTAAAAGAAAAACAACCGAGCGAAGTTTCTGTAAATCCTCCAGCAGATCCGTTATATAATTCAGAAGCAAGGTCATGGCGCCCCCCCCCCCCCGGCTATGAAGATGATCCGTAATGGCCTCAAATGAGATGCACATTTGGCACCGGGTCAAAATGCAAGAGGCATCCCGACGAGAAAAAGGACGAAGGGAGACTCGACAGAAACAAACAATCGCTTCGCGTATTCGAGTCGCATTTCATGGACGAAATTTGCATAAATTGACAAGCCGTTGGAAAATTGTGGAAATAGATAGGAAAAGGTTCATTATGATTGGCCAATTATAGCAAACTGTTCTTCCGCTGAACTGTCAAGTACTAATTCTCCCACCTAACATAACCTCCAACATCCAAGAACACCTTGAGCATACCGAAGACTAGTGCAAAAAGTGGAGGACAAGACTGAATTAAAGAATATGTTTGATGTTGCCCTCAATTGTGCGTCGACAGCAAAGATATCTAAAACTATACCTAGACAGCAGACTGATGTGAAATTCCCACGCAAGAGTAACTTAACACAACACTTGGATTACTACTAAGACTCCTTGGACCAAAATCCGTCTTGACCGTCACTGCGACCACTTTGGACATATGGACTGGAACTATGTGGCTCTGCCAAGCTGTCCAACATCTAATCCTTCCAAGTAAGTCCACTGACAAATCGTCAAAGCTGTTTAGTATGTCACTGACCTCACTATACACAACGACCTCGACATACCTTTTGCCAACGAACTTATCCGTTCCCGATTCCTAAGGTTTCACGCCAATCTCTCGTCCTAACCCTCCTAACACATTCCCATCACGAGAACCGGCTCTCACACGGCATTGGATGACTGCTGGCAGCATTTGTTCTCCGGTGCAACGATGGCATTCATGTTAGTGCTATGATCGCGTAATAAGAACGTAAAGAGATTACATATAAAATATACACAAAATAAATTTAGAAGAATTTATTTATTAAAAAACTTGCAATTCTACAGCAAAACAATTATAAGGAATAAGGGAAAGTGACAAAACAAATGTTTATCCTTTAAAGGGTATGTCAGTTGAGATTTCACAACTCAATGGTTTCGACTTCCATACCGTCGGCTTCACCGATAGTTCCAGTAACCTGACATGAACAAGGAAAAATTTAGAATGACCAAGCATTTTACAACGATTTTCATGTGGTAAATGTCCCAGAGGTGATAAATTACAATTAATTAAGGATTTTTAGTTGAGATAAAAGTCAATGGGACGAGCGGGTTTCGAACCAAAAGGTGTGGAAGTTTGTGTCGGAGTGGATCGAGGTCACGATAGCACAAGTGGTAGAACAGCGGCGTATCAAACTGAAGATCGTGGGTTCGAATCCCGCTCGTGCCATTGATTTTTTTATTTCAACTAAAAACCTTAATTAATTGTAATATATTAATTGGTCAAGTGGACCACGAACTTAATGAATTTAATAATTTTTTATCTTGGTACAAAAAGTCGTTTTTATTAACAACAAAAATAATTGAAAATTAATTTCCAAACTTACCGTACGGTTGTCCAATTTCCTTTCTTTTCTCGTGTTGCACAGCAACCTCACTTTCTGAAATCAGTATTGCCCCCAGCGTTGCCTAAACCTTTTTTTCAAGAAAAACTTTTGTGGCTTATTTTAGAAAAACCAACTTTGGACATATTTTTTGGTTTTCGGGGCAAACTATGAATTATCGCTTTTTTCAATCTAGGTATGATTCATTTCTGAGATATATAAATCGTTATGCCGATGTGGTTAGAAAAAGAAAAATCAAGAATTTGGTCAAGATAAGTGCTGTTTGATTAAAAAAAAAATTATTGACGGTCTTGTGATAATTTTTTTCGTATGTTCTAATCCAAATAAGAATTGGAAACATTTCTTAAAAATGAATGGATTGTAGGAACTTGTGTTAATTGTTCAAATTTCAACTTTGCTATGAACATCAGTTTTTCGTTGTCTTATAGCATTGTTTCTCACGTTGTGCCATTGCCCCGGATCGCCCTTCCACAAATTCAGACGTGTCGATCTTTTTTTTTTTCGGCCAAACTCCTTAGTCATCAGACTCGCACAACTCGCCAATTCTAAAAACGACAGTCTGTGACCTCCGACGAGTCGATCCAGGACGAAAATGAGGCGGTTCTTTTGGGGAAAAATCGGGAGAATACCTAGGTGCCGGTTTAATTCCGTCCTCTCCGTCTAGCCCGCCTACGACGCTGAATCATCGTCTCCCGCCCGGTCGGGGAAAACGGTGGGAGAAAGGAGGAGTCTCTCTGATGAGGAGGGAGAAAGAGTGAGAGAGGAAGAGAGATAGAAAGAGAAAAATGGAACGGTGGGGAAGGAGGCCTGTGTGGACTGGCATTCGAGGGCCAGTGAACTTTCGTCGGCGACGTTTCGTTCAAAACCAGGCCTAAAACGATCAACGGCCCGATAAAAAGGCTTTTTATTTAACAGGGTTGCATAAAAGAAAAGGACTTAAAGCGGAGGCCCTTCGCCCCGCGGATCTGGATCTTCACCGCGTCTTCCTCCTCCTCATTGACACAGAATCCTGTGCTATTTTAAATCTTATTTACCGTCCTGTCACGGGTCGTTATTTTGACCTCCTCTTCTACTTCAATGTCATCACGTCTTTTCCTCCTTTCACCTTGCTTTTACCACGTTCTGCATATATCGGATTCCTCCTTAACACCCTCCCCTTATTTCTAAATTTTTTCGCGCTTTGGATCCAACGCGCGTTTTGTCCTTGACACTGAAAAAATTTCCAAGAACGTTCTCAAACCCATAAATACACCGAAAGTAAAGACCGGCCGAAGGACCTTCGGCCACTATGCAAATGCCGAAAGTATTCCCTCCAGGGTGGCTTGAATCCGGCGATAAGAGGGCCTTCGGCTTAGTCGTTAAGTCCTTGACATAGAGATCGGCCCCCTTGTCTAATTGGGGCGAAGTCGACCGACGTCTATCAACGATTGGCGTATTATTCTTTCTTACTAGCGACTGAATATTTAGGTAACATTCCCCTTTCTCTGTTAAATAACAATCAAATTTATTTCAATTAATTATACTTTTTATCTTGGTTGCGATGAAAAAAATTATTGTTGCGAGCGGGATTCGAACCCACGACCATGCCGCTCTAACTACTTCAGCGATGAAGCGGCGTATTGAGCCGACGGTCGTGGGTTCGAATCCCGCTCCTCACACAATATATTTTATCTTAACCAAGACCTGAGATAAAAAGAATAATTAATTAATTCGGTTAATTATGACTGCTAAACATATATGGATTAATTAAATATGTATTATACAATCATTCCTCGATATAGTTTACAAATAATATAAACTCTCGTTCACTCCAGTGTTGCCACAGAACCTCACATTCCGAAATCAGTGTTGTCCAAGAGCTTGTTTAAAAAAAGGTATATCATACTACTGACGTTTTGCAAAAATTCCCATATGAGCGGCCTTTTTTGTATTTATACGTAATCTACTTTTTTTAAAGTTCGCGTTATACTGACTTCTTATAGGAAACTTTCAAGGTTGAGCAGACGGTTCATGTCAAACTTTTTTTAAATTTAGATCTTTTATAAACCTTCGTTAGAATAGGCTTTCGCAAAAAAGATTTGCTCTTTCTCTCTCTCTCTCTCTCTCACACACACACACACACACACACACGCAGAGAGTGTCTTAAGAATAACGGTTACAATCGTAAAAAATATATATTGCTCTATTTCGTTATTTACTTTTCGGTATCTCAGCTGAAAAGCTTCCTAGTGCAATATTTAATGAAATCCCTCCTACTTCCTCGTCTCAGTTATTTTTATGGACAGTTTCCTCCGGTGTTATTGCCAGGTGTAATAAAACTATAGCTGTTTTATTATAGGCGACGTTTCGGCAGCTATGATTCATTGTCAGTTTATCGGTTTTACTATCTTCACAGTGGGGAAAAAACGTACGCAATAAAAATTCGCGTTGTATTAATCCGGCTTTTAAAATCGCCCGATAATCGGCTGTCCGAGGAGGGGACTAGTGACGGTCGCAGTCCCGTCCACAATTTCTCTGGAACGTTTCCAGGTTTTTACGGCCGGGGTTGGTTCGAGAATTTTTCCCTATTTTTTTTTTTATCACGTTTTAACGCCCCTTTGATGACTGCTCGTAAAATAGCATATACCTCGGAGGGGGTGAGGTAAAAAATCCGGAAAAAATACATACAAAAAACTAAAATAACGCTCCATCGACTGGAAAATTTTGTTTCAACTCTTGCTTTCAGTTTGAAAACATAAATTTCAAAAATATCGAGCCTGTTCTTGTTTTTTAAATTTTTCATGCATACAAACCAATAAATTCATGCTTATGGGTGAAAGTGGTGAACAACTGAAAGAGAGAGAGAGAGAGAGAGAGAGAGAGAGAGAGAGAGCACATATGTAAAACAAAGACCACTGTTTGTTCCCTCGATCCCTCGTTTTGGCAACATTGGAGCCAACACTGATTCGGGGTTTACGGATGTTTGTTTTGATTTTTTCATATTAAAATTTATTTGACTTCAAGGCGAAATATTTTTATACTTTACATTCCATAATACATGGACAACACCGATACCATGTACACCCACTCTTTCCTAACTTCCCGGAATCCCGATATGGAGAAGTAAACACTACTGAGAGAAAAACTGAAGATTATTTATTCGGCCGATATTTTCCCGTTGGCCCTTTGAAAATTTCATGTACTTTAGAGAAATTGCATCATTTGAAATAGGTAACACTGTTTCCTCTACATTCCGCGTATCGACAACACTGGGGGCAAAACTGATTTTATGTTGTGAGGTCGTTCAGTTTTAGCCCTTTGATTTTTCTTAAAAATAAATTAAAGATTGACTTCAATGTGATGTATTTTTATAGTCTTTAAATTAATAGATAGAAACGCTATCCGCGCCCCACCCCTTTCCAGTGGTGCATTTCAGCCTCGTTTCCCGGTATTAGTGTTGCCCCCAATGTTGCCCAAACGTTGGATGAAAGGAAAAAACCAACGTCTCGCCATGTCCCAAAAATGAACTAAAAAGGTCTCGAGGTTTTCTTTGTTGTTATGCCACGTGTATTAATGAGAAAATTAAAAATTAAATACTTAGGCTTTTTAAAGTTCCAGTTTCGATAGAAAATTATTAATTTCTAGATGGGTTCAGTCGGTGATAATTAAGTTCTCTCTGTGGTATAGAACGTCCAGAAATCAGCCTGGAAAATTTATCCTTGTTTAAGTTTTTTTAAAGTTGTAATTGGTTTTTATGAGCTGTGGGGAAAAATTATTTGCCTTGTTTATAACCGTTCATGTTATTTTCTTATCCTTAACGTATTATAAGTGGGGAATATTTTTTGTCTATAAATTATAAAACGAAACGATACAATGTACACTTGTGCGTCCCCCTTCTCAGTGTTGCCTAAACGCGGAATGGAGCAAAACAGTCTAAAATCATTTTCCAAACTTTAAATCAGCCCGAAAAATTGATCCTTGGCTTGGGTTTTTTTACAATTGGTCTTTGACCTGTGTTAACGTCACACCTTTTGCCAAAAAAAATCTGCCTAATTTATAACTATTTGACATCTCCTTGCCCTGAGGAAGTTACAGGTGAGGAACCTCTGTCAAACGTGACTCGTAGGTGACGCAAACGTAAAAGCCGACGTGGAATAAGTGTATAAACAGTCGTAAATCGAGTGTTATTCTTAAACGGGACGGGGCATTACTAGTGGCAGAACGGCTAATTTTACACCGGTGACTATTTGGGGACACAATTATCCTTAGGACGCGTTTTTCCTTTCCAACCGCGACGTCCTTTAACGATAATATCCAAGATAAACGGATAATTCAACAGATCGACAGTTCCTTTTACTCCGAGGATTTTTTTTTTAATTGTTACCCCAGGTCGGGATAAACAGTACATAGTTCGGATTCCCCTCCTGGGAAAAAATATAAATACACCTAAGGCATTTCGGCACGGCCGGTGGGCGTTGTTTTCCTGAGCGAATTTCCGTCCAATTTTGTCCCTAGGCAAAACACTTGGACGTTAATCTTCGAAAAGGCACAAAAAACAACCAGTCCGTACTAAATGCTTCACTTGCCACCCTTCCAGATCTGAAGGATGCTTGAACAGACCTCCGAGCTCTGATAAATTTCCTTTCAACACCTTTTTAAAAGCAATTTTAAAGTACGATGTATGTTAGGTCTTTTTTTATTGTTTACAAGGACCGGTGCCAGGTCATATGCTCGAATGTTGAAGAGATCAAATTATTTCACCCAGGGTGAGATGGTGTAGAAGGGCGTTAAATTTTAAAATCCCACCGTCATCGGCTCTTATTCCCGGTAAGTTTTGAAGTTTCCTCGGATTCAACTCTCGAATATTTCACGCGTTATGCCGTCGACTTTTTTTTATCTCCTTTCCTTTCCCTTTTATAATCTGGAGTTATCTTTAAGTTGGGTACGAATACTGTACGTCTCTAATAGCCTGTGATGTTCAACTCCGACTTTCCAACTTCACGCGTTGTTATTCAAACAGACGGAATGATGTCCTGAACCTGTACACCCCTTGCCCCTCCTCGTACTCATTCCATTCTTATTCGCAAATCTAACCCGAATCTAAGGTGTTATGTGATCCGTGCCGATGGACGGACGGGACAGTGGTAAGGTCTATCACAACGGAGTCTCAAGGTTACCAGATGACCCCCTCATCTGGCTAGAGAAAAGTCCGGTGCGGAACTTTAGATCCATCATACCCATAAGAAACACATCGGCTAAAAGAAAAAAACATCGGAAGAAAGCCCCATAAACTGACTTGTGGAAATGTAAGAAAATGTTTGTGGGCTCTGGCCCCTTTCAACTCCCATAAATCAAATTGAAGGACAAACCCCTCGCGTCACTAGTCTTCCGCAGATTTAATTAAAATTAATAACACGACAACTTTCGCAAAAATACAAGAAGCTGTGCTAAACTCATACCACGAAGTCTGCCCACAAACCACCGAACCAATAAAAGGCAACACTGGAGGAAGGAAATTTCACAAAATCCTCTCCAAAGACCCAACAAAACCCATTGAAACTCTAAAAAACCCGAAGAAAAATACACACATAAACCGAAACGCAATCTTTAGAAATGCTAATAAATACACTTCCCAGAATCCAAAATTATTACCAACCTGGACATAAGGGACAATATTGAGCCCATCAAAGGCCACAAAGCTAACAGTTAGAATGGCAAATAGCCAAAGCAGTAATCACCTATGAAAAAATTGAATGGGCCATTAACAACTTCAGCCCATTCAAATGTCCAGGAAGAGGCGAACACTAATCACTTGTAAAAATATACAGAAGCTGCCTGGCAGTGGGATACATCCCAAGCACATGGAGAACTCTAAAAGTAAACTTTATATGTAAGACAAGGAAAAACTACACGCATGCAAGCCCATACTGACCGATCAGTCTTACATCCTTGATCGCAAAGGAATGCCCGAAAGGGCTGCAATGCATCGGCCAGTGTCCCAACGCGGCCCGTTAGTGTCGTAACTACCGGATCCGCGTTTAGTTTAAAGTGGAAATTCTAACTAGGAAGGGAACTTTAGAGGAAATTGCTTTCGGTAAAGGAGAACCATGGAGGCACTACCGAACAACAGCATCTTCTCTTGGTAACCGCCACGGGTTGACCTACGGCATCCATCCTCACCTAGCACCCTACTGGGCTTGGACCTAAAGAACTGTGCTACCCGTCGTACTGCTAGATATGACCACGACTATGCGGGCAGCATCTGGCATTCTAATCCATGTGTGCCGCTGATCAGGCACCCTCCGTCGGCAGCCAGCTCGCAAGCCAACAACTTCCTCGACGCCTTTCGAGGGACAAGGTAGGCGTAGTCTTTGGATTCTCGCATGCTATACTCCTCCTTGGTCCTGCATCCAAATGCGCGCAGAGGGAGCTTAAGGCTGCAGGAAACAAGAACAGCTTGTGATTTAGAGAGTGTGTCAAGTCCACGAGGCTACACCATTATTTTGAGTCTGGAAACCACCCTGGCAACAAGGGTTGGGAAGGGCCTGTTGGAGTCTGAGCACCCACTGCACAATCCCCGCAATTGGATTGAGAGGAAAGGACCGAGGTCCAGGCTCATCTTTGGAGAATACTCCCACGCCTCTGATACGAATCTCATTGTTACCGAGGAGCGTTACGTTTTAGAATGTGCCTCGACAAAGTAGAAGCAGGACCACAACCAAGGTCCCATCTCATCAAATAAATAGCTACTCTGTGGTGGTCTTCGTTTGTACTAAATAACTACAGTTTGAATCCTGAAAAACAATCAATGCCGAAATGGATTGCTCTCAAATTGCAACATTGCACCAGAAATTGGCATTATTGAAGCCATCTTTTGTCCATTGGAAAAAGCCGATACACCGTCTCACATGTGATAACATGAAAAGTTGGATCTTGGTTATGAGGTTATGTCTCACCCTCAATTATTCTCCAGACTTCTCGCCTACCGACTACCATTTTATTCATATACCTAGGGAACAAAATTGCAGCAGCAACATGACCTAATACCTCTGCCTAGAAGAATTGATTTGATCGCATTGAACTAGGGAACTAGGAAGGCACAATATGCCAGAAAGCTGAAGAGCGTGGGGAGGACAACCCCGCATCTCCACCATCATCATCAACGTATCTTTCAAGTTGACAGTTTAGGGATATTCGGTCATACTTTACAGAGAGGAGATCAATGACGTATTTGTTCTTTTTAAGTTGGAACTTAAACTCAATCGTTCGATCTACAAACCCAAGGACAAATTTGAACCGATCACAGTTGTGAAGTGCAGTCAAGGTGCACGGTCTGCAGGTCGCGGTTCCGCGGCTCTGCTCTGAAGTACGGTTTTTATACAGTACTCTACTCATTGTAAAATTCGAAGTACTACTGCGATCCCGCACCTAGGTTCAAAGGACTCTTTTGACACAACTTTGCATCACAATTCGCCCCACCACGCGAGCCCATTGTCCTCACGACGTCGTGTAAAGGGATTAAATGAACCCGACGGTGCTTCTGGAAATTCATTTCGCCCCGGGACGTCCGAGGACCGACAATGGGTCCGTGAGGGTTCGATACGTCCGTCACGACGGGAAATAATTTTAAAATCGGTGGGATCGAGTTGAAATAAGGAGTGTAAGGACCCGAAACAAAGCATGGAGTATGATTCGGCCATTCAAAAACAAATAGTGGTAAAAACCCACGGTTTGGAAAAAATAAACTAATGCGGAACCTACTATTTTTGTGGAAAAATGTAATTCTTGTAACACAAAAAACAGCTTTTGGAAGCATGTAGTGTCGTAGTAAAAACCTACTTTTTGCGTACACAAAAAATTAAATAAACGCATGTATAACCTATAGTATTTTTGTGAAAAAAAAAATTCACTTTTTGCAGAAAAAATTCTTACGGAACCATTTAGTGTTGGGGTAAAAACCCACTTTTTGCACCCACAAAAAATACTAAACGCGTGTAGAACCGACTAACTTTGTAGTAAAAACTCACCTTTTGCATAAAAGATCCTTATGGAACCATGTAGTGTTGTGGTAAAAACCCACTTTTTGCTCACAAAAAAACTAAATCAAATAGACGCATGTAGTACCTAATATGTTTGTGGTAAAAACGAATTTTTTGCGTACAAAAATTAAAGCCCTTTGGAACCCGCTATTTTTATGACATAAACCCACTTGCATTAAAAGATAAACTCATGTAGAACCTGCCAGTTTTGCGGTGTAAATCTACTTTTTTTTAAAAGATCATCTCGTGTAAAACCTCCTAGTTGAGTGGAGGGAAATTTTTTTAAGATAAACAAACACATGTGGAATTTACTAATTGCTTAGAGAAAACGTTCTTAAAAAGAGGATCTCTTGTGGAACTTACTAGTCGCTGTAAAAAAAACTTTCTTTTAATAAACAAACAAATGTGAAACATAGTTCTTTTGTGGTGAAAACCCTCTTTTGTTTAGTAGGAACCCGTATGAAACTTTCTGATTTTGTTGTAATATTTTTTTCAATAGATAAACCCACACATTGCCTACCAGTTTTGAACCAACTTTTTTTAAAGAGAACCCTTTGTGGAACCTTATAGTTTTCCGGGTACCCAGACCTACTACAACTGAGGAAAACTCACATTTTTCAAAATATAAACTCATCTGGAACATACTAACTGCTTAGAGAAAAAATGTTTTTTTCGAAAGGGGGTCTCATGTGGAACTTACTAGTGGCTCAAAAAATTTTTTTTTTTAAGGGGAGCTCATATGAAACTTCCTGATTTTGTTGTAATATTTTTTTCAATAGATAAACCACGCATTGCTTACCATTTTGGATTCAACTTTTTTTTTTAAAAGAACCCTGTGCAACCTTATAGTTTTCTGGGTACCCAGACTTTTCATAAGAACGTACTACAATTGAAGAAAACCTACATTTTTCAAAATATAAACCCATGTGGAACCTACTAATTTGCTTAGAGAAAACGTTCTTTTTTTTCGAAAGGGGATCTCATGTGGAACTTACTAGTCCCTGAAAAAAAACTTTTTTTAAGTTAAACAAACAAATGTGAAACCTAGTTCTTTTGTGGTTAAAACCCACTTATTTTAATTTTTATTATAATAATTTTTTTCAATACATAAACCCACACATTTTTGAGCCAACTTTTTTTAAAGACAACCCTTTGTGGATACTCACACTTTTCGATTGAGGTAGAAATCTTATTGTTCAACACAATAAACTCTGTAGCACTCGCCAGAACTGACTTTTTTCAAAAACGTTTTCGTGAAACTTTTTTCTTTTTTTTTAACGAACCCAACCTTCTAATTTTGGGGAGTAACGTTTTCATTGAGAAACCTTTTTTTTAGGATAACCAATTTTTTTCTTTTACTTTTCAACGAACCCAACCTTCTAATTTTGGGGAGTAACGTTTTCATTGAGAAACCTTTTTTTTAGGATAACCAACTTTTTTCTTTTACTTTTTAACGAACCCAACCTTCTAGTTTTGGGGAGAACCGATTTCATTGTGAAACCTATTTTTTTTATTTTTTTTTTCAAGATCTAAACAAGCCAATGAGGAACTGACTTTTTTTGGCCTCCTGTTTTTGCAAAATAAAAACTCGTATGTTATCTGTTATTTGCTCGAAGAAAAACTTCTGTGTACGACGAGAAGCCGATACGGGTCTGACATATCAAAATGATCGGTAGCTCCAGGTCAACCACCCCGCTTTACTCCAAGATATAGCCTCATTGATTTATTTATTGTTATTATTGATCACGTTTAAAACTTTAGAGACGAAGTTCTTAAAGTTTCAAAGAGCAATGGAGGGGAAAAACGCATATCCGTCTCGTTTATCTATCGGCCTAACTAGCAAGCCGGCCGAAATTGCCTTGGTCAAGATCCTCTTAAAATAGTCTTATTCTAAAGGGAAAAACAAGCTAATTAAAGGTGTACGACTACTACTCTCTCTCTCTCTCTCCCTCTCTATCTATCTCTTCCCCCGGGGGGGGGGGGGGTTTCTCGGGTTTTATAAATAGAGACGATAACTTTCTGCCTAATCATGGAGACAAATCATGAATATTAATTGTTTTCGTTAGGTGGACGGGCAGGCCGTGTCGGCCGTTTAACCGAGTAGTACGGTGTAATAATTGCAACGTCGGATCTTTTGAACCGGGTCCAATAGGCGAAATCCCTTTGAGGAGGACACGCACGGTGACGGCCCGTCGGGCTTCGCTTCGAAACACGGCCCAGCGTCGAAATAACGTCGTTTCTAAAGGAAATGACATGTGAAAATGGAAAATACATAAATAGTAAAGTCATTTTTATGCCCCCCCCCCTGTCCTGCGTTATATTTAAATAAACCCTTTACCATTTGCCAAACTTTTTTTTAAATTAAATATTTAAACAATTGCAATTTGTTCTCTTTGTTCGAGGTAAGAAAAAGCAGATTCTGGATTTCACTTATGGACAAGTGAGTTTTTTTCATTGCTTCTCTGTTTTTTGTTTTTTTCATATTCTTTTTGCCGGTTCTAACGAGTGGTCAAGGGAGGGGTGTACAATAGTACAATAGGGAGGAGATGGGACCTTTTAAAATCCAGGACCAGTTTCGACCAGAATCGGGTTTCAATCGGACCTTAAACTTTCGGGTATGCATTGAATTTCCTTCAACGGATTTTACCAATTAGTTACAAGATTTATGCGTGTGAGACTCTTTTTGTCAGCTAAGATCGATAACAATGAAGAAAAAATAAATATAGTAATTTAGGGGAAAGCACAGAACATGGAAGTCTTCTTTACGACCTGTGCATCGCAACCAAAAAAACGTACTTTATTCAAAAGAAAACCCCTCGTTGTGCCAACTACTTTTGTGATAAAAACCCACTTTAAAAAAATACAAAACCCCATGTGGAACCTTCTAGGTTGTTGTAAAAACCACCTTTTTTCACAATAAAAAAACCCAAGTCAAACCTACCGGTTTTAAGGTAGGACGTTTCCAAGAGGACCCGCCAGTTTTGGTGTGAACAACCCACTTCATAGTTTACTTGGAGAAAACCCAATTTGCTTAGAAAAAACGAACCACGTGAGTTCCTCTTTTGAAAAAAAAAAAAAGAAAAAAGAAAAAAAGAGTGGTTTTACCAAAAACTAGTCAGTTCCATTTGAGAAAAAGATGGTTTTTCTCCTAATAACAAGTAGGTTCCACATGGGTTTCTCATTTTAAAAAGTGTGTTTTCTCCAACCTACTATTAGGCGCCTGTTTATCTTTTGAAAAAATGCGTTTTTACCAAAAAAATTAGTCGGCTTCACACGATGGTTCACCCTTTGAAAAAAGTAGTTTTTTTTACCACATAATTAACCTATTCGACATGGGTTTTTCGTCATTTGAAAAATTCGGTTTTTTTCAACTACTAGTAGGCGCCAGGCAAAATTAGTCGGCTTCACGTTGGTACAGATTTAAAAAAAAGTAAGTTAAAAGTTTTATCTTTTGAGAAAAAAGAAGCTATTTTTTACCAAAAAAAAAGAAATCAACAGATTCCATATGGGTTTGTTAATCTTCAAAAAGTCTGTTTGCCAAAATAAAATTGTCTGTTTGTCATTTAAAAAAAAGGAACGAGTGGGTTTTCTCCAACCTACTAATATGTGCCACGTGGGTTTATTTTGTTAAAAAAAGTACTTTTTACCAAAAGTTACTTGGTTCCAGATGGGTTAACTTTTGAATAATTCATATTTATTATAAAATTGGCCGATGCCACATGGGTTTGTTTATTGAGAAAAATGAGTTTTTACCAAAAAAAATTAATAAATTCGACATGGGTTTGTTT
Organism: Cimex hemipterus; assembly: GCA_039619505.1. Taxonomy (NCBI): domain Eukaryota; kingdom Metazoa; phylum Arthropoda; class Insecta; order Hemiptera; family Cimicidae; genus Cimex; species Cimex hemipterus. The sequence goes on along the minus strand of CM077110.1, from coordinate 14,106,007 downwards.
GACATTTGAAAACGTGGGTTTTCTCCAACCTACCATTAGGTGCCACGTGAATTTGTTGTTCCTTTGAAAATAATAGGTGCTTAACAAAAAAATTAATTAATTCCAGAAGGGTTTAACTTATGATAAAAGTAGATTTTAGCACAAAATTGAAAGATTCCACATTTTGTATATCTTTTGAAAAAAAAAAAGTTTTTACCAAAAAACTGGTAGGTTCTAGATGAGTTTGTTTATCTTTTGATAAAAATGTAGTTTTACCAAAAATTTCTGTTTTTTTAGTTTGAAGTTTTTCATTTGAAAAAAACAATACAAAAAAACAACTGGGTTTTCTCCAACCTGCTAGTATGTGCCTTTTTTTTTTTCTTTTTTTTTTGGTAGGTTTTTATAACAAACTTAGCTCGTTTTAACTTTTGAAATAAAATTAATCTTTTTTACTACAAAGAATTTTTTAATAACGATTTACAAAAAACACGAGTAGTCTGTTAATTTTGTCATACAAATCTACCTACCTTTTTATTCCTCGTGTTTTTTTGTTTTGTTTTTTTGTTGTAAATCTATGTTCTAGACGGGTTTATTTGACATTTAAAAACGTGGGTTTTTTTACAACCTACTAATAATTGCGCGTGGGTTTGTTTATCTTTTTAAAAAAACGAAGGTTTTAACGAAAAATGTTAATAGGTTCTAAATGGGTTTATCTATTGTACGAAGTAAGTTTTTTTACCACAAAACTGGTAGGTCCCATATGGGCTTTTTTTTTTTAAATTGCATTTTTTTTAAGCAATTGGTATAAATATTCAGATATCGTGAGATGCGGTCTAGTGTGATGTAGGTTTCAGAAAAACATTTTCTTTGTTGTGCCAACGTTTCGATCTTTATTGAGATCATCTTCAGGGCCCGGGATTTACAAACATGTATGTTAATTATCGATTAACGGTCAGTACTCTCTACACAAAAATCGGTATAAAATTGGATTTCTCACCAAGTAAACTAGGAAACTGGCCGGTCCCAGGTGTATTTCTCTTTCGAAAAATGGTCGGCTCTACATTAAAACCAGTACGGTTTGGCATGGCATTTATATTATGAAAAAGGTGGTTTTTACAAAAAAACTTGAAGGTTCCACATGTGTTCCTTTTTTTGTTGAAAAAGTCAGTTTTTTTCTAAGCAAATTGGGTTTTTCTCCAAGTGAACTAAGAAGTGCGTTGTTTACACCAAAACTGGCGGGTCCTCTTGGAAAAATGGCCGTCCTACCTTAAAACCACAACGGTTTATATTATGGACAAAAGGTGGCTTTTACTACAAACGTAGACGGTTCCACATGTGTGAGTGTTTTTTTAAAGTCAGATTTTTTTTTAAGCAAATTCGGTTTTTCTCAAAGTAAATTAAGAAGTTCCTTTTTGTACACTAAAACTTGCGGGTCCCAAGTGGATTTCAGCAAAACCAGTAGGTTTGACATGGGTTTTTACTGAAAACTTTTTTTTTTTGACAAACACTTCTTTTAAGATTATCAAACCCATATGAAATCTGTTAATTTTGTAGTGCAAATCTACTTTATTCAAAAGATAATCCCACCTAGAACTTATTAATATTTTTGGTTAAAACCTATTTTTTTTATATGAACCAACGTGAAGTCGACTAATTTTGTTGTGAAAATGAACTTTTTTCGAAAGATAAACAAACCTACTAGTAGTTGAAAAAAACCGACTTTTTCAAATGACGAAAAACCCATGTCGAATAGGTTAATTATGTGGTAAAAAAACTACTCTTTTCACAAGGTGAACCAACGTGAAGCCGACTAATTTTTTTGGTAAAAACGTAATTTTTTCAGAAGATAAATAGGCGCCTAATAGTATGTTGGAGAAAACACACTTTTTAAAATGAGAAACCCATGTGGAACCTACTTGTTATTAGGAGAAAAACCATCTTTTTCACAAATGGAACTGACTAGTTTTTGGTAAAACCACTCTTTTTTTCTTTTTTTTTTTTTTTTTTCAAAAGAGGAACTCACGTGGAACCAACTTGATGCTTGGCGAAAAACACCTTTTTTTTTCAAATGGAGTATTATTGTTTTTTCTATTGCCTTTCATTCTTTCTTTGACTTTCCTTTAGTCATATATAATTATGTGGGTGCCTGTACGAGACTCTATTTGTCATCCAGGATGAAAAATAATAAAGGCAAATACGGGGATTCAAAGGATAACGGGTTTTGTGTGAATCCCTTTTTTGACCCTTGAAAACATCAAAACTAACATGTTGGTCGGACCAAGAAAAACCGTTTAACGTACCGCCAAACCAGAGGATTCACGAGGGTGATGAAAAGGAGACAAGTGGACCCGTTGACGGACGGAAACCGACCGTGGGGGGGGGACGATCCCTGAAGACAGGGGGATGACGGAAAGAACCGGTCTTCACTAAAGGGTGGAAGGTTTGACGGACAGGGTCCTTCGCCAAGGCCCCGGCCCTTCAGTCTCGACCGTAAACTGATGACCGTCGGATGCAGGATGAGCAGGCAGGTGGACAATTTTGTATTAAGTTAATCGGGATCGAATTTTTTTCCGAAAGTCTAAACCAGGTTGAATCCTTTTACAGGCACAAATTTAGTGTAGGCAGATCATATTGGTTCATTTTATTTTTAAAAAAAAATAGTCAAGGGAAGCTTAAGTACATGACTTTGAACCTACTGTACGTTAGTGTAAGACCCGTCGAAAAGATTTCTTCACCTTGGTTAATTTTTAAAGCGGGCTTAAACACTTTTTTTTAAATCAACTTGAACATGTTCTTTTTGGTTTTAAATACACGAGATTAGATCGAGAAAGGGCTGAGCCATCATTGTCGGAAATCAATCCTGAGGAGGGCGCTTTTCGCTCCCCCCCTCCCGGGTACGCTACAAATAAATTTTCCGCCTGTGTCCGACTGTTGTGTCTTGTCAGAAGATCCTCCGCCCTTTCCTTGTCTTCCTTTCCCCCCCTCGACCTGAACGGCGGAATATATTTACATTTACCCTCCGTTTTACTATCACCGCCCCTATTTTTATTATTTTTTCCCCCGAGCGGAGGAAAAAAAAAAAAAGATTTACAGCCGGGGGGATTCGACAATTTGAACGGTTGACGTCGCGCCCTTCCATCAGAAACGGTGAGAACAGTGATTATTAAACCTTGTCTTTATACATAACGATGGCAATATGTGAAATATGTTTGTTTCTTTGCTCCACAAAACGACCCGAATCCCCGACATTCTTCGTTTACTGTTCTCAACAGACAATATTATAACAATGACATCCGTCTAACATTTCTCATCAATATTTGTTTAACCTTTTTACCATGTTCTGATAGAGATATAATAAGCAAAATGATAATTTCTACTGAGAAATAGGAAATGTACAATAAGCCACGCCTACTAAAGTTCACTGGAAACTCCCACCAACTAAATTTACCATAACCCATTTAAAATATTCAAGATTGAGCCTCTACCTGTTATGTAAAGATCATTGTTAAGACCACAAAAGACACTACCGATTAGGAAAAAAATGTTGTCTGTTAATTCAAAACAAATTTTAGTCTCACATTAAACCCCACCCATTCATTAAAATGTACCTATAAACTACGCCCACTTAAACGCCATTTGAAAATCGACTATGTTTACGTACTTTTCATGCTTCGAAACAATCAACGGTGTACTTTTAAAATGGTCCTACCTAGCAAAACATGTAATTAGGCCCGGCAAATTGAAAAGTCTAATAGTAAACAACTCCCACTTAGCCAATTCCACATTCAGAATAGTCAGGCTCAACAGTAAGATTGAACTGTGGAACCAAGCCCAAATAGATTCAATTCAGCCATACCAAACAATTTTCTATTAAGTAAGATCAAATTTTAAACTCTAACAGTAGGCCACGCACGACAGATTAAACCACACCCAGAAATCGTAGTCAACCAGTAAGTCACGCCCATTTACTATATCATCGTTAAGCCACTCTCAATTAGATCCGTCCACTTACTGAATATCATCATTTAGCCAAACCCAATTAATTGAAAGTTTAACATTTTCCAGTTTTGGATGGACAAAGCATGGATATTTAGTCACGCCCACTGGTTCACAGTTTCGATCGGAAAAATACATTCAATTAGTCAAATTCTCTATTGCGTGAGATGAAATTTTAATACCTACCGTTAAATCACTCTCAATCCCCAGATTCGTTCTTTAAGACACAGCCGACTAGTAGAATCTACCACTCCTCGTCAACATATTTGTCACTAAGACTCGGACAAATAGCAGGTTCCGTTATTAAGCCGAGTCTAATTTGCATATTGGTCCTTTCAGCCACGTTCAGTCAACATCCTGTCCTTTAAGACAGTTCCAAATATTCGGTTCTACGATCAAGCCTCGTCTTATTAACAGCAGAATCAATCACTAATTCACGCGCGTTGACAGACTCTTCTATCAGTTCAAGTAGAAGGTTCCACTATTAAACCACGCAAAGTTTGCATTTTTGCCCGTTAAAACATGTGTATATATATATAAAACACGCAGGTTCCGCCATTAAGTCACCCGTAATTAGCAAATTCCTGTATTAAACCACGCCCAAATAGCGGGTTCCACCATTAAACCACACCCACATATCACAGTCAACCATTAAGTCACCCCCATTTACTATATATTATCGTTAAGCAACGCCCAATTATTATATTCATATTAAGATCCGCCCACTCACTAAATATCATCATTTGGCCACACCAAATTAATTAAGTGAAAGTTTAAGATTTTCTACTTTTCTAAGATCGAAGGATCGATATTACGCCACGCCCACTGATTCTATATCATAATTAAGCCACGCCCAATTAGGAAAATCCAATGTTACCGAATTACGTAAGGACTTCTAGGATAGGATAGTTTTTCTCTCTGAGAAGACCATTAGAGTTCTTACATGCTACATTTCGAATAAAATTATCCAATTGCATTTGTAATTTTACTGTTATAACGTCTATCCTCGCCCAATAAGTTAATAATAATATTGCATGTTATTATGATATTCAGCTTATCGTTGATAATATTTTATTCTGTGATAGGGTATAATTAAAACTATAAATCCCAAGAGGATTGGAGAGAGAAAACAAACGGAGTTTTATTTGCTTAATGTTTTTTTTTTGTTTTTTTTGTCAAATGTCGTGTTCATTTGATAAAAGTTCATGCCACCTAGGAGGGCATTGAGTGAAACATCCCCTGAGAAATTTGGAGGAAAATGTTTCAGAGAGTGAAAAAAATGGGATGCCCTTTTTCTCTCTCAAGATACATTTTTTTAGAAGGGGTTTTTAAAGTTTTTGCGGTCGATGGAGGAATTTCATATTGGAAAAGCTCCCCCTCCCGAAGAGTGTATTATCGTATAAATTCCACCCCCTCCCCACCGAAGGGGCATAATAGCATTGAATTTATATTGAGATTTATTACGCCCTACTTGCTCCAACTATTACGATCCTGCAATATCATATTTGCCGATCGGACGCGTTTTGATTAATTTACAGAGCTCGCCGCCCGGAATTCAGATGTTTAATTAAACCCTTTAACTAGGGATACGTAACATTTCAATTTCGGGAACGTCATACAGGATATCGCAAAAATCGCCTGAAACATAATTGCGGTTTCGTCCGGTCAATATCTCGTCTCTCCATTTTCAGACTTATTTTAACAACCGATAAACCTCGTTTGTTAAGGAACGACAAAGAATTATAGCAGAAATTATGACCGTTTTATAGTAGGAAATAAACGAAGACCACCAATACTGATGTTTTCAACAAAAGGACCTTTGCAACAAATAATTTTCTTTAAAAACAAGAAATTCTAGTTTCCTTTTGCCTAGAAGTGACCCAATGAGAATTGACCACGCCCAGTTTGTAAATTGCGTTATTTAGCCACGCCCACCTAGACGCCCCAATTTTATAAGAACTACATAGGTCATCTACTATTGCAAAAGCAATACACATTTTAACATAAATAATAGTGTTAATTTAATAACAAAGCAACGATCGTAAGCGGTTTTGAACCCACGCCAACTTCCAACCTAACAAACGATCGAGGATAAAACACTTTTTATTTTTGGGCCATTACCATAACCATATCAATTAATAACATTTACTGTGAAAAGTACACTTTTAAACAAATTTTAATGTAAATCGAACAAAAAATGTCATAAGCCACTTTCACTTACTAGTAAAGCACGCCCAATTAAATAAATCAATGTCCCACTCCGCCAAAGTTCACCATATAGCCACACCCACTTGATAAATAAAACCTCTTTGTTTGGCCACTCGCCTTTTCAAATCCTAACATGTCAGTGCACTATTAACCTACCAACCTACTACAAATTTATTAATGGCTATGATTAAACCATGCCCACTTTGGTGAAAAAATCACCGTTATGCCACTCCTAGTTTTTGAAATCTATGTTTAAGCCACGACAATTTACGCTAAAGACGACGTATATTGAAACTCACTCTAAAGCCGCTGAATATCAACAAACTCTAAACAAAACAATATATAGACCACAGTTAAGGCACGGCTGATTCATAAAACCTAAGATTGAGCCCCGCCGATTTACATTAAAGACTACTGTTACGCCACACCCTATAAAAAGTATGTGATCAAACTGCGCCCATTTATATATAGACCAGTTAAGCCTAGGCGGATTGATAAAACCTAAGATTAAGCTCCGCCCATTACGCTAAAGGCTAGTGTTAAACCACTCCCCATAAAAATGTTTGTGATCAAACTACGCCCATTTAGATATAGTCCAAAGTTAAGCGACGGCTGATTCATACAACCTAAGATTAAGACCCGCCCATTTACACTAAAGACTACTGTTGAACCACGCCCCTTAAAACAGTTAATTATCAAACTACAACAATTTATATATAGAGCACAGTTATGCCTCGGCTAATTGATAAAACTTAACATTAAGCCCCGTCAATTTACGCTAAAGACTACTGTTAAATCACGTCCCATAAAAAGATTTAATTTAAAAGGTATACGCCACAGTTAAGCCACGGCTGATTCACAAAACCTAAGATTAAGCGCCGCCCATTTAGCTAAAGACTATTGTTAAGCCACGCCCTTTAAAGTTCAGTATAAAGCCACTCCCTATATAAAAAATGTCTTAAGATCAAACTGCGTCCATTTAGACAAAAAAGTACCAAAAACTGTTAATCCACGCCCATTGAAATTCACAATACGTCTACCCTCAATTAGTTATCAAAATTTTTCGGGCCTCCCTTTGAATCAGAAGAGATCGAGATTTAACCACGGCCAATTTAAAAAATCGTTCAACAAGACAACTAGCCAGGCCAGCGTTAAGCCACGCCCAAGATAAAAACACCTTAAAACAAGCCACTCCCAACTAGTTAAATCCATCATTAAACCATGCCTAATTAGTTAAATCATTTTGATCTGCAACGGCCTTCGTTCTTGGTCGCCAGTCTAGCCCGTATCAGGGACGGTGAAAACCTGAACTTTTCATGAGAAGGAAAAATTATTTAAACTGGCTTGTGTGTTTGGACTTAATATTTCTCTCAGGCAGATGTTATCGGCGTTTCGCGTGACAACCGAACGTGATGCAATTAAGATTACTACCAGGGTGAATGGAACTTAACTAAATAAATTTATCATTAGAAAAAAAAAAGTTTTACTTTTTACTCAATTCTACCTGCATTCGGCCCTGTTGTACTTTCAGGGAGTGGGTTAAAATAGAAAACCAATCTGGATTAAGGGGGGAACCTTTTGATCTCATGAAGAATTCATCCTACTGCTGCAGATCAGAGACCTCGGTGTAAACAAAAATAAAAGCTATTTTAGTAGATGCAGTCTTAAAGATTTTTTTATTTTTTATTTTAGTTGTCGTTGACTTCATACTTTAACGCTAGAAACGGAAATTTTATATTTTAAAAAATACACGGAGGAAATCCGATTTTTCAACAACACAGCAAGAAAATTGTACGGGACACTCTGTTTTGCCAAAGAAGTTCAAAGTTGGAAGTTGAACTGGAGTGCCATTAATCTCCCGGGTCGCTATTAATCTTCTGCCCTCCCCTCAAGATGAATCGCGTTAAATATGTTTTTCTTCCGGGGGAATAGATGAAAACCTAGGCAAAAGGGAAAAAAATAGTCATCTAGTGTTTTGGTCCAATTATACAAACTGCCCGACATACATACTCCTCAGGGTTGGACGTAAAGACGAGTCTTGTGACTCTGAGACCGTAGCCCATGACGGCTACACAAAACCTAAGAAGTTTTTTTTTAATCCACGAAATCATTGTTTAGGAAAATCTCACGTTGAGCTCGTTGATATTTGACAGGTCATAATTTTTCTTTTGGAAGAATTTACCAAACTGACATTATTTTAGGCAAAACCCATGTTATCAGACTTGGTTCAAGGCAAAGGCACACGTCGAACTGACTTTTATTGTTATAAAACATCACGTGCCGAGATGACTTTTTTAGGAAAACCTCATCTTAAGCAAATTTTTTATAGCAAGACGAAATATTATTTAATAAGAAAAACCTGTCACTATTTTTTTAATGGAAAGCCTCATTGTGAGCAGAAGTTTTTTTTTAGATTTATAACTTATGTAAAATTCACTTTTTTTTACCAAATCCCATGTTTCAACAGATTGTTTTTAAATTCATATCACGTTTTTTTTTAAACTACTTGGCAGTTTTTCTTAATCTTGTTAAATCTACGTTTTTAAGAAGCAAATCATGTCAAACCGTCTTTTTAGGAAAAATGTCATTTTTAGTCATGTATGGCAGGTCACAAACTACATTTTTTTTTCATTTCACATCCTCATGTGCACTAGGGCTTTTTATTAGGAAAAACCAAACAAAAATTTTTAGGTAAACCTTATGTTGACCAGTCTTTTTTTAAATTCATGCCATAATCTATTTATAAAAAATTCGTTAAACGAACTGTACCGCAGAACAAACTGCTTTTTAATTCGTCCCAAACCTTAATTTTTTTAAGATAAAAGTTTTAGAAAAATGTCATATTGAGCAGTTTTTATTTTTTTAACATCTACCTTTAAAAATAAAAAAAAACTCACGTCAAACTCCGTTTCTTAAAGAAAGCCCCAAGTTGAACATTCTTTTTTTAGTTCATGTCAAACCGGCCTTTTTTTTTTTTTTTTTTTTTTTTTTTTTTTTTTTTTTTTTTTTTTTTAAATAAAAAATTCTCATTACACTGACTTCTCATAAGGAAACCTCTAGGTTGAGCGAAGGTTTTTAATGTTGCCAGCCTACCTTTTGTTTAAAAAAAAACACACGTCAAACTCGGTTTTTTAAAGAACGCCCTAGATTGAACTATCTTTTTTTAGTTCATGTCAAATCTACCTTTTTATTATTTTTTTTTTTACAAAGAAAAAATTGCGACCTCGAGGTTGAATAGACAACTTTTTCAATTCAGGTCAAGCCTACCATTTTTAAAACTTGGTTTTTTTAGGAAAACGTCATGTTTGAGCAGTCTTTATTTAAATTTAAATGCATCTTTTTTTCTTTTTTTTCTTTTTTTTAATAAAAACTGACTTCTTATAGGAAAACCTCGAGGTTGAGGGAGGGTTTTTAATTGTTGCCAGCCTACCTTTTTTTTATAGAAAAAATCACGTCAATCTCAGTTTTTTAAAGAAAGCCCTAGGTTGAGCGATCCTTTTTTTAGTTCGTGACAGAATCGTTTTCGAAGAAAAAATAGCTTACTGTTTTTAAAATACAAAATGTACGACAAACTTAGTTTTTATACAAAAACGTCATGTTGAGCAATCTTTATTTAATTAATATCAAATCCAGATTTTTTATTTAAATTTAAAAAAAAACCGTCGTTAAAGTGAGTTCTTATAAGAACACTTCGAGGTTGAATAGACATTTTTTAATTCATGTCAAACCGACCTATTTTTAAGGAAGAATGTACGACAAAATGACTTTTTTTAAGAGATATATTTAATTCGTGTCAAATCTAATCGTTCTAAAGAAAAAATCACGTTAAATTGATTTCTTATTGGAAAACCTTGAGGTTGACCAGACGGTTTATAATTCTTGCCGAGCTTACCTTTTATAGAGACCTAACGACAAACTCAGCTTTTTTTATGGAAGTCCCCATAGAGAACGACAATTTTCAGTACGGGTCAAGACTTTTTTTAGAAAAAAAACAAAAACATACGTCGTATTGACGATTTTTAAGGAAAACGTCATGCTCAGCAGCCTCGCTTTAATTAATTTAAATTTACTTTACTTTAAAGAAAAATATGACTATAAATTGACGTCTTACAGGACAAAATAGAGCATGAGCAGACGGTTTTTAATTCTTGCCGAGCCTACATTTTTGAGAAAACGATTCAGGAAAAACTTAGATTTTTATGAAAGCTTTATTTTATGTCAAAACCTCCCTTTCTTTCAGAAAGAAAATCACGACAAATCGATTTTTTATTTTAAGGAAAACGTCATGCTCAGCAGGCTTGTTTTAATTCATTTAAATTTACCTTCTTTTAAAGGGAAAAAAATCACTTTAAACTGAATTCTTACGGGACAACTTTGCGAGGTTGAACAGCCTTTTTTTAAATCGTCTAAAACCTACTTTTTTATAGTAAATTTTTAAGAAAACTGGCGCTTTTTTTTAAGGAAAACGTCATGTTGATTATTTCAAATCTACCTTTGTTTTTTTAGACTCTCTTTAACCTATAGGAAAATATTGCAATTGAACAGTCGGTTTTTGATTCTTGTCGATCCTACCTTTTTTTAGAGAAAAAACTCTTGACCCAGTTTTTTTTAAATGCAAGCCCTTATGGCGAGTATGTTTAGTTTTCCTACCTAACCTCATTTCACGCCAAATTGATTTATATTTTATAGAAAACGTCATGTCAGCCTTTTTTGTAGCTCAGGTCAAATCTATGTTGGGTTTCTTTTTGTTTTTTTTTTTTTTAGCAAAAAGACTAATCCCCCACTTTAAACTCACTTTGTTTTTATGAAAACCCGTGTCGAGCAGGCTTTTTCAAATTCATGTTGAATTTTTTGTGACAAAAAAATATTTTTTTTAAAGAAAATTTCATATTGAGCAACTTTTTTTAATGAATACTCCTTGTTGTGCAGGCTTTGTTAAATTCATGTCAAATTTTTTGTATAAAAAAAATATTTTTTTAGAGAACCCTTATGTTGAACAGGTTATACATCACATATAACCAATCAGGTGCATGGGCGACTATTAAGGTATATTAATCTTGATTGCGTTGACCCGAATGATGTATGGTCTTGGTGTGTGCTGATTATCTGGTGAGGTGGCGGCTCAGTGACCGCAACCCTGCGGAAGGCGTTACCGGCCAAGTTCAGATAGCCGTGTCACCGGAACCCGGGTGACAACCTCCGTCCTCGTTTGGGGGTCCGAACCCCGGTAAGTATCGCTTCCGAAGATGCCAGTGGAAAATAGCCCAATCCGTCATTTTTCTCCTTCTTAGGATTAACGAACCTATAACGGGCTTCCAGCTTTATTCAACCGATAGCCGCACCCGGCTTAATACAATAATTTAATCACCGGTGGATTAACCGCCTCGGTCATTATTGTGGGGGGGATGATTTGAACCCTTTAGCACGAAACTTGCCTGGTTAATAGAAAATTGATATTCGTCTTTCCTAAAGTGTGTTGTTGAAATTTTACTCTAAACTACAAGAGCCCGGATCAAATCGAACCTACGAATAATTATTAAATTATTTATTTACTTCATTATTCCTCATCAATTCCGTGAATTCACTGTTATTGATCACGGTTTTTGTAACTTTAGTGCAACACTGAAGGCAACACTGTTCCCGTTCTAACCTTCCGTCTGGTCGTCTTCCCCTTCACCATTGCCAACAGGCTCATTTCCTGGAATCCGTGTTGCCCCCAGTGTTGCCCAAACGAAGTATAGCAGCTTTTTCGCTATTGGCTCCTAGGGTAATTCTTTTCCAGACGATATTTTATTAAATTTAATGTTATTTACAACCGTTCAAAAGCGGAATGTTTCTTCTTTCATTCTGTTTGAACAACGTTATTATAAGTTAAAACCCCAAGTATGAAATGGACAAATAATCCTCAAACGTTTAATTTTATTTCTCTCGTTTTAATTTATTTACCGAGAATTTATGCCATTACATCTAGTTTACAAGCTTTTATATATAGTTTCGAATTACAGAGAGAATTTTTTTGGGGGGAGGGGGGGTTCATCGCAACAGTATCTATTTTGAGGCAATTTATTTACTATATTAACACGTCACATAAAGAATAAAATGTAAACATTTATTTCAATTAAAACAAAAATATAAAAAAAATGGGCGTAGGTGGTTTTTAAAATATTAGTATGTTAAAAACTAAAACAAAATATCTTAGTAAAGAAAATAATGTGGATAGAAAATTGTTTTTAATGAAAATAACAAAACACAATAGAATTAAGTGAACAGTACATTTGCTACGGTATTAAATTATACAATGATTTACTTTTAAATAAAACAAACCTGCAAAATCAAATAAGCATTTTCGAACAATTACAATACTGCAAAAGGGATTTTGGTTAGGGATTGTTTAAATGTGTGTGATATTTAGTGGCCGTTATTCAATTGTTATTATTTAATGATTATTTGGAGGTCGTGAAATGCTGTCTGGTGTGAAGTAGGTTTAGAAAAATGTTTTCATTATCGTGCCAACGTTTCGTTATTAAGGTCATCTTCAGAGCTCAAAGTGTTTGTTTTTCTTGTAGATGTGTTCCAAATAATCATTGTCTAAAAGGTGCTAATATTTCTGGTGTCTGACTTAACGTAAGTAAGGCATGCGCACTGGGCAGTCAAGTATTAAATGTTCTGTTAGTTGGTCGCATATACAATTTGAGTTAATAATATGGAATCTGTTCAGCTGATAGGTAATCCATGTCCTGCTAGTATCTGACTTAGCTTATAGTCTAGCTCCTTTCTGTTAAATTTTCGTAAAGTCTTTGTCTGTCTTCCTTACTATACCACTCCTCTTCCCATTTCTACTCAGCCATCTGTCGATTTTCTTCGAGTGAGATTTTGAAGGACCGTATAGTTCATCTGCCTCCTACGACAATCCGTTTTTGGTTACCATCTGTCCCTGCGAGATCCCCTCTATTCATACTTTCCAGCGTGATGTCGGAATGTGATGCCTGATCTATATGTGTCTCCAAAACCTCTTGGAATATTTATTTATTCGGATAATTTCGTAATGTGCCCATCGGATTTTGGGAGAAGTTGACGCCTTCGGCAATAGGAGCGGATTTGCGCAGTGTGCGGTTGTGATTTCACATTCATTTCCTTTCTCCAGGGCGTGCAGGTGATCAATGGTGGGATGAACCAGGCGTTAAAGCCCTCCCGATTGTTGACAGCTATGCCCAGGCCTATTTTGAAATTTCCATGTTTAAAAAAAGAGACAACAGGAAGTCTTTGAGACTTGGTTTTTTCCAAGGCTTTTGAACTCGATAAATAGTTCGAAAACTATAATGAAAGAAATAATTCGGTTTGTACAAATTTATTTAAGTTTATATCAAACTGAGAAGCAATAGTTAATTGTCGCGTTATATACATATATATGTATGTGTATATACATATAAATATATGCATATGTAATATATATGTATATATATATGTATGTATATGTACATGTATATATAATATGTATATGTAATATATATGTATGTATGTACATATACATACATATGTATATATATCTAGGTATATGTATATATACATAGATATATAAATATATATGTATATATATATATATATATTTACATATACATAGATATATAAAAAGAGATTATACATATATATGTATGTACATGCATATACATATAAATATATGTGTATATTTAGATAGATATATATACATAGATATATGTGTATACAGGGTGAATTGCTACTCGTGCTACAAACTTCTCCAGTAGATTCTTCACCCTAAAATGAACAAAAAAGTTCATATTGTCCATGATCCGATTCTCAACCATTTCAGAGTAATTTCGCTTTTTATCGATTTTGAAAGATATCACGTCCTGAGGTCGGAAAATCGTGATATCTTTTAATCTAAACATTTCTCTGAAAATCTAATAGCACCGTTGAAATTCACGTTAATTTTTCAATAAGAAGATGACGGTTGCAAAATGTTTGGGCTAATTTTTTGTGTTTTATTTCAGCCAGAACTACAAAAAGAGTGGAAAATTGTGTAAATCGGAAAGTGTATAAAGTAATCCAGAGTTTCTAATTTTAGTCTCAGAAGGCAGCAAATTTGAGGAAAACTACCTGATTTAATAACGCTTCCAACGCACTCGTCATTTTCTTATTTAGTGGTTGTGAGACCAAGATGTTGATGACAAAAAGAGAAAAA
>CM077110.1:14063186-14076050 GCA_039619505.1 Cimex hemipterus | reverse complement strand
TCACTAAAACCTTTTTGGGACTATAACATGAATCAAAAAAAAATTTTTTTTTGTTAATTGCAATTTTTTTTTTTTTTTTTGAGGGGGGGGTAGTAGCCAACAAATAATAAACTGATTGATATTAAATAATGTTTTTTGTCAGTTTTCATATAAGACACACGATTTCAAATCTTGTTTTTTTTTTTGTTGTTTTTTTGACAGCAAAATACTTTTTTGGATTTTTGATGTTTTTGGTTGTAAGATAATGTTGTTGGATTGTAACTTTTTAACCCAAGCTTTTTGATTGGTAACGAATATTTTTTATCTGATGATTTTTTTTTTTTTTTTTTTTTTTGTGGAGGATAGAAAGGCCCTTGGTGGATTGTTTTTGGCACGCACTAGACTTCTTGTTGTCTGTGGAATACACAATTGAGCAGCAAAATAGTTTTTTGGTTTGCAAAAGTTTTTTTTTTACTTCATTGGTAAGTCAAAGTAAATAAAATTAACTTCTGAATTTTTTTTTGTTTGTTTTGAAAAACGTATTTTTTAAGATGCACATATATTCAGTAAGCCTTGAAATAGGCTGATAAAAAACAAATAAAAAAATACACAGAAATATGTAAAAACTTGTATTTCCATTAATATATGTTCATGATTAAAATATATGTTTGCAATATAAGCATATTGTCTTTTATAACAAAAAAAGCCAAATAACAAAGAAATAAAACAAAACAAGTGGATAATATATATAAAAAAAAATGTTTTCAACTGATAACTTGCTTTTGTATAATATAAGTCTCATACTTTTTTTTTTTTTTTTTTTGGTACATATATAAGTATTTTCTGCTAATAATTTTAAATTAAATTGAGATGAGTGAGAATTAGCAGTTCCTCAGAGGGTCGGTGCTAGCCACTTGGCCTATCATGTCCGGGTTGGAGAGCGGGTCCAGTTCTGAGAAAAGCTCTAGCCAGGATTTGCTCCCTTCAGATGTGCCCTTCGGCACCTTCTGTGTGGAAAAAGAAAATAATAGCATGAAAAAAAAAAATCAATATATGAAATTACTTTAGTACTCACTGTGCTCGAATCTGCTGAGGGTGTTTCGCTGGAAGGGCCTTCAAAATGGCCCAGGAGTGATGAATTCCCCTGAAGGAGGAGCTGCGAAGGCATAAAATGACCCGTCTCATCCTGAAGCGGTTCTATCAATAAATTAACATCGTCTTTTTTCTGTTCATCGTTATTTTCCGTCTCGGCATCTTCAAAATTCAAAAGCCTGGAAAAAATATGTTTTAATTTTCAATAATGGAAGGGACGTAAAGAAAAACAATATTCACTTGTCGTCTGAGTCTTGACTTTCCTTTTTTGGAGATGCAGTTTCATCAGGTTTCATCTCGCTCAGCTCTTTGACCACGCTGAATTCAAATTTTGGATGATCTAAGAAAAAAACAGGAATAAGTGGGTTAAGAATGATGAAGATGGCCGGGTTAAATATTGTTAGAAATGGTAAAAATTGTTAAATATATGGTTAAAGGTACTGAAGGTTAGGCATGTTTCTTTTCTGTTACCAATGATCAGGCATGGTTTAGCCCAGTTAGAAACTGTCAGGAATTACGAGAAGTAGTTAAGTATAATGGAGATGGTCAGGTATAGTTTAGTATGGTTAGGAATGGTCAAAAATGGTTAAATATATGGTCAAGGGTAGTAAAGAGAAAGCTATAGAAGGTTTAGGAATGTTTCTTTACTGGTACCTATGATCAGGCATGGTTTAGGCCGGTTAGAAACTGTCAGGAATTGTTAGAAGTGATTAAGTATGACTAGATATGGTCAGGTGTGGTTTAGTATTGCTAGAAATGGTCAAAAATTGTTTAAGGTTAATAAGGAGAAAGCTATAGAAGGTTAGGAATGTTTCGTTGCTGTTAACTATGATCAGGCATGGTTTAGCCTGGCTGGAAACTGTCAGGAATTACAAGAAGCAGTTAAGTACAATGAAATGGTTAGGCATGGTTTAGCTATTGATAGAAATGGTCAAAAATGGTTAGATATATGGTTAAGGTAAGTAAAGGAAAAGCTATAGGTTAGGAATGTTTCTTTACTGTTACCAATGTCAGGGTTGGTTCTGCCAGGTTCGAGACGGTCAAGAATGGTAAGAAGTAGTTAAGTATGTTTGGAATAGTGAAGGGAAAGGTACAGAAGGTTAGGAATGTTTCTTTATTGTTATAAATGATCAGGCATGTTGGTTAGAGACTTCGGGAATTGCATAATAACCAAGCTACTAAAAGCTGTTGTAAAATTGAGTTTTTTTGTTTGTTTTACCTTTACAAGATGCTGCGATGGATGAGAAAGCCTGTGCCGACTGGGTAGCGAATTGCAACATGACGTTGTGGTAGAGTATCAGGGCATGGGAGAACATATTGCACCGGGCCGCTGCGAGCAGGTCAACTTTCTGCAAGCAGTCGAGCTTGTACCGGTCAAAAATCGCCTTGCTCTGTTTCACCATATCTTGGACTTTGCGGAACTTCTCAAGCTGCTTGTAAGTGTCCGGGTCAAGCTCCTGAGATATGTCTTTCATCCAACTAAGGCACGCCCTGTACTCAGTGCGCGTCTTCTCCATCGACTGTACAGTCCTACCCGTGTCCTCAATCGCCCTGTGGCGGAACGTGTCGACCTCCTGGAACAACCGGAGCAACGGATTTCTAAGTGAAATCCTCTGCTGGCCTGAATGCGAGAGATTCTTGCCCAACGACATCATCACCTGGCCAGCGCCTGTTTTATCATGCTTACCCGCGTCTTTTAAAAATCTACCCATACTGTTCTCCTCCTGAGCTAATACTAAACCAAAAGAATACACTTTAATTCGAAAAAAAGAAACAAAAATAATATACATACTGCAAATCCGTTCTTGGTATTTGTCTATTATCCTCTGGAGTTCGAAACAGCTGTCTTGGATCGAACGAAATAGCTCGAGTTTTGCGTCGAGCTCTGCGTCCGAGGCTACGATGTTCACGTCTTCCTTCTTTCCGAGCTTTCTGAATACCGTCTCCTTCGTAACCCAATACTGGTGTTGCATCTTTGAAATGGCAGAGTTGTTCCTTTGGTTTGAGTCATTCCAGCCGAGACTACCGCTACGCATGTAACCGCCATCACCGTATCCATAAGACCTGTAAAAACTACACTTTACAATAAATCACGCATAATATTTATTGAAAGGTGAATAAACCAAGTTGATAAAGTTAGCTAATTGGCCAATGTTGACCAGAAATCTGACAACAAATCCTACAGGTTTTTTTTAGTTTTTCGATTTATTTTTCTTTAAATGATACTGGACTTTTCTGCAAAGCACTCAAGCACAAGCATATTTATTTTTTATTCGTGAAAACAGGTTTTGTCTTCGGTTTAGGAGACAGAAAGCCTGGGTCTGTTTATTTGATATGCCGTCTGCCAATTATTTTGTGTGATTTCAGAGGAGATTTCTTCGAAATCTCTACGAAGGAATCGGCCGAGGCTTACCAAGAGGCGCTGGATTCGTTCATCTCTCAGGAAGGCGTCGTCATCGGCGAAAATACAAAAAACACTTCGTCTTTCGACGGGAAAAAAGAGACAACTAACAACGGCCAGTCAGCTGGTAATGTCGTCCCTGCCGGCACAATGCTGCCACATGTAGTTGACAATCTATACCAAAATTTTTTCCTGTTTTATTTTTTGAAAAAATATTTTTCATTTCGAACCTTTTCGGAAGTTTTTTTTATTTGTTCGTTAGTGTTTTCTTCAGTCTTTTCTCCGTTTTTGTTTTGAATCTGGTGAAAGATGTCGGAAACTGGGTGAGTAGGTTTTTTACAATTGAACGGTTCCTCAGAGTTCAATTCAATGTTTTATTTTTTTAAACCAAACATAAAATCTTAAATTATAGAAAAAATCTATTTAAAAAAAAAAAACTTTGCTTATTGTTATTCAGAAATCGTGAGATACCGGTTTCAGATAAACATTTTCTTTATCGCCAGGCACTCTCAACACGACACGCAAGAATGGCACAATTACACAGAAGACAAACACTTTGAGCTGTGAAGATGATCTCAATAAAAGATCGAAACGTTGGCACGATAAAGAAAACGTTTTTCTGAAACCTACATCACACCAGACCGCATATCACGATACCTGAATAATTATCGATTAACGGTCACTAATCTCTACACATTTGCTTATTGTCTTGCACAACAGTTGCACTATTTACGCATGTTTATCGTTTAATTAGCCAAAATATTGGTGTCAAATAGAACAGATAACGAATATAATTTGGCTAAAGTTCATGATTTCGATGATGGCCCTTCCTCAAATTTTTATATTTATAGATAATCACGAGAAAAAATTAGAAATTATAATTTTATAATCTGTAAAATGACCATAAAGAACAGGAAAATGCAATATGTTTTTATATTGTTTTACATTGAAACCATTTCATTGTGGTGACGATATCGTCGATATAGGAAAAATTGAAATATTTTGGTAACGATTGCACGAGGTTTTTTTTCTTTAAAACCATTTTTTTCTTTAATCATACCTTAACGGATCCAATAGGTACCCTTCCGGAAATTTGCATTGAAAAACATTGTCCATATTGGAAAAAATCAAATATTTTGGTAACGATTGCACGGGAATGCAATATTATAGATAATTTTTTCTTTAAAATAAAGATAATCATACCTTAACTGTTCCAGTGGGTGCCCTTCCGCAAATTTGCTTTAGAGACCATTGTTGATATTGACAAAAAATCAACTATTTTGTAACGAATGCCCGATAATGCAATAAAATGCATAATTTAACCATTAAATCCAAAATAATCAACTTCTAATGATTTCAATTGGTGCTCTTCACAAATTTGGTGCATTACAGACCCTTGTCGATATTAGAAACAATCGAATATTTTTGTATTATATTTTTTTAAGTAAATATGAAGTTGACATATATTATTAATGATATAACGGAATATTTTATCATAGATAATGATTTCTTTAAAACCAAAATAATCTTACCTTATCATCGATGACCATGTCTAGATAATCATATCTAGTTAGTTCAATAAAATAAGTTTTTTAAATAGTTTTTTTGTAGTTTTAATTATTTAAAAAATTTTAGGTTTTTCTACGCCAAAATTTTTTTTTGTCTTTTTGTCTATTATTAGTACTATTATTACTTAATTCTATTGTATTAAGTAAATATGCTCAAATATGTTGAATTTATCATTTGA
This sequence comes from Cimex hemipterus, assembly GCA_039619505.1. Classification (NCBI taxonomy): domain Eukaryota; kingdom Metazoa; phylum Arthropoda; class Insecta; order Hemiptera; family Cimicidae; genus Cimex; species Cimex hemipterus. The sequence continues at coordinate 14,070,831 of CM077110.1, read as the reverse complement.
GGCTCTTGTAGAGAAGTTGCCCAGTTGGCAATATTCATTTTTTCTAATTTTAATAAGGCTTCTGAAGGCTGGGAGTTTTGTTTAAAAATGATTGAAAATAGGTTTTCATAATTTTAAGTCGCAAGTAGGAATATCAACTGTTTGGTCATTTTCTTATAACCCGAACGATTTTAATGGGTGCCCTTCCACAAATTTGCATTACAGACCATTATCGATATTGAAAAAATCAAATAATTTTTTGTTATATATTGTTAAGCAAACAAGAAATTTGTTAATATTAACACGAGAATGCAATATTATAGTTAATTTTTTCGTGAACATTGTGATTTACAATTATGTTAGTGTTAAAGTTTAAACTTGTCAAACAGAAATGAAGAACAGACCGAGCTCGGTATGTCGGACTCGTCCGAATTCATCTCGGAAGACGAACTGCCGGAGGGGGACGAGCCTTCAGAAACGGAATTAGCCGAGATGTCGAAGCACGAGTTCTCCAAGCCGGACGAGCTGGAAGCCCCTTCTTCCGAGTATTTCGCACCGTCTGCTATCGAGAGTGAAGACGAAGTTGGTCCGATCGTTTTGGAAGAGGCATCTTCCAGCGAGGACGAAGCGAAGCCACCCGATGTGATTTTCGACACTTCGCAGACCTCGGTCGAGAAAAAGGTGGAAGAGGTCCAGGAAAAAGAAGAGGTCCAGATGGAAGAAGAGCCTGAAGAAGTTTACGAACAGCCCAGCGTAAAATCTGAAAGTAAGTACTCATTTCATTTTTTCAAAAAGACATTGCTTCAATTTTTGTTTGGCCAGTTACGGCTGAAAGCGTAGGCAGCTTCAGGTCGAAGAGCATCGACGTGATTCCTGAGGAACCGAGATCGAGGGTCGCCAGCGCCGAAATAGGCAGGATCTATCCGTCTCAAGTAGAAGAGGAAGAAGTCTACATCGACGAGTACGACGTGAACAAACCGAGCGGTGACCAGAAGCTCGACAAATTCCTTTCCAGTCTCACCGAGATCGAAGTGTAAGTCCAAAGTAAAGACGAGATAATCGTGACCTCACCCTAAACACCTCCTTTGCTGGAGGTTCTTTGTACTGAACGAATCGCCCATTCCTTCTGGCGAGGAGTCTCCTCAAGGCAAAGTCTTAGGTCTCACCCTTTAATATACACTCTTGGCCATCTCCGATCATCCCTGTTCACCTGCAGGCCTGTTCTTCTTGTTCTTTCTATACAGCCTGCCATTTTCGTTCTTCAGAAGCGAAGTCTACCTCCCACTAATCTACAATCCTGGCTCGGTGCCAGGGCATTAGTTATACTGAGTGTTACTTCTATGTAACATACAGTTTTCCTTCACCAAGGAGTCTCCCAAGACAATGTCCTAGATCTTAATTCCTTAATATACGCAGTTGATAAAGTTGCCTACAGTCTCACCTTTCCGTCTTTAAAGTGGATAAAAATCAACACCAGTATATCACTTTGCCGACCGTTATCTTTGGTTGACCTTGCTTCGCTCCCAATAAAGGAATCCCAAGGCAGCGTCCTAAGACCCACACTTTTCCTAATCCATATTTTCAGTACATTACCTTTGCATTGCAATGCCCCCTGTTTAGAATTTGCATGCCCTGTACTTGTTTTTCGCGCCATAACTTTTCATTTTGAAGAAGTGGATACAAACCAGTACCATCCTTTTCGCGACGCTTGTGGTTGGCATACGGTTCTTTCTTTTCGCCAATATATCTAATTTGTAAAGGAGTCTCGCAAGGTAGTGTCCTAGGTTCCACCGTTTACCTAATATACCCTGCTGTACAACACCATTCTTACTAATACTTTCCTGTACAAGATTATACTTACTTATGTATGGTATTACCATCCCATCCTTGAAGTACGCTCCATGCAGTACAACCTTTTCGTTCTTAAGAAGTGTAGGATAAAAGCGGATAAAAGTCTATGTTAGTACATTGGTTTGGTTCAATTCGTTCATCCATCTATCCTGCAGGCATGAGCTACCATGGTAACGACTTTGGTCCTACCATTTTCTTCTATCATCTTCCCTGTTTAAACTTCCATTATCTACTGCATTCCTAACCTCGCCTCCCATTCAATTCAGTCTTACCATACGGTCTTTATTAAGTGGGTAATTTTCTTCAGTATCAAGTCAAGGAGTCTCCCAAGGCCCCCAAGATCTCTTTACACCCATTATGTCCAATCCCCCCCCCCAATTACCTGTTGATAGTTGCAAACTCCCCTTCAGTCTAACCTTATCATATTTTGACCAGAAAAACCCATTTCCTGTAATAGTGTGGTTCTATGACCTTGATGAATCGGCACCTCTTGTCTATGTGGCTCAGCATGAGCGTCCAACTCAATCCAATGATTTAAATCCAAAACCATCCTTTCTGTGCATAGTCCCTTCAATATGATTTGAATGTTCAATGCCGTGGTACAACCAATTCCCTCCTCACTCTTTGGTCTTCCATTTTTTTAGTAACTCAGCTTACTTCAGGTCCATTGTCATCGAGGCAGTTGGTTGGCTTATAAAATGTGCTTTTAATTAGCGTCATTACATTTATTTGTTTTGTAAAAACTTTAGGTCCAGTTTGAAAGTGATAAGGCCGGAGTCGGAGGAGAGTTACAGGAGCGAAATGCCCAAGTCTCTCCATCAACTGTTCTCGACTGAAAAGCCTCCCGATGAAGACGACGAATTCGCCTGGCCGCATTACATGCTGACGGATAGAGACCAAATCTACGAAAACCTTATAACAAAGACGATCTGCAACAGCAAGATCATGGTGATAGAAGGTGAGCACATCTTGATGAGACGCGACCACATGGAAATGGGCAGCAAGGTGAGGATTCTCGGCGGAGGGAAGGCCGGGCTCGACCCGCTTTTCGGGGGCTACGTCGGTAAAGGGATGCTCACGGCCGCGGTCATCGGCGACAGGTACGAAGCTCCCAAGGTGTCCGCGATCGACAAAGCTATCGAGGAAATGACGATAGATAACAACAACGGCATCCTCATCATCGTGCAGAACTGTTACGAAAACCGTGTCGCGTTCGGCCTCGCCATGCAGAGGGCCAGGCAGAGGGGAATCCTTATAGACATGATCACAGTGAGCGACGATTGCTTCGAGGACAAGAGGCCAGGCGGTGCCGGTCGACCCGGGCTCACCGGCATCCTTCTCGTATTGAAAATCGCCGGGGCCATGTCAGAAAAGGGAAAACAGATCAAGGAAATATTCATTACTTGCAGGACCATTTTAATGGCGACCATTTCATGCCACATATTACCGGATCAAGTGAGGATCGGGACTTCCACCAACGCGGACGAAGGTGCCAAGATCGCCATAAGGGACGTACTGCTCAAAGATATAGTCACATGGATGCTACAGTACGCAACGCATCCTTGCAGGTACAAACATTTATAAAAACCACCTTAAAACACACTTAAAACTAAAATCCCTTCCAGGTATTTTTCACTGCCCCTTTCGCCCCTCAACAAAATCGTTCTTCTTGTCAATTCCTACACACAAGACGCCATGTTCTTGTATTCGGCGACGGCAGAGATTATAAGGCAGGTGAATAAATTGGACGTGGACATCGAAAGGGTGTTCGCCGGCAACTACATAACAAGCAGCCGTGGAGAACGGGGTTTTACCATCACCATTTTCAAAGTGCACAACGATGAATTGCTAGAATGGTAAAGCATAAACACAACTATGTATAATATGCATAACCTTGTCGACATAGATAACAATTTTAATAGATCCGTTACATTTAGCCGAAAATCGTGTGTTCGAATCCCGCTCGTGATACTTTATTTTCAACCAAGACCTTACATAAAAAGAATAATTTTAATGTTGACGTCAAAAGAACCTTAATTTGGTTTCGAAGCTAAGTTAGCTTTACAATTTCAATAAAAACATGAATATTCACGTACAAAATACGACACACATCATACCATAAATACAAGTAATTAGTATAACCTCCCCACAATAAAAGTGGGTAAGGTTAAACTTAAATCACTTTACAGGTCAATAAATTATAGAATGAACTAATTGTCAGGAGAACGTAGTTATTATTAACATAACACAACAAAGGGTTAACCTTGCTTCGATTTAGGTTAGGTTGACATTTTGGATGCTTGGATCTTAGTAATCAATAGTAAAACTGCAAAATATCGATTATTCTCAATGTTCTACATTGTCGATAGCTATCGATGACATACTGTAGATAGTTACTGACCCTCTGATAGTATATATTAAATGATAATCGATAGTGAAATTACGCAATATCGATTCCTATCAATGACTGGCTGATATTATCGATAGTGGAATATCGATTTTTAAAGAGATTTTAACAATTGATAGTGAAATAACTGAATATCGATTCTTTCTCCAAGGGTTTTACTGTCGATAGTTACGAATATCAATTGTACATATCAAATGATAATGGAAAGTGAAATTACCCATTATTGATTCCTACCAATAGCTGGCTGATATTATCGATAGTGGAATATCGATTTTTAAAGAGATTTTAACAATTGATAGTGAAATAACTGAATATCGATTCTTTTTCTAAGGATTTTACTATCGATAGTTACAAATAATTCGATTGTACGTTTCAAATGACAATCGAAAGTAAAATTAGGCATTATCGATTCCTACCAATGGCTGGCCAATATTATCGATTTTTCGTCTAACATAGCTATACTAAATTAATTGTTAATGGTTAATTAATATTTTATAGGTTATGTGCTAACTTTAAACTTATAGGTTATATGAAATTTGGTCTGATATAACCTAGCCATAAAAGTGATAGGTTAGGCTAGTTTGTTTCTGGCTTGAATAATAAGTATTTGGTTCTTACTTTATTATTGGTTTTTAATTTGTCAAATAGGATCGATGCGCCAGTGGATGTGGAAGCGTGGCATGGAAAGGAGTGCGGCCAAATACCGAGCATAATGAAATCGATAACGATCATATCGAAGCCGATCGAACCTTTCGGCCCGGCCTTCCCTCCGGACATCGAGACGAAACTGCCTCACATCCTCAACTACGTCTGCCGTGCGATCCTCGCCGTCGAGACCCTCCTCAACACGTACGACCTGAATAGGTACGTCGGTTCTGCGATAGCCAGAGGCGCTTCGGCCCTGGGCCAGATCAACAAGACGAATAAGGTCGACTGTCGTTCCGCCTACAGCTTCCTCAAGCAGATTTCGGTGACTCTCGAGGAAAACATGAACGGAGCGATCGGGGCCCTGTACGGCCTCATGTTCCAAGGGGCGGCTGAGGTACACGACGAATTACAACTACTCCTTGATGTTCCTCTAAAAAAAATTCGGTTTCAGGCTTTTCTTTGTTTTTCGAGGTTTGTCGACATGGAACCTTGGATGTGGGGCATGGCTCTGGAAGGAGGCGTTAAAAACCTGATCTGCTTCGGCAAACTGAAAGAAGGCGATTGTACTCTCCTTGACGCCCTTGTTCCACCGCTTAGGAAGTACAACAAGCTGGTCAGCGCCGAATCGGAGGTCGTTCTGGACGCAGTAAGTGTTCTTTCTCAACCAGTCGAGTCGTCCTCATCATGAACCCAACGAATTCGCAGGTCCCGTTCATGATCGAGCTGCTGAACGAGGCCAAGCTGGGGATGAACAACACACGAAAGATGAGAAGCCAAAATCACATCCCGGGCGAGCCGGAGGTGGGAGCGTACACGGTCACAATCGTATTCAGCGCTATACTGGAAGCAATCAGATAATGAAAACGGCTAATTTGGAAAAATAAAAACTTCAAATTTTCAATTAATTGGCTGATTCTTGGATAAATAAACATAAGGTAAAAAAACAGATGATACATTAACAAAAATATTTATACATAATAAATATAAACGCGGATTTAACTGTAATTCCAATAATGATAGTAATCCAGTTGAAAGTACTTGGTAAGATAAAACATCGTTACATGAGGTTGGTTCGATTGTTTTTAAAAGGTTCATTTAATTAATAATTTAAACATCGATCAACCATTGATAATTACAGATACTGCAATGAATCAATACGCAGAATGCCATAGATGGTTTGATAATTACATAACCTAACCTCAAAAAGTAGGTCTTTAGTCAGGTTTCAGAATTAGGTTAGGTTTACAATTTCAATAAAAGCATGAATATTTCATATACAAACACGAGCTAGCGCACTTTTACACATACAATAAATTAATGTAAAAATGATTGGTTACAAAATAAACACCGGCTATTATAGCAAAACATTAAAGTCAGGTTAGGTTGATATTCGTCAGTTACATTCAATTTATACTTTAAATAATGATCAATTATTGGTAAGGAGGGATATCGCTATCAACTAACAAGCAGAATAACGCAGAATATTAAACAAATATATTTATTAACCTCGCTGGCTATCATAACCTGGCCTTAGTAGTCAGGTTGTGGGTTCATTGTTTTTGGAAGTTTCATTAAATATTTTAAATAATGATAAATAATTTATAACTAATGATAACTAAAGATAGGACAACGTAGAATGCTGGATAGTTACATAGTTTGTCACCAGTTGTAGTGCAAAAACATAATATCGATTGCAAAAACTCGATTTAGGTAATCGATAGTGAAACAACATATATCTATTGTTCCCTTTAAAAGGTTCTTAGTATCGATAGTCAACTGTTACTTCTCGATGGTTCTTACCAATCATCATCAGTAGAGCAAGAACACAATATCGATTACTGAAAATTGTTAGCCGATAGTGAAACAACCAAATATCGATTTTTCTCTTAAAATATATTTAATATCGATAATCATTTGTTTCCACTCGGTGGATCTTACCAGTCATAATCAATATAGAACACACTATCGATTTCTTAAAATCGATTAGGTATTATTAGGATAATTAAACATACGAATATCGATTTTTCTGTTAAAAGACTGTCAGTATCGATATTCACCTGTTACTTTTCGATGGTTTGTAATAATCATAATCAAAAGTGAAAATACACAAATCATTTTATAACAATGGGTGTAGGTAATTCATACTGAAACAACCAAATATCGATTTTTCTCTTTAAAAAGTAATAAGTTCTCAGAATCGATATTCACCTGTTACTTAACGATGGTTTAAGCCAATCATAATTGATATAGAAAATACACAATTTCGATTTCTAGCTACGGTTGTAGGCAAGCGATATTGTAAAAACTAACTATCGATTCTTCGATCGGACCTATCGGTGTTTCTTGTTGAATGACAATCGATAAAGAATTTATACAATAACAATTCATCATATAGGTTATTCGACTGGCAAGTTTTAAAAGACCGACAAGACCGTGGGTAGAACCATCATTTACAAAAATAATGACTTTCTTCAGTTGTGATGGAAGTTGTTAATCGATTAACCAAATATCGATTATTGTGAATGGATCGCGAAACATCGATATATATATATCATACACACGCACGCGCGCGCGCGTACGCACGCACTCACACACACACACTCACTCACTCACACACACACACTCACACACTCACACACTCACACACACACACACACACACACACACACACACACACACACACACACACACACACACACACACACACACACACACACACACACACACACACACACACACACACACACACACACACACACA
>CM077110.1:14044363-14058186 GCA_039619505.1 Cimex hemipterus | reverse complement strand
AGGAGAATATTTTTTTAATTAACTATATATATTTATTTTATTTATATTTAGGTAAAAAAATTTTTTGTTTGAAAATGTTCCGTTGGGAACATTCGTCTACCTTCAATCTCGGACTATTTTGTTTTTTAATCGTGCAATTTTTTGTTTATTTATTTTTTTAAATAAGCCTATTTTGAATATTTTTAAGCTAGATCTATAAATTTTCTGTGCTGGTTTAATTTTATGCCTGAAATAAAATTGTGACCGTCCGAGAGGAGGTTATTTTTTTTAGGATACAACCCCATGAATTTGTCTAGATTTTTACTATTTTTTCTTAATATATAAACACTTTTGCCTAATAGGAAAAAAAAACAATAGAAACGTCACTGAAGAATGATTGAGCATAAATGTTTAAGTCTGCCAAAAGACTGAACACATAGGACAATATACGAAAAGAAAACGGGAAGACGAGGAAATAAAAGACTTCCTTTGGCCCTTTAAAAAATATATATAAAAAATAATAAAAAACCCAGAGGTTATCTAAAGTATTTGAGACCTGCCACAATTAGGAACTTTTCGATGAAGAGCTCCGAATCTAGGACGGCGATGTGGGCCGCGCGTCCGATGAGCGAGTTGGCCGTGTTGGGAAGCGCGTGATGGACGTCGTACCTGACCAGCGTCACCTCCCTCTTCCTCACGAGAGGCCACATTATGTTATGTACCATCTCTTTATACGCGCTGCCTGTTTTGGTATTAAAAAACAAAAACAAAATCAATTGTCAAACAAAAAATTTGTAAGATTTACCTATAGGGGAGTTGTCTTTGACAGCAGCTTTGCAGAGCTCGATCCTGGCGGAGTGCAGCGGGACATACCTATCCTGTGATGATCCGCAAAGGAGGATGTTTTTGAAATGAACCAGATTGCACCTTTGGCTCAGTTTGTACAAAAAGGTGTCTCTGACGTCCGCCGCGTCTCTTAAAGAAAGCTGCAGCAAAGAACCCGACTTTTTCCACTTCTGCATGAACCACATACCTTTAAAAGATAAGAAAGTGAATGATTTGTTACCAGGACTGGATAAAGTAACAAAACACACCCATGTTAACGAGCCCACTGTTGTTGTAAAGCGTGCCAAGATGAGGACCGGATAAGCTCAAGAATGTGTAAAGCCTGGGTAGGAGGTGTTTGAACTGAGGTCTAGCTATGGCCGCCCTGATGATGATGTTGCCTAGGGAATGACCGACGAAGCTGATCCTCGAAGGTGTGATCCCGCTCGCCTCGATATGGTACAAGATTTCCGCGACGAGCCGGTCAGTCATGGTGTCGAAATCAGAAAACGTGTCTCCCTGAGGATGACGGTTAATGTTTGCCAGGTTTAATCGGAGTAAAACTTACTTGATTTCTTTGCGACATGAGGAATTCAAGGTGCGCTCCGGGCAGGCCGAGTTCGAGATAGGTCTTGACGAGCCTAAGGTCGGCTTTGTTACCGTCGAGCCCGTGGACGCAGATGACCAGATGTAGGCCGTCCGTGCTCAACACCCTCTGATCCTCGGGAATGTGAAAGTAAGGCAGTGTCGTCACAAGAGTCGGCACATCGCTGTAGATCATTCCTGTGAAGTTGATCTGCTTTTTAAACTCTTCCTTCGACTTGTGGAATGTCGTGTCTTCCATGTTGTCCGTGCTGAGTATCAGTCTCTTCTCTTCGTTGTAGCACTCGCAGAGGCTTTCATCGTTCGTGGCCGGGCTGTTCGGCATAGACTTGTTCAACTTCAGAGGTGACCTAAAACAAAAAGTTTAAATACCGAACATGACTATATAGGCATATACATACAAGTTGTTCCTTAGGTTCTGCTGTGTGCATTGTTCCGCTAGGATTTCTTTTCGGACCGTTTCATACATGTGGTACAGGAGGTTGTCGATAGGCTGAGGTGGTTCTTCAGGAGGCTGCTGAGGTAGAGGTTGAAGCAGAGGAGGATCCCTGAAAGGTTCAGGCGGTGGCAAGTCTCTAAACTCGGATGGCGGTGGCAGTTTCACTTCCTCATAAGTGTGCTCCAAGTTCCAACCTCCGTCCTCCGAATCCTTGCCCGTTTCTGACCCTAATCGATAAAGATTAAATAAAAAGAAGAATTTGTTTTTTTAAGCTGAGTTTACCTGTTGGTGTTGGTTGAGGACTCGAGGACGGTGTAGATCTATGGCTTGACACCCAACCGCTCACTTCAGACGTGATGTCAGAAGACGGCGATGATATTGAGGAAGCCGGACTTGAAGCGAGATTCGGCATCGAGCCGGTCGGTTTCGGTTTTAGCTCAGAGTCCTGTTTTTGCTGTTTGTCACTGTCACTTAGCCTATGAGGAACTGAGACGCTGCTTTCCAGCCTCAGAACTTTTTCCTCTTCAGTGGATTTTTTCTGTCGAGTCAGAGTGGCGGTCGCAACAAGCCCACCATTCCTCAGGAAAGCGGCTGAAGGCTGATGGTGCCTCCTTCTAGTCGGGAGGGTCGAGAAGCCCTTGACACCTCCTTTTCCCTGTTGCTGGGGGTAGTGATGACCGTTGACGACTCGGTCAGACGGCCGGGACTCTATGGCCTTCTTCCTGGCTTCCTGCCTGTAGTGCCTCGTCCTCGACGGTAATGTCCTGAAATCACAAGGCTCTTCTGTCCTCTTGGAACCCCTCGTCGGTAGTGTGGAACAGTCTATGGTTAATGGTTCCTTTTTAGATATGGTCGTGTGGTGATGGTGGTGGCTCGAGCCGAGAGGGAGGGCCAGCGCAAGGGGCTGGTGTGCCCGGAGAAGATGGTCCAACGACTTGCTATGCCTCGCCTGAGGTACCAAACCCCAAGAGTTCGCGCCGTTGCTCCTTTGCTCATAATCAGACCAAACACCACCTCCTATTCCAACAGACAAACCATCTTAAACCTCAAATCTTAAACTGATAAAAGCAACCTACTTTGCGATGCCGAATGGTTCTGTTTCGATCTGGCTTGCAGAATCGCCGATATCCCGCAGCTACAGTCTTCTTGAGCCGGGGGATGGGAAATGGCAACAGTAGTGTTACTATTGCTTTCAGTCTTAGTCTCTACACCACAATTCGCCAGAAAAGGATCTATAACAAACAAACAGTGAATCGTCACGAACATTGTTTTAAAAAATTAACCTACCACTGCCGGCTTTTCGTGCGGCAGATCTCCTCCTGGCGAATTCCGCTACGTCTTGGTACTGGTCCTCAAAAATAACTGGGAGGGAATTGACATCGCCGTCTAGTTGCGGGCAATGGACAGGTAGCTGGGGCAACAGGCTCAGATATCTTCTTTTAGCGAGTTCGGACACGGCGAGGTAAGTCTGATAGTTTTGGTCGTAGCACCCGGCCGCCGACTGCCGTGGGTTGTCCATGACGAAAAACCCCTCGGCGAACCTCTTCACGCGAAGATGGTGGTGCACGGAGGCCAGGTGGGCGTTGATCGGCTGTTGGCAGGAGCTCAGCTCGAGGAATTGGTGCCAGAGGACGATGTTCTCGGCGCAGAGCTGAGCTATGTCCGAATTCGCGACCATTGCAAATTCTTCTTCACCTTCCATCATCTATAAAAAAACATGTCCCACTTACAATTAATATTTAAACAAATTCTGACGATCTCTAACCTACAGCAATGATCGACACTAATCCAAAAACATTCAGAAGTCTCTAACAACTTCTAATTCTGGACATATCTATCCAATCCTACCGATTCCTAACCATCTCTAACCACCACAGGCTATCCCCATCCAACTGTAAGTAATCGATAACAATTCAAAGTTATGACTAGCAATCTCTAACCATTTCTAAGATTCTAACACTATCTAAGCAATTTTGAAAATATCCAACCATATATGATTATCTCTCACCAACGCTAACCAGATCTAACATCTAAGCGATTCTACATGTCTGGAGTGGTGGTCATTGTGTCATGAAGTCGACATGAGTTCCTAAAATCTCTAAAATTCTTCAAAATCAGACGGCCTCGAAGCCACCTGTGCTTCAGTTGTCTAACAGGCTGGAATGAAGGGTTGAGCTGGTAACGAGGATAACCTGGAGTGAAATCTATTGTTTGCAGCGGGAATGGGCTAGGTTTGGAACATTGATCGGGTATTTTGAGATCGGAGTAGACTGTCTGATTGATTACATATAATGGAGCATCAGCTATTGTCCGAAGGCCTATCCATAACCTTTCAAACGTAAAACCTAAACTATCTTTTTCCATAAATTCTAACAACTTATTACCATTACCTATCCATAACCATCAGAAAACATCCCTAACAACCTATAATTAATTCAATTACTAACCAACCCTAACCACTTCTAACCACCACTAATCACCTCTAGCAGTAACAACTTTCACCACCAACTAATCACCTCTAGCACTAACCAACCCTAACTAACAACCCTTAACAACATCTAAAAAATTATGAACATCTCTAACCACATCTGACCATCTCCAATCAACCCTAACCACCTTATTACCATTATCCATTTGAAACCATAATCCAGCAGTCACCGCCCATCAATGACCTTAAAAATTTCTGCACTTTTACTACATATCAAAACCAAACAGTCATAAACTTTCATCACCATCTTTACCTATCACTATGACCGTTCTTACATACATTTACCAGTACTTTTCAATAGTTAATGGTTTATTTACCCTGAGCCTTTCCCAGTGGGCTTCGGAATGAAGAAAGGCCGTCCTCTGTTGAATAGCAGCAAGAAGGCTTCTGTGATTATCCTAAAACAAAGTAACTGTTGGATCGTTCTAGGTTAAAATTCCATTCGGTTTACTTTGCCAATGTCGTGACTTTCGGTGTGGACGAGCCGAACGTACTGTTCCAGAGTGGAGTGGAGAGAGTCGTACGAGGCGACGAGCATCGTGCAGACTTCCTGGTGGACGTGGCGAGCGTGGGCCAGCCGGCTGCCGCCTCCGCTTCCTCCTCCTCCTCCACCGACGCATTTGCTCGTCGAACCGTTCTTGAAATTTAAAAAAACAAACATTAGTTTGACGGAGAAAAATATGAATGGGGGACGTACGAGATTGCTGAAGAAAACCGTATCAGCGGCTGTCGTCTGGAGCCTTTTGTTGAAGTTGTACTTTTGAGCGTTTCCGAGCCAGGTTTTCCCGCTGCGAGGTGTGCTGGAAAAAAATTAACTTTATTTTGTCAAAAAATTCTTCCTAAAGTTGATTTTTTTATATAAACAGACAAAAACCAACTCACCAACTCTGAACAAGATTCAGTATGCTTTTCCTTCGATACAGAAACAAGAAAAATTTCGATTATGGAAAGTACGATTTTTTAATATTTTTTTTCCGGACTTACTTGATGTAAGGCTGGTGCAGTGCGACCAGGCTTCCGTGTATGGTGACTGTGACTGCTGAAAGATGGAAGTAGTCGAACAGGACGGGCAGATGGTAGTGAAGTCCCTTGGTTGCGAGGAAGCTCAACTGGAGAGTCCTCATAGAGACGCAGGTGATGTTCGACTGCTGGTCCGTCATCAATGCCTGGTCTGTAAACCAGAGCTCGAGAAGTAGGGTGAAATCCGCCCTTTCCAAGCTTTCTTCTATCTGCAATTTACAAAAAAAAGCAATTACTTCTGCACTACTTATAAATGAAAAAAAAAATTAACTTGCTTAATTAGGTCAAAATTACAATTAGCTCACTTATTTCACATACCTTGTGGCTGTCGACGAGTATGTGCACCCTGTACATGATCGTGTCGTCGAGGACGACCTCCTCGTTCCTGTAGAGTATCTGGAACGTCCTGCTGATCCCGACACCGTTGATGACGCAAGCCGGAAATCCAAGTTCATTTTCTACAAATAAAATTTAAAAAATTGATACATTTTTCTCTAAACACTCAAAAATCATTCACCTGGCATATTTTTGTTCTGAGTCGGTATGCTCGCCTCGATCTTGACCGGTAGCTTTGGTGAAACTTTGAGATAGGTCCTAATTTGATAGAACCTGAAAAGAACCAAATCAAAGATCATTTTTCCTTTTATGTAAAAACTTTGTTCAGTGTAAAAGTTGTTGTTTTTTTTGACATTTTTATCTATGATACAACTGCCTTTGTCATTTACGAAAGTGTGCTATTGTTCATTACATCAGAACGCTAATCTATGCATATTTTTGACCGGTAATAAAAGGTATTATCTTATACGAATATTTCCTATTGGTAGAAAAAAGTGATAAAATTATTTTTTAAAGTTCGCTATTCTTCAGTGATAAAAGGAAAGTTCATCTATGTAAGATTTGGCAGTGATAACAACAATTATCATTTACTAATCGCTGCTATTGGTCAGAGATAAAAAGAAACAACATCTATACAGGGTGAATTGCTACTCGTGCTACAAACTTCTCCAGTAGATTCTTCACCCTAAAATGAACAAAACAGTTCATATTGTCCATGGTCCGATTCTCAACCATTTCAGAGTAATTTCGCTTTTTATCGATTTTGAAAGATATCACGTCCTGGGGTCGGAAAATCGTGATATCTTTTAATCTAAACATTTCTCTGAAAATCTAATAGCACCGTTGAAATTCCCGTTAATTTTTCAATAAGAAGATGACGGTGGCAAAATGTTTGGGCTAATTTTTGGTGTTTTATTTCAGCCAGAACTACAAAAAGAGGAAAATTGTGTAAATCGGAAAGTGTATAAAGTAATCCAGAGTTTCTAATTTTAGTCTCAGAAGGCAGCAAATTTGAGGAAAACTACCTGATTTAATAACGCTTCCAACGCACTCATCATTTTCTTATTTAGTGGTTGTGAGACCAAGATGTTGATGACAAAAAGAGAAAAACTGTAAAAACCACAAAAAGTTTTTTCACTTTGTTTTTCTCTCAAAATCATAATTGCATTGAAATTTTTTAATTTAATTTAATGCCCATTTAGTATGTAATGCTTAAGAAGGATCTCCCAGTTCAAGGTGTGTGAAATTTTGAAAAAGGAAAAACTATATCCCTACCACGTTCAAAAGATTCAAGTATTGCATACTGGTGACAATTATCGTAGGAAGGAATTTTGTTGCTGGCTTGTACAATTTGACACTGAGGAACATCACTTCTTTCATCGAATTTTGTGGTCAGATGAATCAAATTTCACCCGAGACGGAGTATTTAACACCCATAATCTGCACCAATACTCCCATCAAAACCCACATGCAAGTCGTCAGCAACATTCCCAAAGACGTTTTTCAATCAATGTTTGGGCGGGAGTTATTGGAAATGTCCTCATCGGTCCCTACTTAGATTTTCCGGCAAGATTAACTGGCCCAATTTATTTAAATTTTATCCAAAACATGCTGCCCACCTTGCTGGAGGACCTTCCTTTACAATTGAGACGAAACATAATTTTTCAGCACGATGGTGCGCCTCCACATTCCTCTAGATTAGTTCAGGCGTATTTGAATCGAACATTCGAAACATGGATCGGCCGTGGTGGGACAGTTCCATGGCCACCAAGATCTCCTGATCTTAACCCCATGGATTACTTCGTCTGGGGATATCTCAAGGAACTAGTCTATCGCACTGAAGTGACAAACGTCGACGATTTGAGAGCAAGGATCTTCACCGCTGCTGAAAAACTTAGACGTGTTCTCAGTTTTGGTGTGACAGTTGGAAGTATGAGAAAACGGGCACGTTTGTGTATTTCGGAGAACGGTTTTCAATTTGAACAAAAACTAAAATGAATAAAAATAAATGAATTTTAAAAATTATTGGTGAGTTTCTATGTTTTTTCCAATCTAAAAAGTTGAACTCTCAAACATTAGCAATCCTTGAACCACCATTTTTTCTCTTTTTGTCATCAACATCTTGGTCTCACAACCACTAAATAAGAAAATGACGAGTGCGTTGGAAGCGTTATTAAATCAGGTAGTTTTCCTCAAATTTGCTGCCTTCTGAGACTAAAATTAGAAACTCTGGATTACTTTATACACTTTCCGATTTACACAATTTTCCACTCTTTTTGTAGTTCTGGCTGAAATAAAACACAAAAAATTAGCCCAAACATTTTGCCACCGTCATCTTCTTATTGAAAAATTAACGGGAATTTCAACGGTGCTATTAGATTTTAAGAGAAATGTTTAGATTAAAAGATATCACGATTTTCCGACCCCAGGACGTGATATCTTTCAAAATCGATAAAAAGCGAAATTACTCTGAAATGGTTGAGAATCGGACCATGGACAATATGAACTGTTTTGTTCATTTTAGGGTGAAGAATCTACTGGAGAAGTTTGTAGCACGAGTAGCAATTCACCCTGTATAAGTTTAGGGACAGTGATTACAACAACAATGTCTGCTACCGATAAAATGAATACAATATACATATGCGTTTTTTGTGCACTGATCACAAATTATTTCCGGATATCCGGTTAATGATATGTACTTCTTGGACAGTGATAACAATAATTGATATTTACGAATGCCTGCTATTAGACAGGGATGATAAAAAGAAACAACACCTTTAAATTTTTGGACGATTATAAAAACAATTATCATTTACGAATGGCTGCTATTGGTCAGGGATAAAAAGAAACAACATCTTTGTACTTTTTGGACGAGTATAACAGCAGTAACAACGAATGCCTGCTATTAATCAGGGATAAAAAGACAACTTCATCTATGTACACTTTTACACAAAAAAAGAAATGTAAAGTAAACAACATCTATATCCGTTTTGGGACAAAGGTAAAAACCACAATGTCTGCTATTGGGCAGTGATAAAAAGACAACAGCATCTGTATACATTTTGAGAGAGTGCTAACAACAATTATCATTTACAAATGACTGCTGTTGGTTAAGGATAAAATGTTAACTTCATCTATGTACGTTTTTGGACAGCGATAACAATTATAATTTACGAATGCCTGCTATTTGGCAGTGATAAAAAGGCAATTTCATCCATGTACGTTTTTGGAAAATGATAGCAACAACACTGCTATGCGCAGTGATAAAAAGAAAACAACATCTATGTACGTTTTTGGACATCGATAATAACAAATCTCCGTCGTGCATCCCTGCTATTGGTCAGGGACAAAAAAAAACATCTTTGTACTTTTTTGGATAGTGATAACAACAGCTAATATTTTAGAATAACTGCTGTTGGTCAGTAAAATAAATCTCGTATCTACGTAAGTAAACGATTACGAATCCCTGTTATCGGCCAATGTTGAAAGAATGTACATATACGATTCTTTAAGACATACGAATATTTCCTGATTGCCAGTAATAACAGGAAATAACATCATTTACACGTTTGGGCAGTGATAACAATTATCATTTACGACTGTCTGCTGTTGGTCATTGACAAAAGAAAACTACGTCTACGTGTTGGTCAGTAATAACAGTTACTCCATTACGACCGTTATTGGTCAGCAATAAAAACTAGATCATTTACGAATGAAGAATGAATGAAGAAAATAAATACATCTATATATTTCATTGAAACGTTATGACGTCCATTGTTATCTACGAATATCCGCTATTGGTAGTAATGATTGCTAGGCATCAGTTAGCTTTCATGTTGACTGTTATTGGCCAGCGATAAAAATTAACTAGGAATGTTATTGGTGACTGACGGCCGCGTTTAGCAGTTAATGTTTAGTGATTGACAACCTACATTTGCACGTGCGTTTTTGGTTAGTGATAAAAAAAAGTTCCATCTACGATCGTTATTGGTCAGTGATTTACGACTATGTATACACCATACGTGTCTATGGTAAAATAAAAATATACCTATGTACGTTTATGGACGTCGAAACGTTTATAAATGATCAAAATTATTATAAATCGTCCATTTGACAACCACTGCCCTTATCATTAGTCTGTTGGCAATATTTGATCCTATTGATTCTGAAATTAATTGAACCGAGATGTGTTTGACTGGCATTGTACGGCTGTTAAGGCTACCATCGGATGGATTATTTCCGGATGGACAGTAACGACCAGGACGAATTCGCTCTCGCAGTTCCACCGTTTCTCGTTTTGACACGTGGGGTGAAAAAGGATCGGACGTTATTAGACGGCGGAAGGGGTTCGAACGATGCTCGAGGGTGTGTAGAGCCCTTCAAATCCCCCTTGATTAGTTCGTCATAGCCGTTTCGGCACCTCGCCAACATCAGACCTAACATCAACCCGACTTAGGGGACCCCCAACGCAAATATTTGCACGGGGTACGATTCCTCCCCTCTAATTGAGCCTGCACGTGCTGAGGGGAAAAATCGTCAATTTGGTAAGTAGAGCCCGTTCAGAAAACCCGGTTGTACACATAGATTTGGTCGGTTAAACGAGTTGAAGTATAACATAAAGTAGACTTAGATTTGTTGGACCGCTGACCGAAAGTAAATACATATCCATTACTGACTGTTACTACTGTTGGTCACTGCCCAAAACAGGTCTTAGGTTTATTTTTTCTGACCATTAAAAATCATTCATAAATGATATAGCTCTTATGTCCGTCCTAATAACGGACGTAAATACGAGATTTGTGTTCTTTTTTTATTTTTTTCTCCAATAGCAGACATTCTTAAATGATAGACGATGTAATCAGCAACCAATAACGAACACAGATGTAGTTGTAGCCAATCACGTTTTTAGATGTAGTTTATTCCATCATTGACACGTAAGAGATAAATGATAATTGTTGTTATCGCTGTCCAAAAACGTATATAGATTTTCTCTTTTTATCACTGTGCAATGCAGACATTAGTAAATGATAGTTTTTGTTATCACTGTCCAAAAACGATTTTATGTTCTTTTGTTTATCACTGAAGAATAAAAAACATTCCCAACTGATAAAGATAGTTATAACTGTCGAATCAGTTTTGCAGATGTTGTTTTCCTTTTACCACTACTCGATGGTATCGAGTAGTAAATTATAATTGTTGTACCCACTGACCAAAAATGTATATGGATGTGGTTTTCGTTTTATCACTGTCCCTAGCAGACATTGTTGTTGCTATCATTGCCCGAAAACGGGCATAGATGAGGTTATCTTTTATCACCGACCAATAGCAGATAATCGTAAACAATAAATGTTGTTATCGCTGTAGAAAAACGAATATAGATTTTTTTTTAATCACTGCCCCATAGAAGGCATTAGTAAATGATACTGTTGTTATCACTGACCAAAACATATATAGATGTTGTTTTATTTTTATCACTGTCCAATAGCAGACATCCGTGAGCGTAAATGTTGTTATCACTGTCCCAAAACGAATATAGATGTTTTTTCTTTTTATCACTGCCGAAAAACAGACATAGTTGTTGTTATCGCTGTCCAAAAACGTACACAGATGAAGTTAACATTTTATCATTAACCAACAGCAGTCATTTGTAAATGATAATTGTTGTTATCACTCTCTCAAAATGTATACGGATGTTGTTGTCTTTTTATCACTGCCCAATAGCAGACATTGTGGTTGTTACCATTGTCTCAAAACGGATATAGATGTTGTTTACTTTACATTTCTTTTTTTGTGTAAAAATGTACCTAAGTGAAGTTGTCTTTTCACCCCTGATTAATAGCAGGCATTAGGTGTTACTGTTGTTATACTCGTCCAAAAAGTACAAAGATGTTTCTTTTTATTTCTGACCAATAGCAGCCATTCGTAAATGATAATTGTTTTTATAATCGTCCAAAAAGTTTAAAGGTGTTGTTTCTTTTTATCATCCCTGACCAATAGCAGGCATTCGTAAATGATAATTGTTGTTACAATCGTCCAAAAGTACAAAGATGTTGTTTTCTTTTTTTCTCATTGTTATCGCTGTCCAAAAACGTACATAGATGTAGTTTTTGTGTTATTATCACTATTCAATAACGTTTTTAGATTCTATTATCAGCGCATAACAGGTGTCACTAAATTATGTGTTGGTAGCACTGACCCAATACGTATAAAGATGTTGTTTTCTTTTTATCACTATCCAATAGAAGACATCCGTAACTGATAAAACCTGTACGACAGTAACCTACACAGATGAAGTTTTTTTAAATCTTTGACAATTAGGAGACATTTATAAACAATTCAAACTTTCTTCACCGATCATTGACGTACGGAGATAATTATTTTTTAAATCTCTGAAGCAGACTTTCGTGAATAATACAGGCTATTACCACTGTCCAACAACGTGTGCAGATGTGTTTTTGTCTCACTCTCAAACAACGCACATTTTTAAATGATCAGCTAAAGTATTTATAATAATAACATTGTCACATATTTATGTAACAAGAAGGACTGAAGTTTTGAGGAACAGTTATTAAAATGGAAATTCGTCAGTTTTCACTGTAATTTTGTCGTAAATACGAGAAATAATACGCGCTATAACGTGGCAACGTATCCGTATATGAAACTCGAATATTGTTTACGACCGAAGAAACGTTTCTACCTCGACAATTGGATTCGACTTGGTTGGGCGAACGATTTTCACACCTTTCTTGCTAAAACATCTAATAGAAATCTACAGGGGAGATTTACCATTTCGGCTGTTCAATTAAGACGCCATGTCTTCGCGTCTCGAACAGGAACGTCCTTTCTGTCATGCAAATCCAAAATTGGAATCGATTCACGCCTTCGTCCGACTGATATTGGTTGGCGCGCTACGGAAAGCGATGGAAATCCTTTGATTCCAGCCGGCATATTTTGAAACCTACCGAACTGATTAACGAAAAGTGTTATTTTGATCGTTTCCTTATTTTCACGAGAAAGGGGTTAAAGGCACAAGTCTAAGTCAACGGTCAATTGCGGTCCGGGGGTGAGAAGGGGTGTAAAATCAATGCAACTATTGGCTCCGAGGAGGAAACCTATATCAAAAGTTCTCTCCTTCCTTTGAGCAATTAATTGCCAACTTTCTCCCTCAACTGTTTTACTCCTCCGTCTCCAATATTTAAAATTCTTCAATAAAACACGCAAGTTGTTGATTTTCAATCACCGATATTACACCGATAGTACACACACAAAAAAAAATTAAAATGGAATCTAAATATTATAAAGGAAAAATTTTAAATACTCACAAATAATTTCTTTCTAATGAGCAAGTTTAATAAAGATTGCCAAAGTGACAATTGGGCAATTCTTCATAGGGCAAAAAAAAGTTATATCAAATATCCAATAACAGACTTTCACTAAAGCTCTTGCATTGTACAAAACCGATTTTCGATGTGTTTTTTCTATCGTTGGCGAATGACAGACATTCAGATAAAGGAGGCTATCTTTGTCCAATAACTTTCTTACAAGTAGTTTTTTTTTATCACTGACAATTAACAAACGTTCATCACCGCGAAAAAATGTTCGTAGATGTTGTTTTCTTTCTATTTTATCCCTGTCCAATAAAGGAAATTCCTAAATAATAATTGTTGTTTTCCCTGTCCACAAATGTATATAGATGTTGTTCTCTTTTTATCACTGCCCAACAGGAGGTATTCGAAAATGATAATTGTTGTCATCACTGTCCAAAAACGTAAATAGACTTTTTTTTGTTGTTTTTTTATCTCTGTCCAATAAAGGATATTCGAAAATGATAATTGTTGTTGTAATTGTCAAAAAAGTACAAAGATGTTGTTCCTTTTTATCCCTGACCAATAGCAGACAATCGAAAATGATAATTGTTGTTATCACTGTCCAAAAACATATACAGAAGTTTTCGTTTTATCACAATCCAACAGCAAACATTTGTAAATGCTTATCGTTGTTATCACTGTCCAAAAACGTACGTAGATGTTGTTTACTTTTTATCGCTACCAATAGCAGACATTGTTGTTTTTATCCTTGCCCAATGGCAGCTATTCCTAAGTGATAATTGTTGTTATACCTGTTCACAAACTT
>CM077110.1:14024161-14036669 GCA_039619505.1 Cimex hemipterus | reverse complement strand
ATATATATATATATATATATATATATATATATATATATTAAGTTAAGAAGGAATAATCAGTGATGGCCAGGTTTGGTTGGAGATGTTTGGAGTCGTATAGTGATAGAAATGTTAGGGAATGTTACGATGGTGGTATTTACTGTATGTACTTAGAAATTTTTGAGTATGTTAAGGACAGTACTGTGTTGTCATAAATGGTCCGGTTTGGTTAGATATGGTTGGGGTTGTATAGCGATAGTTAGCAATGGTAAAAACGCTTGAGGATTATTAAAGAAGATTAGATATTGAACTGATCCAGCACTGGAAATTGCGAAATGCCGAAATGAGTCTGACAGACGAAAGTAGTCCACGGATTCTCACGCCCAAGCGGCCCTCATAATTTTTTTTATAAAATGTGGTAAAATCTGGTTTTCAAAAAATATGACTGCCAGGGAATTAAAAATTTACTATTTTTATTGTCGCCAAAAACTAAAAGAAGAACAACACAACAAAATCGTTTTGATGTTTTCTTTTGGTATCTTCTCTGTTAAAAAGTCTGATTGTTCTTTATGAAGAACAAAAATGGAACAACTGTTAGAAAACCAAAAAAATATTGGAGAAATATATCAGTTTGTTTCTAATTATTTATGGAGAAGGAACTTTCTCAGTGCGCGATACGTGGATATATGTATGACAGGAAGCGTGCTAGACATCGCCCCTGAATATGTTATTAACGCATGTCTCCCGGGTATTACCGGTTTAACATAAACCCTGCCCCTGGAAGCTCATTTAGCAAAACAGGAGTTACGGGATTAGTTTGATCCTTAATTAGTTCCTAAAATTATTATTAACAATTCATTGATAATTATAAATAATGTTATTTTACATTTATTTTTTCAATATACCTTCTCTCCCTGATTATGCATTCTTGGCGGCTTCTAATGAATTCCATTTCATTTAAAATATAATCTACCCTTCCCTCCCACCTGACAATTTCCACCCCCTACCACCCTTTCCGCGGAGCACCTGGCAAATAGCGTTCCCGTGTTCTCCGATGGTCCGATTTGCATAACAACGGGAATAATACGGTCGGATGTTCCGAAAGCCTTTCCGGCCGGCTAGACTGTCATGCTTGTAAGCCTTGACATTTTGCCGTTTCCTGACTAGGCCGAGTCAACATAACACCGCCCAACTATCACCTCTTCTAAAAGACATGTTTTTCAACCTAATTCTACTCATTTTATTGCGACCGACAAAAAAATCCACTACTAAAAAAAGAGTGACAATGAGAAGGAACTTATATTTAAACTGGGCAAGACTAATTTTAATATCTAATCCTCAAAATTTGTCTGCAAAACCACTTTGGCATGTTAGCTACCATCATTGTTGGGACTATGGAGCGAAGACATTTTTCAACTTCTAAAACAGTACTGAACCATCTAAAATATTTCTAGCTTCTCGAGCAATCCGAAGCCATACCAAACCATCTCCAAACAACCCTGACAAAATACCAATAACCACTCGGCTACCGCGTATTCTTCTTGGATAACCTAAATAACCTTTAACCTTTACAGTACCAAACCATCTGTAACCTCAGCCACCAATCTTCTCAACCCTGACAAAATTCTAACAATACCTTGAAGGTTTATGTCTCCTGGGTAACCTAAATAACCACTAACAATTTCAGTAGTAGCATACCATTTTCAACTTTCTCTAATCATTTCTAACCATCGCGAACCATCACTAACCGTTTCTAACCATCATTAAATGTTGTAGATTATCTGCAAGATGTCAGGCCATTTTATTTTTTCTTGCTTTGAAGCCTCTCGCCTCTTTAAGGTTTATACCTACAGGATAACCTAAATTACCTGTAATCATTGTAGTAGCAAACAATTTGTTACCACAGCTAATATTCCCTAACCCTATCGCACCATCACCAACTATCTTTGACACCTTTTACTATCCCACGCCGTCCCTAATGGTAGCGTACCATTTTAAACTGTCTAAAATTATTCCTAACTATCACGAACCATTAATACCCGTTTCTAACTATAATTAAATATTCTAAATTAACTCCAAATGTCAGACCAATTTATTTATTTTGCCCCTTGAAGGTTTATGTTTGTTTATATCAACCCTAACGTAAAACGAAAATGCTTCACGACCTCCTACAAAATCTCAACAGACTACAAAGGAGAGGAAGAACACAGGAGAACATCGGACACAATGATATGGTATACGGATGGCTCCAAAACAACTGAAGGAACCGGATCAGGTGTTTTCTGTACAAGCCCAAAATATGAGCAATCAAACTTACTAGGGTCACACCTCGATCTTTCAAGCAGAAATACATGCTATCAATGCTTGTGCTCTGGAAAATCTTAAAAGAGGTTACACTGACAAAAAATCCTCATAAGATCAGACAGCCAAGCAGCTATCAAAGCACTGGCATGTACAAGAATCACATCAAAATTAGTTAGTGAATGCATCCAAAATCTCCAAAACCTGGGAAAACACAACAAGGTAACGGTATCCTGGGTGCCAGGGCACAGGGGAATTTTGGGTAATGAAGAAGCAGACAGACTGGCCAGAGGAGGATCCGCAAGATCATACATAGGCCCCGAGCCTATCGTTGGGATATCCAAAACAAACGTAGAATCCTCCATCGCAGAATGGATCCAAATAAAACAAAGAGAAAAATGGATAAACTCTAGCAGTGCTAGACACAGTAAACTCATGATAAAACAACCCTCACCAAAACTAGCAAAAACACTGCTACAACTGGAGAGGGCAAATCTCAGAGGAGTGGTAGGACTACTAACCAGCCACTGGCACCTGAGAAAACATCTACAAAACATGGGCATATATAATAGTGATCCAATTTGCAGACTATGTAATGAGGAGGAGGTAACAGCCACTCATATCATCTTCGAAAAATGACTCAGAGAACCACATTGAAGCAATAACAGTCAATGACTTGATAATTCTGAGAAAAAGGATCGAGTCTGTTGACTAATCTAAACAACTAGGAAGGTACAATAAGCCAGAAGGCTGCAGTGCCTGGGGCACACAAACCCCACCTCCTAGTACCTTTGCCACCCTAACCTAACCTAACCTAACCCTAACGTTTTCTGTCCATCTTTAACTATCAGCCCAGTTTTAACTAAAAAACATTTTAGTCGGTAATGGCTGGAGATGGTACGGGCTTATTTGGTATTATTAGAAACGGTCAAGATCGACTAAAAGTAGTTCAAATTGAGAAAGGAGAGTCAGTAGTAATATAGTACTACAGAATCCTTAATCTTCTTTAATCATACATCTTCACCACTAACGGTTATGGTTAACGAAACCATCCATGACTTGTGACAAAGGCCCCCTGTTTTAAACCAGGGTTTTTTAAAAGAAGGTAAAATAAAATCGATTCTCTCTTTTAACGTTTATTAAACAAAAAATTTCCATTGATTAAATTACTATTTTATGTTTGAAATGAGTTTTCAAATTAGGTAAATCCCTTATAAGGAGGTAAAGGTAATGTAAGGCCAAGAAAAATACAGAGAGGTAATATGTTAATTGAGCTTACCCTATCCTTAATCAATTAAAAGGCACTTTCCTATAAGGTGCTGGGGGGTCTTCCAGGGAGGGGGGTAGCATCTCTGTCTTAATATCGCTCTACGTGTGGACAGTGTGGGTTGTCGTCTCCTTCTTGGCGAACCAGGTCCTACATCCACTTCGACCTCGTGTTCTGGAACCAGACATACAGTCGAATGACGCCCTTATCCTTTTCGTTTCCCTGCTGAATGCTGGGTGAAGTCGTATAACTGTGTAAGGAGTGTTTTCCTGGACGCCGACGGGTGCTCGGTGTGCATAACTTGTTAAGGGCTTAGGGTTCCTCTAATGAAACGTCTATTACACTCTATCTTTACCTCCTTATTGACAAAAAAAATTAAACACATAAGATTAATGAAAAATAGATTAAACCTTGTTATATGAATTATAAAATGAATTTACTTTTAAACAATAGCAAATAATTATTTTAAAAAGAATGGCGTACGCTGAAACACCTTAGCATAAAACTTCTTCTGAAAATATTAATTTTAATAACTTAATTAACTTTTAAACTTAAAGTTTACTTAATATTAACTCTCTTTTCTTCGAGGCCACACCTTTAAGATCTGTATTGTTTCGAAAATTTAAGCAAAAAGATTTTATTTTTTAATAAATTATTTTTTATTTATTTATTTTTTAATTAATTTTTTTACTTTGAGTCATGTGGTATTTTTTAATTTGAGATATGTGTACCTTGGATTTTATTGAATCGTTTGATTCCAAACATGCCTCATAAGTTATGTCCGATAAAATCTTTGTAATTATATAGGGATCTGAGAATTTGTAAGAGAGTTTAGAGGATATCTTCTTTTCTCTGTTAGACAAGATGTGAGTTTTTATTAAAATTTTATCACCTATTTCCAATCTAATGAATTTATGTTTTGTCATAACTTTTTTTGTACTGTTCCTTAGCTTTATTAATATTTTCTATGGCTACCTTATATATTTCCTCAGAAGATTCAGAAAAGTTGTCAACCAGTACACCCCACTCCAGGTTCAAGGGCGTATTTATTTTTCGCCCTAGATGATAAATATTGCGACCATTTGGTTTGTTTTTATCCAAAATAAGCAACGAGTGAAGATTTTAAATTTCTTAATGCCCCGCTCTGCTTTACTTGGGTCGGGGTAGTATGGCATTTGAAATTTCTTATCTACTCCACGGGAGAATAGGAAGTCTTTCAGGGCATGTGACGCAAAAACGGAATGGTTATCTGTAGTAACCCTGTCCCTAAGGAAGAGTGTCGGGGGATTATTGGGTTAATCAGTTAACCATGACCCTGACAGACTGAATCTAATAGTACTAAACCATCATCAAGTTTCTAGTAGTAGACAGATGGTCAGGAACGATTTGGTACTTAAATACTGGTTAAATGTTATGAATAGTTAGCGGTGAGATTTCTCAGTCATGCAATTTAGTCGTTTCCTGTCTGACTATCCTGGTTGTATTTCCTTAATTTTGTACAAGGTGATTTTTTCTTATTTTAAACCTCATAGTGTCTAGTTTATGAAAGCGATTTACCCAGCTCACTCAGAGAATTTCTTCTCATAAAACGCGACAAAGCCGACCCTCGTATTTGCCCATTCATCTCTCGCAAGCGTGTGTTTTAGCGTACGGTCCCCGGGTTAATAGATCCCACTAGCTACAGTCGGCGAGCTAAGGATGAGTTATATGCGAGGGCGTTGGGCCAACTGGAACGGATGAAGTCTTGCGGTCCGCCGGCGAGCATATTTCAACCCCGGGGGGAATATGATGTGAAATAGTGCCACCGGCTGGATCCGGGCGCGGCCGACGATCCTCCACCCCCGTGACTCAGATTATTATCTGGGTATCGTTTTGTATCCATTACCCTCGAGAAATGCGGCCATTTCCCTAAAATGAGAATAACAACTGTGCCTATTATTTCAACGTGCAGTTTTGAAGCATCCTATAAAGATTTGACCATTATCAGCCCAAATACAAAATTTGACCTCAAAAAACAAGAAAACTATTATTTTTCAAAAATAGAATACTATAGTATTGACGAATAAAAATCATTATCCAACCCAAACTTGAAAAATAGTTTTTTTAAAACTAAGCATACTTTAAATAATGAATTATATCCATGATATTTTCAATCGGATTTCAATATATTTCCATTTGATCAAATACTATAGAACAGTCTGACCCCGTTGGATCTAAACCCTTCAGAACGACCACTTCATTTATTCACGATAAATTTCCCAGACTACTCTGCTCAATTTATTCTAACCCATTACAATTTTTAATAAATAGAAAAGTTTAGATATGGAAGCGTTTTGAAAAATATATTTAATATTTTATTCATAACAAAAACATAGAATAGCAATGAAAAAAAGATCCTATCGTTAATTGATATGAAGTATCGAGTGGTTTTGCATATTATTGCATTAACAAATCCTTACCATCTGTAACAATACCAAACTGTCCTAAATCCTCTTCCATCACTCCTAATAATCTCTAACAGTTTGGAAACCTTCGCTAATTATGCCTAACTATAGCATATCATCAATAGCCAGTTCTGAATGGCATTAACCTTTGAGACCATCTTTAAACCTTCAGATCATTTTATGTCTTTGATTTTCTTTCAAACATTTTAGTTCTTCAAAGTTTTTAACAATCTTCAAACCGTGATATAATTTTATGTCTTTGGCTTTGTTTCAAGCATTTTGGCTCTTCGAGGTTCTCTAACCATCTTCAAACCGTCAGAACACTTTATGTCTTCTTCTTTGTTTCAAGTATTTTGGCTCATCAAGATACTCTAAACATCTTGAGACCATCACATCATTTTATGTCTACTTCTCAGTTTCAAACATTTTGGCTCTTCATGGTTCTCCAACCAGAGTACTAAAGCTATCCTTCACTATAATTAATCTTCTTTAATCCTGACCATCAACAACGATCTAGCCACAATTAACCATCCTTGACCATTTCTGAAGGTATTTGCATTTATACATGGTCGGCACAAAGTATTGTGTGTTTTGCAAGTTCGAGAATAGGTGGGATAGTTGCCAACCAATTTTAACTCACCGTTCCTGAATTTTCAAAATCGGTAGATTTTATGCTGGGTATTGGTTTCTATTGCCACTTCCTGGTGTTTAAACCCTAATCGCCTCTAACCATTACTGGCTTTCTCTTATATCACTTAACCATCTCTAACTACTTCTCTCCATTCCTTACCATCTCAAACCTTCAAACTTTCTTGACCATTTGAAACAGGACTAAACCATCCCTACACAATCCTGTACCAAATATGTGGGAAGACAGCTTTTTTAACATGCCTTTCAAGCAGTTGGTGCATTTGTGGGGGTGAAAGGGTGCATAGATGAGACTAAATAGATCCTCAGGGTTCAAGGGATTAAACAATTACCTACTATGGTGCCCCTCGCCGTTTCCCTTAACAACTTTGAGGTCCAGGTACAGCCTACGGATGTATGGGCTAAATGCAAAGCTCTGTTCAGCCACTAGCCTGACAATGCCGGCCTTTGAGCATACCAACCATAATGAGTGGACCTGAAGTACGAGCAATATTGGGTAGTGAGAAACCCGAACCAAATGTCAAGTTTTAGTTGAACAAGGCAAAAAATTAGATTGGGTTTGGTATGTATTATCGGATATTTTTGTGAATACTCCGCTTTTCCGTTTCCGTCATTCCTACTCTGTATTGTTTTTCCGGTTTGGAAACGGATTCCTGTAAAATTCCACGGGTACACATAAAAACCCAACATGTCTTAAAATCTAGATTATCTTATCGTGCACGGATCGAGGAGGAAAGACTTTGGTTGTATCCTGTTTATGATAACGGTGCGGTTCTGATGGCGCGGGATCGATCCTCGAATTTATCGCCGCGAAAGCCGAGAATGGCACTCGCCCCTTTATTGCTCACCTGGAAAACGGTCGGAAAAATCACCATGAAATTTTATCGTTTAATCAAAAAGGAGGACGGGTTTAAGTCCGGCGGAGCCGTTATAAATAAAATGGGCGGAGGACTTTGACGGCCGCTATTTATCGGTTGTAAAAGCCGTCAGAGCGTGCGATCCCAAAAATCCACAACGACCCCAAAAAAATATAACCGTTCTTCAGTAATGATGGGTTTAATCACGAGCCGTAACCATCATTAAAGAAAATAACAACAATTTTATGAGACGATAAAGCCGGCTTTATCGTTCTTCTCCTCCGGCCACGCCCCTTGTGAGCTACCCTGCTACAAAATCCTTCAACCCTCTATTTCAATCAGCGAAATTTAATTAATTTCAGACGGACGCATTTAAGGGGCCCCGTTTCCCTTCACTCTGTAATTGTATTGCCGTTTTCGATGATCGTAAGCCTTTTTATCACGCGATGGGCCGTCACTCTCACGCACGAATACGACAAAATGTTAAATTGATCCTTTTAGCCGGTGACAGATAAACGAAGATTTCTCGTGGGAGGGAAACTATTCAAATTCAAAGGGGGTCGAATTCATGAATTCCACCCCTGCTTTTCCTAAATTAACCTATTCATTAGCTCCGGTTTCAATGTAACTGGCGACCGCCAATTGGCTGGGACATTGAAACAGATGGCTCCCTTCTCTAAGCGAATATATTTGTGAGTCTGATTAATTTAATTTAAAACATAGATTAATTTACATTTCGCTTCCGAACTATCGGAGATAGGGAAGATTCAAATACATCCGGGAATTCTGAACAATTTTTCTCCTACAAAATTAATAATTTCCACACCCATTTTGCGTTTTAGAACTTTCTGAACAATTGTATATTCCTTCTTTAATGTACTCTGCTTCAAAATCATCATTTTCAAGCATTTTAAGTTTGAACCTTTCGAGAAATTTTTTTTTAACTGTCTGTAGTAAATTCCTTTCAACTAGCAAAACGACGAAAACACGAGACCAATTGTTATAAAATTTTCAGAGTTTGTCAGGGTTGGTTTCTACATGATCCCATATGAATTTTATACGAATCCTATCAACCGTATCGCAAGTACACATGCACATATATAAAATCCGGTACCCAGCAACACCTCTGAAACCATTTGTAGAATTCTACAGCAATTTTCAAGAATTATTATGAAATTTTCAGGAACTATGCGGATTGCTTCTAAACGACTCGTATGAATTTTATTCCATACGGGTTAACACATGTGCATGCAAAAAAGCCCACCCACTTGACAGTTTTTTTTCTTTTTTTTTGGTCGTATGACTGTAAACAAACAAACAAACATATTTTTCCGATTCAGTACAAGCGACGTTTAAATGAAGATAAACCAGAAGGGAAAAGAGGTATTTTACTGCTAGTCAAGTGTGGCGATTAGTGACCGTTAATCGATAATTATTTAGAAATCATGAGATGCGGTCTGGTGTGATGTAGGTTTCAGAAAAATATATTCTTTATCGTGCCGTCGTTTCGATCTTTATTGAAATCATCTTCGGCACTCTCAACATGACAGGCAAGAATGGCAAGTACAGAAGACAAACCCTGAAGGTGATCTCAATAACGGTCAAAACTATACCGAGCACTGATTACGACCAAACTACAAATCTAAAACACCGGCTTTTTTCGTCTTAAGATACAAGATAAGTGGAATATCATAGGAAAAAAATTGTTTGTGGTTATTTAATTAAAATATTTTTCAGAGCTATAACCAGACTTGGTGATGACGTAAACTATTTTTTATTGTTTATAAAGGAAACTAAGAGGGAGCGGAATTCATTTAATTTAGCCTTCTTGAATGCCAGGAAGAGCAGGAATTCTCGAGCCGGTTTTACTCTAGATAAACAAAAAAAATTCTGATTTAACAAATGAGTTATTATTTTTATTTATTATTAAATTCTTGTATGATTAATTTTTTGTTATAATAATTGATCGGTGAAATAATTTACGACGGCGATGGGTTGAAAGTTGTACAAATCAAAACTGAGCTCTGATTATTTCAGAGGGTTGAACGTCGGAACAATGGAGAGCTGAAAACTTCTCTTATCAAAGATACAAATTTACAATATAAATGCAAATTCCCGCCAGAGTTTATTCGATTTCTGTCCCGTTCCGGGCCCGTTTAATCGGATTCGGTGGAGATCCGTGAGTCATTTTCGCGAAATGAACTCCCGCCGAATAGCTGAGACGTCAATGGAAATGAAACGTTGGGGAGATATGGGGAAAATACAAAGAGAGAAAAAAAGAGAACCTCGGTAATATTTCAAAGAAGAGCTTAATATTTCATCATTCACCGACTCCACTAAATACGATTAAATACGAGAAATAATAGCTTCTTCCTGGAAAACCGATATAGAGTTTAATTGGTGTGGTACACTACTAACAAAAAGTAAATATTATTTTGTCTCCTGATTCAGTATAAACGACGTTTAAACAAAGATAAACAGATCGGGAGAGATAAGTAGAGATTATACGAAATCGTCTTCATATATTCATTACTTTTCGTGATCCGCTTGACCAGCTAACATCTTACAATTAATGCAGGTTTTTAGCTGAGATAAAAAAGTGAGTGACACGAGCGGCATTCGAACGCACAAAAAAATAGCAAAAAGGAGGGAAAATTCAATGGTGGGGTTGAGATGGGAAGTTAGTGTTCAGGCGGATCGAAGTCACAATATCTCAAGTGGTAGAGTCGCGGCGTATGCAGCCGAAGATCGTGGGTTCGAACCCCGCTCGTGACACTGACTTTTTTATTTCGACTAAATCCTTCATTAATTGTTGGTAACACTATTAGGTCAATCTGTGGGGCCAAATGTATCGGAAGGAATAGATATACCCGCCTGGAGTATACCTTCAAGAGATGAAATGCTTGAAAAAAAGGCAGGCATAAAATTTACCTAACGGTTTGGTATTAGAGATAGTTTTGAATATTATGGATAATGACGATTTTAGATGGTTAGGAATAATTAGAAAACGTTTGGCACGGTTTGACTCATCTAACAGAAACAAATGACATCGGGAATGATTTCGGCATCAGCACGATGACATTTCTGGATTGTGAGGTGGCGGAAGCTCAAATATCTGATACTAGAAGAGAAGTGATATTTTCAAAAATTGGTTGGATTTTGTAAATAAAATTAGATTTTTATCACGGGGGGGTTGAGGTATTTGAAACATGGAAAGCATATATATATATATATATATATACAGGGTGAATTGCTACTCGTGCTACAAACTTCTCCAGTAGATTCTTCACCCTAAAATGAACAAAAAAGTTCATATTGTCCATGGTCCGATTCTCAACCATTTCAGAGTAATTTCGCTTTTTATCGATTTTGAAAGATATCACGTCCTGGGGTCGGAAAATCGTGATATCTTTTAATCTAAACATTTCTCTGAAAATCTAATAGCACCGTTGAAATTCCCGTTAATTTTTCAATAAGAAGATGACGGTGGCAAAATGTTTGGGCTAATTTTTTGTGTTTTATTTCAGCCAGAACTACAAAAAGAGTGGAAAATTGTGTAAATCGGAAAGTGTATAAAGTAATCCAGAGTTTATAATTTTAGTCTCAGAAGGCAGCAAATTTGAGGAAAACTACCTGATTTAATCACGCTTCCAACGCACTCGTCATTTTCTTATTTAGTGGTTGTGAGACCAAGATGTTGATGACAAAAAGAGAAAAACTGTAAAAACCACAAAAAGTTTTTTCACTTTGTTTTTCTCTCAAAA
Organism: Cimex hemipterus; assembly: GCA_039619505.1. Taxonomy (NCBI): domain Eukaryota; kingdom Metazoa; phylum Arthropoda; class Insecta; order Hemiptera; family Cimicidae; genus Cimex; species Cimex hemipterus. The sequence goes on along the minus strand of CM077110.1, from coordinate 14,025,409 downwards.
TCATAATTCCATTGAAATTTTTTAATTTAATTTAATGCCCATTTAGTATGTAATGCTTAAGAAGGATCTCCCAGTTCAAGGTGTGTGAAATTTTGAAAAAGGAAAAACTATATCCCTACCACGTTCAAAAGATTCAAGTATTGCATACTGGTGACAATTATCGTAGGAAGGAATTTTGTCGCTGGCTTGTACAATCTGACACTGAGGAACATCACTTCTTTCATCGAATTTTGTGGTCAGATGAATCAAATTTCACCCGAGACGGAGTATTTAACACCCATAATCTGCACCAATACTCCCATCAAAACCCACATGCAAGTCGTCAGCAACATTCCCAAAGACGCTTTTCAATCAATGTTTGGGCGGGAGTTATTGGAAATGTCCTCATCGGTCCCTACTTAGATTTTCCGGCAAGATTAACTGGCCCAATTTATTTAAATTTTATCCAAAACATGCTGCCCACCTTGCTGGAGGACCTTCCTTTACAATTGAGACGAAACATAATTTTTCAGCACGATGGTGCGCCTCCACATTCCTCTAGATTAGTTCAGGCGTATTTGAATCGAACATTCGAAACATGGATCGGCCGTGGTGGGACAGTTCCATGGCCACCAAGATCTCCTGATCTTAACCCCATGGATTACTTCGTCTGGGGATATCTCAAGGAACTAGTCTATCGCACTGAAGTGACAAACGTCGACGATTTGAGAGCAAGGATCTTCACCACTGCTGAAAAACTTAGACGTGTTCAGTTTTGGTGTGACAGTTGGAAGTATGAGAAAACGGGCACGTTTGTGTATTTCGGAGAACGGTTTTCAATTTGAACAAAAACTAAAATGAATAAAAATAAATGAATTTTAAAAATTATTGGTGAGTTTCTATGTTTTTTCCAATCTAAAAAGTTGAACTCTCAAACATTAGCAATCCTTGAACCACCATTTTTTCTCTTTTTGTCATCAACATCTTGGTCTCACAACCACTAAATAAGAAAATGACGAGTGCGTTGGAAGCGTTATTAAATCAGGTAGTTTTCCTCAAATTTGCTGCCTTCTGAGACTAAAATTAGAAACTCTGGATTACTTTATACACTTTCCGATTTACACAATTTTCCACTCTTTTTGTAGTTCTGGCTGAAATAAAACACAAAAAATTAGCCCAAACATTTTGCCACCGTCATCTTCTTATTGAAAAATTAACGGGAATTTCAACGGTGCTATTAGATTTTAAGAGAAATGTTTAGATTAAAAG
>CM077110.1:13969695-13981666 GCA_039619505.1 Cimex hemipterus | reverse complement strand
CTCTCTCTCTCTCTCTCTCTCTCTCTCTCTCTCTCTCTCTCTCTCTCCCCCTCAACATTTAGACCAAAATATGCCAATCGGACGTTTTTAGCTTCAAAAAACAGAGAAAATTTCTCAGACAGGTTTAGGCTAAATGGGGTATATGGAAAAAAAATCCCACCTATAAAGAGTATTTGAAAGAGGCCTAAAAAAGAAGGCAAATTTAAATTTAAATATGTACGTTTTTCTTCAAGCATTTATGCCTAAACGGACAGGTTTGACGACCGTTTTAACTTTTAGAAACAAAAAAAGCCCAGCTTACAGGCATTTTTAGGCAAAAAGACATAAAACCTTTGGGCGGATATAGCCCAAACGAGTAGGTTTGACAAAAACCTATAGCCTTAAAAATCAGACGAGCTTTCGGGGAAAATTTAGCGTTTAGCTTTTTTCTTAACTAAGAGACAAAAGTGTTAAGATTTACCGAGAAATGTAGAACAAAAACAAAAAGAAGAAACAATTAAGACTTTTTCATCCTCTTAAAAAAAAGAGACAAATTAGAAGTAAATTTTTAGATTAAAAACTGACAGGTTTGATGAATGCATTTAGGTCTAACCGAGTACGTTTGACGAATGTTTTTAGTGAATGTTAAAAATAATGACTAATTTGTAGGCTGAAATGAGAAAATTTTACGGTAGAATTGAGCAGTTTGTTTTAACTAAGAGACGAATTTGAAGGATATTTTTAGGTTAAAAGTGTTAAGATTTACGGAGAAAAACGGAACAAAAAACAAAGAGAGAAACATTTAGATTTTTTCCTCTCTTAAAAAAAGCGAAAAATTACAAGTAAATTTTTATATTAAAACCTGATGTTTGACGAATACATTTAGGTTTAGCCTATAAGTTTGACGAATGTTTTTAGCTGTAAAAATAATGATAAATTTGTAGGTTAAAATGTGTAAATTTTAGGGTAGCGTTTAGCTTTTTGTTTTAACTGAGAGAAAAATTTGAAGGATATTTTTAGGTTAAAAGTGTTAAAATTTACGGAGAAAAACATAACAAAAACAAAGAGAGAAACACTTAAATTTTTCACTCTAATGAAAAAAGAAACAAATTTAAAGGAAATTTTCAAATTACAAATTGAAGAGTTTGAATAAAGGTTTTAGCTTTAAAAATAAAAACCTTGAAAATCCAACATATATAAACATAAAAACAGCAAAATCTCACTGCCACTCCCAACCCGACACGCAAGAATGGCACAAATACACAGAAGACAAACACTTCGAATGAGTAGAAATTCTTTAATTGAATATAAAATATATTTTGCATTGTACAAATTCACTTTCAATTATCCTAAATGTATATGTTAAATATAAACAATTTTTGTAAATCCCAGGCCCTGAAGATGATCTCAATAAAGATCGAAACGTTGGTACGATAAAGAAAATGTTTTACTGAAACCTACATCACACCAGACCATCTCACGATATCTGAATTATTGGGTTGTCCGGAAAATAATGCAGGATTTTAAGTTTTCATTAAAAAAAATCTATATAAAATATTCTGTTTACGTTTACAGGATTACTCATTTGTATGAATGTCAACACTTATTAATCCTCTTCCAAATGATATTGTTTGTTTACCTCTGTAGCATTCCGCTACTTGGAAATAATTCAGTCATCCTTATAATGTCAAAGCGAGAATTTCGTACGATTTTCTTTTACGAGTTTAAACTCGGCCGAAGCGGAGCCCAAACGGCTAGAAACATTAACCAAGTCTGGGGCGAGGGTTGTGTTAATGAGTGCACTGTGCAAAGGTGGTTTAAAAAATTTCGGGAGGGAGATTTCAGCCTTGAAGATGAAGAAGGTCGTGGAAGGCCTTCCTCTCTTAATGATGATGTTCTGCGATCAGTGGTGGAAGAAAACCCCAAAACAACTGTTCGAGAACTTGCAGAGCAACTCAAAGTCAGTAAAACGACCGTCGCTGACCACCTCTTTGGTCAATCGGAAAGGGCCCATTTTGTTGCATGACAACGCTCGACCACATGTGTCACGTGTAACGTCACAAAAATTATTGGAGCTTGGCTATGAAACTTTGCCTCACCCACCCTACTCTCCGGACCTCTCGCCTACTGACTACCATTTTTTTAGACACCTGGACCACTACTTACAACACATAATATTCAAAAATCAAACGGAACTGGAAAATGCATTTATTGACTTTATCAATTCTAAAAATTCTGAATTCTACTCAGACGGAATTAATAAGTTACCAACACGTTGGGAGAAATGTATTGAGAGTATGGGAAATTATTTTGATTAAAGAACATTGCTTTAAAGTAACTAGTTTCTTTTTTTTTTTTTTGTTTAATACCAAAATCCTGCATTATTTTCCGGACAACCCAATATTAATTTAAAAATAAAGACAAATTTGTAGGCTAAAATGAGTAAATTATTACGGTAGAGTCTAAATTTTTGTCTTAACTGACAGAAAAATTTGATGGATATTTTTAAGGTAAAAGATATACCAAAATATTTATTTCTAAACGAGTAATTTGAACAAAAACTTGTACCTTTGCAAAAAAGACAAATCTTACTTATTTTTTAGCCTAAACTGCCTACATTTTACCACTTAGTTAAGCTTTTTTTTCTAAAAAAAAACTCTACGGATTTTTTAGGCTAAAAAAGCCTAAACGGATCGTTTGACGAAATCTTTAGAAAAAACTCATTGTAGAGATAATTTTAGTCTAACAAAGAGGTCTCCTTTTCGTGAGGATTTGTTCTAAAACGTTAAGCTTTTATTCTTAAAAAACATATTCAAATTTGAAGGAAATTTTTAGTCTAAAAAAGGTAAGCTTTAAAGGAAGTATGTAAATATTAAAAAAGATCATTTTTACATTTTTTTCTCAAACTATTAATACTATTATTTAAAAATAGCCAACTTTTTTTTGATATCATCATAAATTCATGTACCAAAACTTGTTCGATCAAAATTCAGGTTGAAAACCCCAGGATGAAACTTTCTTATAAGTAATCCCGCTAAAACCAAGTCTCTGGATAAAACAAATCGTTCCACAAGGATATAAATGCCCTACTTTCTTATCGTTTAAAAAATACAAAATAAAATAAGATAAACAAGGTCTGGGTCACGTCCACCGCGGCTTTTTTTGTTCGGAAAGCTTTCACCTTTCCGTCCAGTTATGTAAAAGCTTTGGATCATTCCTTCGGTTATTACAATCGTGGAATCTTCCATTATCCAGACGGACGGCGTTGCATTTGCCAATTGTTTTCTGAAGAAAAGAAAAAACAATTTCCCCGCTACTTATTCGATAATTGAGACGTGACTTATTGAATACCAGCCGAAGATTTTGAAGAGAGGAAAAAATCGCAGAATACGGCATCCAGACATTGTAGGAAATACTGTTAAAAGCCGTGGTTTTGTGTTGCGTCTTGGTTTGTCACCTCCTTTGGAAGGAGTTGTACAAGTCGGAACGACTTTATAAAACTTGACCTTTGCCTTTGAGTTGACGAAGGACTTCGTGCGGTTTTTCCTTTTTCTGGTTTGTTTTTCGCCCACGAAACAGTTTTATGTATTTATGCAAATAAACTCAACCCTCTAAATTCTAACGGATTGCATCATCTTCTTTTGGTATGTCTGGGCTGTATAAAACGTGCAACGCGTTAAAAAAAATTCCCCTCCAAAAATTTCTAGTTTTGTTTGAATCGAAAAGAGTCGAACGCTCAAAAAAAAAAAAAAAAAAAAAAAAAATCGAAGGTCTCTCGTCCGTCCAGTTCCGTGGGTGATCACACATCGAAAAATTTTCAAAACCTGAAATATCCTGTACAATTTAAAGTGGGGACGATCACCCAAGGATTCATAAATCACAAGAATTTGTAAGAAAATTGCTGTCTGAAATGAAAAATTGTCTGTTTGGAGCCTTTTCGAAAAAGGTCGTGATTGTTGCTAACAGCCTAAAAAAAAACACCTAGCCGAAAAAGGTAAAAAGTGTTTTGCCTTGGGTTAGTAAAATTTACGCAAACTTACAGCCTTAAAAGAGTACACTTTTATGAAAACTTTTAGTCCAAAACGTAAATTTTACAAACAACGTTTAGCCTTAAAAGTTGTAACAGAAGCTTTTAATTTTATTCGACCTTTGCTATAAAAAGGTAAATTTTACAGAAACGTTAATAACTTCCTTTATAAGACAACTTTAAGCTTAAAATTAGTACGTTTGTACGGACACTTTTTAAATAGTCAATTTTACGAACGCGTAGATTTGTGGAAACTATTAACCTTTATAATTTTTACGTAATTTTAGGTTAATTTTTGCGATACTTTTGATCTAAAATATTTATTTACTTCACACTTAGAAAAGTAAACATCTACAGGTTTTACGTGACCCTTTCATCTAAAAAAAAGGTATGTGCAACGAGTAAGTTTTAGTCTAAAATGAACCATTTTAAGGAAACGTTTACAGTTGAGTAAATTTCACGGAAACTTTTAGCCTTAAATAGGTTTTTAAGGAAAGTTTTAATCTGACAAGGCAAATGTACGAAAAACTTCACCTTTACAAAGGAAGAGTTTTTACGGACAATTTATGTCTAAAAGCTAAATTTCATGAAAACTCAAGGGCAGGTATAAAGAATAAATTTTACTTCAGCTTTATATGAGAAAGTTTTTACGGAAACTTTTAGTCTAAAAAGGTAAATTTTTTTGTACACATGTACAGGTTTTACGTGCTCCTTTAACCTAAAAAAGGTAAACCGAGTTCAACGATTAAAGTTTCCGTCTAAAAAGTTATATTTTAAGAAAACGTTTAGTTGAGTAAATTTTACGGAAACTTTTAACGAACAAGGGTTAATTTTGCGAAAAATTTTAGCCTTAAATTGTAAGTAAATTTTTAGTCCAACTGGGGAAATGTACGAATAGTTTTCCTTTAAAAGGGTAGATTTTTACGGGAACTTTACATCTAAAAAACTAAATTTTACCGGGCAGATTTTACAGAACCTTTTAATCTAAAAAAAGATACATTTTTTAAAATTTTAGTGTAAAAAGGAAAATTTTCCGTAAACAAGAACAGGTTTGACGTGATCCTTTTATCACAAAAAATGTATGCTCAACGAGGAAGTTTTCAATCTAAAAAGATACATTTTAAGGAAACTTTCAGTTGAGTAAATTTTACGGAAACGTTTAACGTAAAAAAGGTACATATTACGAAAACGTTAGCCTTAAATTAAGGGTTTTAAGAAAGGTTTTAGTCTGACTGGCAAATGTACGAAAAATTTTATCTTTAATAAGGTAGATTTTTCACGGAAAATTCAGGTCCAAAAAAACTAAATTTCACGAAAACCTAAGTGTAGGTATTACGGTACCTTTTAATTTAAAAAAAAAATTCTCTTTTATTGTGACGAACTTTAAACAATTCAATTCTACTTTTTTTAATGAGGTTTTTTTGTGATATCTTGCGGATAGAGTTTACAAGATAATTTAATCTAATAAAAAGATTGTTCAAGCTTTTGATCGAAAAAATCTTACGACTCAATAATCTTACGACAACATTTATATGTGAAAGGTTTTACGGAAACTTTTAGTCTAAAAAGGTAAATCTTATCGTAAACATGTACAGGTTTAAACTGACCTTTTAACCTAAAAAAAGCGAAATGAGTTCAACGAATAAGTTTTCATTCTAAGAAGTTACATTTTAAGGAAACGTTTGTATAATACCGTAAATTTTACGCTAACTTTTAGCCTTTTATAGGTTTTAAAGGAGATTGTTAGTCTAACTGAGCAAATGTACGGAAAATTTTACCTCTAAAAGGGTACACTTTACGCCTAAATAACTAAATTTCACGAAAACTCAAAGGCCAGGTTTTACGGAACCATTTAACCTAAAAGAATATATATTTTTACGTTAACTATGTTGAAACAATTCAATTTTACGTAAATTTTTACCAAAAAGAGATATTTCTGAGAAAACGTAGGGATAGTTTTATAGGACAATTTAACTTAATAGGAGGTACGTTCAAGCTTTTAATCTAAAAAAATATATCTTACCATAACTTTTAGTTGAGAAGGGTAAATTTTACTTTAGCTTTATATGAGAAGGTTTTTACGGAAACTCTTAGTCTAAAAAAGTAAATTTTTTCGTAAACATGTACAGGTTTTACGTGACGTTTTAACTAAAAAAAAAAAAAAAAAAAAAAAAAAGTAAAAAAAGTTTAACGTTTAAGTTTTCCGTCTATAAAGATACATTTTGCTAAAACGTTTAGCCTTTTAATTTTAAAGGAAATTTTTGTCCAACTGAGAAAATTTACGGAAAATTTTATCTTTAAAAGAGTAGATTTTTTTCGGGAAGCTTTACGCCTAAAAAACTAAATTTCACGAAAACTTAAGGGCAGGTTTACGGAACCTTTTAACCTAAAAAAAGATATATTTCTACGGTAGCTAAGTTTAAATAATTCAATTTCACGTAAATTTTTACTAGAGTATTAGAAAATATATTTTTGTGAAAACAACGATTTTTTTTTAATTTAACTTAATAAAAAGTAACTCAATAAAGACCGAAACGTTGGCACGACAATACCGCATCTCATAATATCTAAAAAAAAAATGTTTGATAAACTTTTAATTTTAAAATGTATCTTACGACAACTATTGGGCGAGAAGGATAAATATTATTTTAGCTCTAAATGGCTACGTTTTTACCGAAACTTTTACTCTAAAAGGTAAATTCCCCGTAAACACGTACAATTTTTATGTGACCTTCTAATCTAAAAAAGGGTAGTTCAACGAAAAGGTTTTTAGTCTAAAAAGATACATTTTAAGAAAGCGTTTATAGTTGAGTAAATTTCACGGAAACTTTTAGCCTTAAATAGGTTTTTAAGAAAAGTTTTAGTCTGACAGGGCAAAAGTAAGAAAAACTTTACCTTTAACAGGGTAAACGTTTCACGTTAAACTTTTACTCAAAAAAAGGTAAATTCCCCATAAACCCGTACAGGTTTTACGTGACCTTCTAATATATAAAAAAAAACGGTAGTTCAACGAAGAAGTTTTTAATCTAAAAAGACGCATTTCAAGGAAACGTTTATAGTGGGTAAATTTCACGGAAACTTTCAGCCTTAAATAGGTTTTTAAGGAAAGTTTTAGTCTGTCAGGGCAAAAGTAAGAAAAACTTTAGAAGGGTAAATTTTTTAAGGAAACTTTACGCCTAAAAACTTAAATTTCGAGAAAACAAGATATTTCACGGAACCTTTTAACCTAAAAAGGTATATTTTTACGGTAATTAAGTTTAAATAATTCAATTTCACGTAAATTTTTATTAAAGTAAAGATATTGTTGTGAAAACGTAATCATTGGTTTTACAGAACCGTTTAACTCAATAAAAAATATGTTCAACTTAAACTTAAAAAAAAATCTTACAACTATCATTTGGAAAAGATATATTTTACGAAAACGTTTTCCTTTAAAAAGGTAATTTTATAGGTTGTTGTGTAAAAAAGGTAAGTTTTACTGAAAGTTCTATTTCCTAGTTATTTAGTATTTATAATAGCTTTATAATTAACCCACAATAAAAGAGTTTTGAGAATTGAAAATTGGTCCCTAATTTTAGCATCCTTGAAAGCTTTTTTAAAAAAGGCACTTTTGTCGGATTCTAGATAAAATAAACAGGTTTAGAAGAGAGTTCGAAGCATAAAATGAAATTTTCCTTCTCTTCTTATTGCAAAACGTTTGTAATACAGTTGTTTCGTGGATGTTTTAAACCATCATCAGCGTTTTAAAAAAATATAAAAAATACATAAAAACTCGCCAAGGCTTTCTGGCCGTTGAGAGAACACTCGGGGATCTTCCAATTCAAGGAGACAGAAAGTTGGGCCTAAAAGTGAAGAGGGCCCGCGTTGTTTTAAGGTCGGAGGTCTTCAAGGATTACGACACAATTTTCACCGTTTCACCACAGCTAGGCTGCGTTTTGCAAATTCATCCTGAATTCCAAAAAGGATTCGGCTGTGGAAAAGAAATTGACCTCTTGGGCCAATTTTCGGACGGGGCGATTTAACGAAAAAAAAAAGTGGGGGGAAATAATCGAATCGTCTTGCAAAATAGGAAGTGTTCTCCGGGCAGCTTAGCTAAGCCCGAGGAAGTAAACAAAAGTCAGCGGTCACGCTCGGTTTCGAAGGCGAATCACGCTCTCGTTCACCCCCGGCGGCTTTCTTTAATCTATACACAATTTCTGGCATTTAACGTTTTATTTTTATTACGAATTAGAAAGTCAGATCGAATAATACATTCACAGAACGAAAAAAAAAACAGTCGAGGTTCGTTGAACCACCATGAACCAAACCGTACCAGGTTCAACCCTAGTTGAAATCCCTCCTAGAAGTGATGATTTCTCCTTTAGAAAATCGCGTTTTAAGGGGGCGGAAGGAGGCCTAATGGAAACGTTACATAAAGGGTCTTTTCGGCCTCGAAGAGAGAGAGAGAAAAAAAAAGACTTGTTTGCAAAGAGTAATCTACCCCTGGATAGATTTGCATAAAAGGTTTCTTTTCTTTTTTCCCCTCTCTCGCTGTGTTTTACGAGGCCTATCGGTTCGGCGGATGAAGGACGGGATTTAATTAGAATGTATCTTTCCTAGACACGCCGGCCCTTTTTTTAGGGCGCGGAGGGGAACAAAAAACTTATTCGAATGAGTGTTCACACGGATCGATCTGTTTTTAAAAGGAAAACTAACACAAAACTAACTTTTTCCTAGATAAAACGAGCTTAAAACGAATGTTCTAGGATAAAAACGCTTTGTAGAAAAATTTTTTTAAGCCTCAAAACGATTTTATTTAATAACCCTTACAAAACCTCGAACACATGTATATGCAATATATGTTGGGTGAGAGACCAAACTTTTAGGTTGACATAATTTATTGAGTTACAAAAAAATCTTCGAGGGACACTAAAAGGTTTAAAAATTCCCTTTTAGTTACAACGAGGCGTAATAAACAAACACACGTAACCGACAAACTTTTTTGGGGCGAGAAGCAAACTCTTTAGTTAAACTAACACGTGCACACATTTTTTTGGCACGAGAATCAAACTTTTTAGGCTGGTCAACACGCGTACACATTTTTTTTTTGGGGGGGGAACCAATTTTTTACATTAAGAAACATTTGTGCAAACAACTTTTTGAAGTAAGAAACACACGTACCGACGAGACTTTTAGGGTGGGAAGCAATTTTAGATTTGCCATACGAAAACAAATGTTTTTGTGTTGAGACAAACTTTCTAGTTTAATAGACAAGTGTGTAAACAAATTTTTGGAGTGAGAAACAAATCTTTTACGTTAATAAACATTGATGCGAGCAACTTTTTGAAGTGTTGACGCATATTGACTAAATGTTTTGAATAGCATAAACACACTGCCGACAAACTTTCTGGAGTGAGAAGCATACTTTTGAGGTTAACCAACAAGTGTGAACAAATTTTTGGGATGCGAATGTTAATGAACAAGTGGTAAACAACGATTATTTGGAGACCGCGAGGTGCGGTCCGGTGTGACGTAGGTTTTAGAAAAACGTTTTCTTTATCGTGCCAACGTTTCGATCTTTATTGAGATCATCATCAGAGCTCAGAGTGATTGTTTTCTATATAGATGTGTCATTCTTGTATGCCGTGTAGAGCGTAGAAACAACTTATTTGGGTTGACAGACAAGCCTTTCACGTTGGCACAAATTGCTGATTTACAAAACAAAAACTTGTTGGGGTGAGAAACGATGGTTTTAGATTAACATAATCACACTACCGACAGACCTTTTGGAGGGAGAAGCAGTCTTGTGAGGTTATCCAACACTTGGGAACAAATTTTTGTAGTGAGAGACAAACATTTCAGGTTTACCTAGCTCAACGTGCAAACAAATTTTTTGGTGTGGAAACAAACTTTTTTAGTTTAATAAATAAGCGAGCAAAAAAAAAAACTTTTTGGAGTGAGAAATAAACATTTTCGAGTCACATAATTTGCCGATTAAAAAAAACTTAGCGGGATAAAAAGGTTTAAAAATATCAGGAAATCAGAGCTTTGTTAGTTACAAAGAGAATTTTTTAGGCTCATTTTGGTTGCCCAAAACGTAAACATGAAAATATGACAGTTCTCATTGATTTATTATTAATTAATACCGTCTCATAATCAAATGAACCGTTATACCAGATCGGTGGATGTGTTGTGTGTCATGTGTTCTATGGAATTAATGAAAATTGATCACTTATTCGAGGCCTGATCGTTTCCGGTGTTCCTGGTCCGCCCCTTTTCGCTTTCTGTGCCGAAAAAATTCGTCGACAACAAGGAAACGCGGTTGATGAAGGAAAAAACACACAAACGCCACAAAATAGTCCAGGGTGATTTAGAACTATCAAAGCCGAGGGCAAACGGTCAAAAACTCGCGGACAACAATGCTTCATAAATATCTTTTGTACAATATATTTTCTATTGAAAAAAATCCACCTTTCTTTAAAAATGAATGGTGTCTTTTTTGTATTGTTAAATGACAGATATGACGTTTACTTTTTCCGGGAGACGCGTGGTAAGCTGTCAGGAGCACCAAAGCGGCCAGGGTCCTCATCACTTCACAGGATTTCCGAACCGACTGAAGAAGCAGAGAAAGTACCTAAGCGACCGGTCCCGGGTTCCCTACCCCGTGGACATTTCGGCCCATCGGACAAATTACAGTGTTTCACTGGACGCCCGAACAAGAATAAACCAGACCCACGTAATAACAATCTCTTATGATTGGGTGAAATTTTATCTAGGCCTCAGTTTTCTTTATGCTAAAAAGTTGGGTGGTACGTGAGTTTATCTTAGCCTACAAAGTTCGTAAAAAAGGTTTGGCCAACTAAAAATGTCAACTGTATGTGAATTTTCTTACGTAACCCAAGTCTGTTCGTACTGAGGTTTCGTTAACCTAAAAAGGTTGTTTATACTAGGGTTTATATTCACCGAAAAAAGTTTGTTTCTGGACTCAAAGAGTTTTTTATCACCAGATAATGTTAACCTAAAGAGTTTATTTGTACTTGAGTTTATGTTAACCTATAAAGTTCATAAATGGTGTTTCGTCAACTAAAAAGGTCAACATAAGTGAATTTTTCTTGCCTAACCTAAATCTATTTGTACATGAGGTTTTGTTAACCTAAAAAGGTTGTTTATACCAGAGTTTATATTTTTGTTCCTGGACCCTTTTTTATCGCCAGTTTATGTTAACCTGAAGAGTTTGTACAAGAGTTTATGTTAACCCACAAAGTTCGTAAATGAGATTTTTTCAACTAAAAAGGTTAAAAAATTTTCTTGCCTAACCTAAGTCTATTTGTTCATGACGTTTTGTTAACCTAAAACGTTTGTTTATCGAACCACAGATTTCTTAACGGCAGGTTATGTTAGCCAAAAAAATTTGTGAGTTTATGTAAACACCTAAACCTAAACAGTTTGTACTTCAGGTTTGCCTCTTTAAAGAATGCATTTGTATCTAAAATATCGTCAACTTAAAGAGTATATTGAATTTACGTTAACGTTTAAAAACATTTTCTATACAAAGTTTCTTTCCTAAAAGGTATGTTTGTGTCTGAATTGCTTCTAAGTAATGAAAGTTTGTTCCTGATGTTATTTCAACGTATATTTTGTTTGTACGGATGTTTCTCACCTAAAAAGTTTGTTCATATGTTAAGTAAGTACAAAGGTCTTTGTATTTGAAGTTTCGTTAGCCTGAAACGTTTGTTTACATCTGCACTTTCTCTCTAAAGAGTCTGTTTGTAAAAGGATTACTTTTTTAACCTAAATAGTTTGTTTGCAGTATTGGTTGAAGTTTTGCTATCCTAATCAGTTCGTTTTAGGTTTTGTTGAGGAAAAAAGTTGGTTTTATATTAAAGTAAAATGTTTGTGCGTGAGTTCATACACTAACTTTAAAAAAGCGTTTGAATCTGATATTATCCGATATATATATATATATATATATATATATATATATAT
>CM077110.1:13929959-13940129 GCA_039619505.1 Cimex hemipterus | reverse complement strand
GAGAGAGAGAGAGAGAGAGAGAGAGAGAGAGAGAGAGAGAGAGAGAGTGAGTGAGATTGAGCGAGAGAGAGACTGTGAAAAAGAGAATTTGCGTTTGTTTTTATGTTTATTTGTGACATTATTCTGTTGTTTATATGATACGTACAAACCATTCTAATACCCTGATCAGATACGATCAATACCAGAAGCTGTACAGATGCTACAACCATATTGTTACATAAAATTACGTATAGCATTTATATTTAGGAGTAAAAAGCCTACCGGAGAATAACTAATAGAAAACATTTTTTGACTTCAAAATAGAAGATGATTACCATGTACAACTCAAAATGGTATCACAAAGGAAATAAAAACCATTGTTTGTTTATATTATAAGTACCTATTTTCTGGTTTAAAGAATCCCTACAGGATTAGGGGTTGTATTTAGATTCATTGACCAAAAAATAGCATTGCATCTATATTATATCGATGCAAAAAATGATTATGTATATTCTTTTTTCCTTTCTCTTATCCATAATAGATGTATCTATATATTTCTTTGTTCATCTTTCAACCATTTCTCTACAAATCTACATACGTCTATTGAATTCGTGAGTAGCAGAAAGAATGAGGTAGTGTGCCACTCTAGGGATGTGTACAAATTGTAATACAACCGGTCACTATGAAACGCACATACGAACCTATATGTTCCATCTTTATTTATCTGTCCCTGTCCATACAATCTGTTATTCGTATACATTTTTGGACCTGGTGAACGGTCCCTATGTGAACAAAATGAGATATTTGCAATAGTAGTTTTTTTAAACACACTTCTACACAATACACGGGGAAAACGTTTAAAATCGTAGTCGTGCTGATAACTAGGCTAGTGTAGATGTACATCTAAATCGTTTCGGCCATCTCATTAGCATTTGTTTATTTAGCAGTAACATTTTAAATTTTGAAAGATCTGCACAAAAAATTATCACCCAGGAATTTTTTCATCTTACAAAGATACGCGTACTTCGATATCATAAACAAAAATCACGATCTTAATAAATTCGTACAACTGTTTAGGCGTGTAACAAGTTTTCAGTGGAACGACGTTTGTATTTAAATCAGGCTGTCATGATCATTTATGATGATGTGATTTTTTTGTTGACAAATCGGCTAGATCTGACGGAAAATCTCTTTTTCGACCTACGGTAGCAAATCGCTCATTGTATGCAAATCGTTGAATTTACAACCTTTGACGCGGCCGTGGAAAACGCACCGCGCCCGTTCCGTAGTTTTCCCATCTCTTGAGTATATTCTAATAATAATAATTTTTTTACCTCCAAATAAACTGTTTAGCTTGCCAATCCATTAGCCGTGTGCCTCTAGGCTATTTTCGTTCCATTTGTTTGCACCGGTTGTAATTTCTCGGATGCGGGTTAATGATTTATTTGAGTGGAATGCTTAAACAGAACTTATTTTTAAGAATGAATGCCCCCCTCGTACCCGATCCCGTGTAAATAACGGATTCCGACCGTGCTCGGGTTCGTCAGAGTGATGCCATTAGAGCAAAAATAATGTATATCGTTTATCCGATCCGCACAACAAATTTTCAAAATATTTTCCCTTAACACGTCATAGATTATTTTAGGCCCGGGACGTTTAATATGCATTTGTTTATAAACACAATCCACTGCCTATAACTTTCAGACAACATAGCACGCAAGCCTATTTAAAAACATTAAAACGGAGCTAAACAAATCTGTATAAATACAAATTATAAGTTATACAGCTCATTTCCTGAAGCCAAATGTATACAAAAGTAACAACAGCGTGTATTCAGTCATTCGTCAAATTCGAAAAGTTGAATCAACTTCATTTTCAGAATAATTGTGAGACCAGTAGAGAGATGAATTCCCTATGTCCATCGACATTCGCAAGTATCGTTTGCAATCAAACGCATTTCGGCATTGTACCATCTTCAATGAGAAACAGTTCGTTTTTGCTTGCCTGTGTGTGCAGGCAATGTATTCCTCCTTATAAATCTATCTATTCAACTTAATACAAGACTTGGACTACTACGAAGACTTCTAAGACCGAAATCGACATTGACAACTAAGACGAAGCTAACATTGTACAAGACTTTACTAAGACCAAAATGGACATACGGGGTGGAAATAAGGGGTACTGCCAAGCCTTTCAATATCCATTTCATCCAGTCCTTCCAATCCAAAGTCCATAGACAAATTGCCAAAACACTTATTATGTCAATAACCTCACTATCCACAAAGACCTCAACATTCCTTCTGTCTACGAACTAATCCGGTCCAGATTCCAAAACCTTCCACACGAACTTTTCGAACCATTCTAACCATACTGCTCGAGCCCTCTCCAGTCATTCCCATCCTGAAAACCGACGATGGCCTCGGGATCTACTTGACCCCTATCCACGCACATTGAATGCCAGCAATGGCAGAGCATGTGTTCTACCGGTGCAGTGCTGGTATTAGTGCTTGCGCTGTGCTGGGTGATATATTGATACATATTTCTTTAGTATACTACCATAGGCAACAAATAAATTTAAAAAAGACTGCTCTCACTTCCGCTGCTTACCACCCTGTCGTTCTATCCCTACGCCCTTCCTCCCTCTCTCACACACTCTATTACTCTTCTCTTCTCTCTTTATCTCTCTCTGTTTTTGTTTCTCTCCCTATCGCTACGACCTCCCTCCCTCTCTCACACTCTGTTTCTCTTCTCTCTTTCTCTTTCTCGTTCTCTCTCTCTCTCTATCTCTCTCTGCAAATATTAAATATAAATATATTCTCGTTCTCTCTCTCTCTCTCTCTCTGACTTTTTCTGTTTTTCCTATTTCTACGCCCTTCCTCCCTCCCTTCCTCTTTCATATTCTCTGTTTCTCTTCTCTCTCTCTCTCTCTCTCTCTCTCTCTCTCGGATTACGAATAACAATAGGCATATCTTGTTTGTAAAGCATAACAGTAAAACGCTTAGTATTTCTTTTTGAGTTAAAGGGACAAAAGTATTTACAAATTAACCGAAATTCAAACATATAGAGTCATTTAAAAAAATAATAATATATTTTCTAGATGTGTAAAAACGACAAATTAAAAAGTTTAAAAGTTTTAAATTAAATTCCGCAATTAAAAATGAAAAATACCAATATTCTTCATATGAATGTAAACGTATATAGTTAAGTTATATAGTAATAAAAATCTCTTACTTTAAATATCCACAAAAACATTTCTTGCATGTGAATCAAAATAACTTATAACCTCTTATAGCAATTTGTTTTTGTTATAAGTGTTTGATATCTGGTCTTGCTCAACTGCGCATGTAAATTTTTTAATAAATAATTCTCTAAGTATGGAGAAATTAAGTTTTTTCAGGTCAAGTCACTCATTTAAAAATGTTTTTTATTAATTCATGATGGATGAAAAAAAAATTGTTTTGTTAGGATTAAGTAGAGTACGTAGTTATTGAAATCTACCATTGCATTTCACTTTAGATATAAGACTGGTCCTGGATACCAAATCTTGAGTGATGAAGGAATAAAACAGAACTTTATCAATCAATCAATCTCTGTTTATCTCCTTATCTCTAATCTCTCTCTCTCTCTCTCTCTCTTCCTTTCTCGCCCCATCCCTCCTTTGGTTTGACCCTCAGAAATGCACCCAACAGCGGCGATCCGTATGAGACGTCGCGGTCCAAAGATCGTAAATATCCGTGCAGAACCTCCCGATAGTTTTCCCACATGTGTTGTCAGTGGATTTTTTTTTATTAACTGTGATTAAACGTGAGAAGTATGCCGCCGGGTGGCAAAAGCATAAACGCAGTTCCAGTCTGCCTCCCGAGGACGGCACCGGTTGCATAATGAATGGATCGGAATGCTGGAATACGCGCAATTCCTGACATTTCTAAACGACGTCGTTGACGACGCCTTTTTTCCCTCCAAAGTACCACGGAATCTTCCGCTTGCTTTCTTATTTCTTTCCTTCGTCCTATTTTATTTCCTTGTTTACATACGATAAGGGAATGTCAATTGAAAAAGAAATACATCGGGGAATTGGAAACCACCAGCCGTTTGCGAAAATATTTCTGTAGGGAATTCTTAGTAGTTACGCCTATATGTAAATAGTAGAATGGTTTGATAAACAGGCACATAAATATGATTCCATTGGAAGAAAGATTTTCAAATTCCCTCAAGTTTCTTATATAAAATAACATAAGCCCAATAAAGGATTTTGAATTAATCCAGTCCTAGATTTTAGCATTTTTCGTGTAAGTAAAGCCTGTCAATAGCAAAGTTTTAAAAGACTACCTACAAACGAGAGGAACTACAAACAGCGAGAACAGGCGGGCCGGAGTCACCAATTCCTACTGGCAAGTTTCTTTAAATACTAATTTTTGATATTTTGGCAACATTCATTGAATGTTTTTAGGTTCATTTTCGTCCAATATATTTTTTTATACTTAAATCCTTTGTGCCTTTGTGTTTTCGTTGGTGGAAGAAGGTGAGAACGGCTGATGACTTGATGGCGCTTTCATTCGTCTAAATCAGTACCAATTCAATCGTCTGGCGCCTTTCCGGAAGTTGCCGGTAATGAGGAAATATCAGAGCCCTTCGTCCGGCGTCGCCCCTCACTCGTTAACCATTATGATCCCATTGTTAAATCTCAATCCGAAACCTCCATCACGTCTCGTTAACCGTTTCCTTTCTCCGGCTGAAATCGCCTGAGAAATTAACGCGACTGGGATAAGGGGATCGGCAGTCGGTGTGTCTCTGCAGTCTTCATGACTTCTTGATTGCGAGAAATTTTTCCACCGGTGGGGACCAAACGAGCAGAGGTGACACGCATCCTATTATAACCGTTCATGGCGATTTACTGTGACTAAAAAAAAACTTATTCACTATTGATGATCAATGTCTTCCGTCGTACAGCAAGTATCTTCTGGTCTCCTCGGCCGGGATTAATTGCGCCCCTTTTCAAATCTCCCGGAGCTTCAGGCCGCCTGCATTTTCATAATGATATGCAAATCGACTGCGATTAACCTTTGGCCCGGAGGTGAGATACGATGTTCCTACCTGGTGAAGCCCACGCCCTGACCTCCGGAGTGAATCGAATTCCGGTCCGGAAACTGTTTTCCAACCGTCGCCTCCGAATTTGCTTTTTGATTAACTACACAAAAAAAGGTGGACTTTATAGTCAGTTTTTTAGTCAAAGGATTCCGTGAAAAATCACTACGAAGTTCCCGTTGACAAATTGACGGAAGGCTTGGTGGGAAGAACGACAATAGGCAATAAATCCGGCGCCTCGCAGCTTTTATAAGCCCACTTCCGCCGCCCCGTTTGATTTCAAAGGATTAAAAATAAATAATTTACGGCGTGTTTCATTTAAAGAACGTTGTCAACTGGAAAAAATTCTGCGCGGAAACCGCATAATTCCCCCTCCCCCTTATGCATAATCTCTGAGAAAGAACTAGATTGCATAAATACTTCATCACATTCAATTTACAACCTAGAGTATACACACAACTAATGAAGCCTTGGAACAGTCAGTTTTAGTTTTTGTAAAATATGGTTCTTCTTACAAATTGGTTGTAGTCAGCCATCTTTTAAAAAAGTGAATCTACATACTCACTCCATATTTGGTTATTTAGAATTTGCTGTTGTGCCAAATGAAATGGAAATATGCTAACATACATTAAATAACTTACTAAATTCTTAACCTTTATATACTATGATTCAAATTGAATAGAGGGAGACAGAAGGAGAGAGAAATGGAGAGTGAGAGAGACAAAAGAGAAGAGAGAAGAAAGAAGAAAGAGTGAGAGAGAGAGAAGGAGTGAGAGGGAGACAAAGAACGAGAAATGGATAAATAGCTAGATGAATAGGTTGATAGCTATATAGCTAGGATGTTTTTTATGCCGACCTCAACAGTTTAACTTCTGAAAAAAAGAAGTTTTTTTTTTTAAATCCACCATTTAATCTCAGGTGAGTTAGCGCCTAGTTCCTTACATTTTATTACATTTATGGGTTTTTCTTTACTACTTACAGTGCAAAAATAAGTTTGTCAAAAAATGTAAAACATCTTTGTTCTATGTGTTTAGGCGCTAACTCATCTGAGGAAGGATTAAAATAAATCCGGAACGTGTGGATTGAAAAAAGCTGGTTGAGATGACCTATTATCCCGCCTTCGAGAAGGAATTTTCATTCACAAGTTCAGAAGTTTATGTACTACAATAATTCGACTACTTCGATGCCAAATTCTTACTTGTACAGAATCGACCTGTCAGAGCTTGTGAGGTGTTGTCCTGGCATAGGATCTATTGAGCATAGAGTGAAATGTCCAAAACTTACTTGGAGCATTGAAAATTTGTTCAATATAATAATGGTTATTCTAGGACTCGGAAATATTTGCTTTATATTCAGAGAATGGCATATTTTCTGTTTATCTTTGCCAATGATAGTTCAGATGGCAGTACGATTTTCTTGCCGGATTTTGTGAAGTGCTTGAGCTTTTCTTTCTCTAGCCATTTTCAGATCCGACTTTTCTGTTAGATACCCTCTGCTCTCCTAGAACTATTAGGCAATAATTTAGACCTTCCCAATCTCAAGCTAAAAGCTCATTTAATGTCTTTTTGTATGACTAGGTGGTCTTTATGCCCACTACTACTACTAGTACTAGTAGGAGTCGGGCATGGACCTCAGATTTGAACAGAAATTGAATTGGAAATTGGATATTTGGTCGTACATATTATGCTGACTTCCCTAACCATCCTGACACTTTTCGGATCATATCGCTCTTTACAAGCTCATCTACTTGGGCTGTACATCTAAAAAGAATAACTTGGAAATGACTAAACGCTACAAAACACTCTCACAGCTCCTTGATAAACGATCAAAAGTGACGCTTCACAGCAAATGACATATATACGAAACAATACTTAAATCCGTTTGGTCATAAGGAACTGAACTGTGGGGTTCAACAAAACATTCTAATTATCATCGCATGCAGATTTCCCAATTTAAATTCTTCGAAAAATAGTAAACGCACCCTTCTACTTATCTACGCACAAAACCCCCATGCCTTAAAATTCCTTTTGTCAAAGACATCATAAAATCCTGATACTTAAAATTCTACGACTCCTTTTCATTAAACCCCTAACATTTAGTTTTGAACCTGAAACTTTCTCCGATAATCCCCCAAGGAGATCGAAGCGGCAGTGGTCGATCTGTTGAGCAGCGAGTCACATAGACCCGAGTAGAAGTAATACCACGGGGACATTTTTGACATCCTAGTGCTAATTTTCAGATTTTGTCTTACTTTTTCAATTTATACATGTTAACAATTTTACTTATAGTAAAAAAATAAATACTGTTGTAAAAAGAAAAACAAATTTGTACGAACTATACTGTTATTTCTGGTCCTGTATTCAGAGGCCCCATGTATTCAGATAAATATTTGCAATAAAATAGTTGTTGTAGTGTTGTGATGAGCAGACCATTTAATTCCTTTGGTGTTGGCGAGGTCCATCCATACGCAGACCAACCAACACCAACTTTGCCACAGCCAGCCTGGCTACGTTACTTAAATGGTGTGTAACCAGCGATAATAGATGGACGGTTAAAGGAATCGTGTCCTGACTTTGCTACAGGGTATATCTTCCTTCAATCCCAGTTCAGATAAGGTCATCCATAATTTTGACTTCTGTTCTCCAGCTTGAAAACTTTCCATACATCAATCACAGAAGATAAACTCCCTTTCCAGTGAATTGACTGGATGTGGGTTTCGCGCATTTTTAACCAGAGAGTTCCGAGAAAAACGGCGAGACGAGGTCTTTAAGTCTTCAATCGGCCTCGAACCTACCTGAAAAGGGGAAATGCCTGTTTGATATTTCACACGTTCTGCGTTTCAAATTTTCAAATTAACTCTGACGTTTCGATTTCAAGAAATTGCCCCTTGCCGATCCAACGCGGTGACTCAAGGAGGAAGCTCACGACAGACTAAATATCATGACAGTCTAGACCATTAACCCTTTTTTTGCCCAAGATATTTTGCTAATGCTTAGAAAATCCCATGAGTTTAGTGGTTATTCAGGCCCTTGTAATGCCAACGACAATTTTTTTGGCACCAATCTAAAATTTCCATCTTGGAATCTTTTATCTCCAACCACTGTATTTTGAATCAATTGTTCTACTAGCCAAACATTAAATTTGTCATTTTCAGTTTATAATTTAACCCTTTCTTGCACAAAGTTGCTTCAGTGCAATGCAACTTTAACAAGTTTGTTTAAGGTTAGCAGGGAAATCGCATGAGTTTGGGTTGTTCTTCCCCTCTTCCTGCCCATGTATTGTCAACACTGATTTTTTTAGCACCTTTAGGTAAAGTATCTTTCAACTCACGGGATTCCCCCCCCAACCTTTAACAAAATGGCTAACGTTGCATTGCTCTGAAGCAACTTTGGGCAAGGAAGGAAAAAATTATAAACTGAAAATGACAAATTTTTTGTTTGGCTAATCGATACAAAATACAGTGGTTGGAGATAAAAGATTCCAAGATGGAGATTTTAGATTGGCACCAAAAAAGTTGGCGTTGACAAGCCTGAATAAACACTAAACTCATGGGATTAGCAAAATACGTTGGGCAAGAAAGGATTAAATTATAAACTGAAAATGAAAAAAATTGCTAAAGTTCTTCTTGATATAAGACAACATTAGGCCATAAAGGGTTAAAGCATCACAGACTGGTTACATAACAGCAGAAAAACATCTACAAACATGTACTAGAATATGACCATGTTCTCCCCAGTCTAAACGGCATAAACGATCCTTTTTACTCGACAATGCCCGAAGGATGATATTGAATGAAAGCGACCTTAAGAGTGAGAACCGATAAAAATCTTTTCAAGCACACATCACAATAGCATAAAATAACAATAAACATCAAGGAAATAGAAAAACATGATAAATAAAAAGTTTGGCCATTCGTTAGTAAGACATAAAAATGTTCAATATCTTTTTATAAAATGTTCGAAACCAGGATATAAGGAACTGCATCGTAGGATACTATATTACACTATTGTATGATTTGTGTTTAATATTAATGACCCTTAATCATTTGAAGGGAAAAAAGGTAAGTCAAATATGACAGAGATAGAAGGAAAAAAAAGACCGAGGTTCAAAGTTGGAAAACGGTTGGCGCCGGCTTGCATAAATATGAGCCGGTTGTGTTTTTAATCTTTTCCGACCTCCGCTCGCCGGAGCGATAAAATATAGAAATGACGACTTGAAAATGGGAAACGGTCGTAAACACAATTTTAATCGCCGTAGCCTGGAAGCCGGCCAGAAAGTGTGCGATGGACACTTCATTTTTATTTATAGGAGGTGGGTGTGCCCTACGTCGCCGTCGCGCCAGTTTCCCACGAGGTTGACCGTGTAGTCGATGGAACAACAAAGCGGGACCAGGCGGACTTCTGACCGATTGCCTCCTCTTCGGTACAAAACAAGCCCGAAGTTACAATGCTTTTAACGTATTTAATGTAGCGTAGGCATATGCAATAGAAGTGGTGGGTGTCTTCCATCTTATTCGTGTTGCCCCTATCATTTCCTGTCTGCCTCTGTCTTCATCGTGGAATTTGGGGTTTAAGTTGAACAACCCTCAAGTTGATTCACTGACATCCAAGAAGATACCTCTTACTATGTTGAGCCTGCATCATTTATTGCGGTACAGATGCTTAAACTTGACCGTTAGATGGGCGCGTATGTTGTTTTTACTAGTCTAAGCCCTTCTTCTTTTTTGAAATCATTGTTTTCGATTTGGCAAGGTTGGCCACCAATCCCTATCTCCCACAGTACTGCCGAAAGATGAGGGTAATAATTACACCTCTGGACGCGCAAAGTTATAGTTATCTGAAGATTATACAAATTTTAAGAGATTTTAAGAGAACGCTTCCTCCCATCTCTTTCTCCCACTCTTTCGCTCTCTTTCATTTTCCTTTCTCTTTTTCTAACACTCGCTTCTCCATCTCTCACATTTTCTCGCACGCCTCACACTCCCTTTCAACATCTCACACTACCTCTTTCTTCTACCTATTCATTCTCCTATCTCTTTCTTTTTTCCCTCTCTCTCTCACTCCCGCCCTCTCTCTCTCTCTCTCTCTCTCTCTCTCTCTCTCTCTC
>CM077110.1:13861813-13920631 GCA_039619505.1 Cimex hemipterus | reverse complement strand
TCACTTTCTAAACCGGTCGCGGACCTTTCTGCAGAAGGAGGTGGGGTGCAGTTTTGGGACGCGTGTTGACGCTCGTCGTCGTCTCGAAAAGACTCCAAAGGAAGCCGTTGTATGGCTTTATAAAGTAGTCGGTCTTGTCTCGACTCGTTGGCAATCGAGTAACCGTAATAAGTTCAAAATTGTAACTACTGTATAACGACTTTGTTTTACGGGCTCGATCCTTCAACGCCTGTGACCACGATGAAATTGCTAAAACATTCGGGAATCTTTCATAAAGATAATCATTTTAACAGCGAAGCCCCGTTGTTACGTATTTATGTTGATCACCATTCTGTAAAATTGGCCGTGTAATGAAGAGGAGAACTGCTGCTGTCAGAGCTTTTTTACTAGCATCCATTAGAGGTCATGTGAATTCCTCCTTACAGTTTTAAGTAATTTGTAGGTCCCCAGTCTTTGGCTCATTGATCTATTCATCTATATATCTATCGGTCTATCTCTATCTATCCATCTATCTCTCAATCTATATAACTATCTATATCTATCTATTCATCCATCTATCTGCCTACATATCTATCAACCTATCTATTTATTAAACTATCTATCCCTATCTATCCATCTATCTATCAAACTATATATCCATTTAACTATCTATCCCTAACTCATCTTTTTATCTATCTATCTACCTACATAACTATATTTATCATTAATTATACATTTTGTGGAGAGTAGAGGGAGTTAAAGAGAAAGGAGGATAGGAGGAGGAGGGAGACCGAAAGACAGACAGAAAGAAAATGAGAGAGGGAATGAATGAGTGAGTATGTGAGAATGCAAGTGGGCGAATAAATTAATGCATGGATTGATAGAGATATTAATAAATTAATGAACGAATGGATAGGTAGATAAATAAATTAATGCATAAATGGTGTACGTATGGATAGATGGCGAAAACGATAGTTGGATGGATGAATGAATGGATGAGTGGATAGTTTGATGAAAAATAAACGGATAGATAAATTGATTGATGGATAATGAATGTACGGATGTATGAAAAAATACACGATTTTATAAATATGTGTAAGAATAAATGAATGTATGGACAGAGAAATGGATGAATGTTCGAAAATCGCATGGATAAATTAAAGAACGAATGAAAGTATGTACAAATGAGTGAATGTATGGGTTGATGGAAGAATCTATGAATTGAAATGAAATGAAATAAAGGATAGACAGATGGATGGTCCAATAAAAAATGAAAGGATTTTTTCTGTCTTTCATCACCCTCATTCCAAATCTGACCACATCTCTCTCACTCACTCACTCACACTCTCTCTTTCTCTCTCTCTCGCTCGCTCGCTCGCTTTCTTCCTCCATTTGCGCATTATTCTTCAGTGTGCTGGTGTGCTGCTCCCGTTTTCTTCTACAGCGGCAGTCGATCCGGCGATGAAACGCGAAACCCCGAAGACAAGCGGAGGAAAACCAGAACAAAAGAACTAGAAAACTAGAACAAAAGGCCTCCGTTGGCACAAAAGAAAAAGTCTTGAAAGGCGACAAATAGGTGGAAAGAAAAGACGAAGAAATAAAAGAAGGGGTGAAAAGTTTCAGTTTTATAACTGCTTTAAAACACTCGAGAAAAAGGTTTTAAAAAAATTAAATCTACGAGATTGTCGCACTTGTCATGTTCGAATATTAAGTCGAAAAATAAGCAAAGGGGTGAAGTAAACCACAACTTGATAGACATTTAGCAGAATTTGGTCCGCAGTTGTATTGTAAAAAACATATAAATTAAATTTTATTTCGTAAAATTTTCTCTATCTTTTATTAACCGGGTGGGATAATTGATTTTCACCTCGGCGTGTGCACTTTTGACTCGTTACACCGTTTCAAAGTCTGGAGGGTGTGGGGGTAATTTTAATTAATTAGAGAAAAAAAAGGGGGAAAGTTTCACAGAGGACGACGGAAATAATTATTGGCCTGGAGGAAGCTAACGAACTTGTCAACAGATTTTACATTTTTCTTCCTTCCAGTTATAAAAAAAAGGAAAAAAAAGAAAAACCAGAGAGGAAAACGGTTTGTCGCTAATTGCCATTTTCCCTTTCTCAAACGGCAAACAGTCATTTCTCCAATTTGCGGGTACGTGGGTCCGCCGCGTTTCGGTTGACGATCCGCCAGATTTGCTTTTTCAACACGTTAATATGAGACCTTAAAACCTTAAATTAAACAGAAAGTCATGACATGATCGTAATTGTGAAACCTTAAAATTGACGAAAAATCCCAGGACGAATTCCTTCTATGTGTGAAATTTTGATGACTGAAAACCGCCCGCTGAAGTTCTTACCGATTTAAGAAGCCGGGAACAGGTTTCCAAAGGATAATGACATCAAATTGGACGAGGAAAAAATACGTCCTTCGAAAATTCCACCAGGTTCACTCCCTCCTATAGTAGGGGTGAGGGCCCTCCTGGGGCACACTGTTGAAAAACATATTTTCAAAAAACCAGAATGCTTAAAAATATCCCGACGAAAATATGCACGGTTTTCGCCCGTACTTTAATTTGTTTGCGCTTGTAGGCTGAAAATGAATGAACTGGTTTTACGGCTTATTCTTATTCAGTTATTCTCTGGACTGTTTGTGTCCTCGACATTGCTGAGCTCAAAAGTTATTTAGGAGTGCTGCTCAGGCTCACCTAATAAAGAAGCTCATTAATACATTCATAACACGTGTTTGTTTCTAACTGGGCAAATGGTAAAAAAAAGTAAATTAGTAATTGGAAAAATTGAGCCAATCAGAAATCAAGTTATCAATATAATCATAGATAGGCAGGAGGAAGAAAGATTACATTTGAGACTCAAAGGAAAAGAGAAAGAAGAAAAAAGAATTGGAGTGAGATGAAGATAAACTAACTTATGAAGTGATAAAAGAGAAAAAAGAGCGCGAGCAAAAGAGAACAGGGGGATGAAGACAGATATTACTCACGTTCTAGAATCATTGCTGCTCACAGTGTTGCCAACACGAGAGAGAGAGTGGTAAATAGATGAATATAAATTAACCATAGAAATAGAAATAGAAAGAGAGAGGGAGAGAGAGAGAGAGAGAGAGAGAGACAGAGAGAGACAGAGACAGAGAGACAGAGGGAGAGACAGACAGAGAGAGTGAGATGGGGGAAAGAAGAAAATAGATTTTTCTCACATCCTAGAATCAATAGATGGAGAGAGAGAGAGAGTGAGAGGGGGAGGGAGAGGGAGAGATGGTGAAAAAATAAATATTCCTCATATCCTAGAATCAGTGGTGCCCCCAGTGTTGCCAAAACGTGGGATGAAAAGAGAGAGAGGGAAGGAAGAAGAAGATAGATATTTCTTACATCCTAGAAGTTGCCAAAAAGCCGAATGAACAGATAGAGAGATGGATAGATAGATGGAGAGAGAGAGGGTGAGAGAGAGAGAGAGAGAGATGGTGAAAAAAATAGATATTCCTTATATCCTAAAAGCAGTGCTGCTCCCAGTTTTGCCAAAACGTGGGATGGTGAAAAAGAGAGAGAGAGAGAGAGAGAGAGGAGGAAGAAGATATAGATATTCTTCACATCTTAGAAGCACTGTTGCCGAAAGGCCGACTGAAGAGATAGATAGATAGAGAGATAGATAGATAGATAGATAGATAGATAGATAGAGAGAGAGAGAGAGAGAGAGAGAGAAGAGTGAGGAGGAAGAAGATATAGATATTCTTCACATCTTAGAAGCACTGTTGCCGAAAGGCCGACTGAAGAGATAGATAGATAGAGAAATAGAGAGAGAGAGAGAGAGAGAGAGAGAGAGAGAGAGAGAGACAGAGAGAGAGAGAGAGAGAGAGAGAGTGGAGGGAGGGGTGAGAGAGTGAGTGGGAGAGAGAGGAATATTGATTATTAAGTCAAAAGAGGAAGACGGAGATGAGGATAGTTAATCCTCGCATCCAAATATCAGTCCTCCTCTGATTATAGCAGGAGTCTAACGTTCTTGCAGAATGTCGGTTTTTGAACAAAACTAAACCGTTGAACTTTTCGTGCGTGGGCCGGGAAAAATCCGAGAATTTCAATGTAACCAAAAAGTCCTAATTACTACGATCCGAATCTCAACTGCATCGAAATTATTCACCTTTCTCTAATTTTTTAAGATTTCACGACCTCAAATAAACAATGATAATTAATCCCAAAACTGAAAGGTTTTGAACAAATCCATTGATACCATTGAAAACCACCTTAAAATTCCAATAAGATGTGATCAATACTAAGCTTATAAACGTTGGTGGAATATACGTTGTAGAAGCTAAAACATTTTTTAAAAAATTGATGATGATAAACTTACTATGATCATTTTAAACTATTTCCAAACTTAGGAACCAGCAAATTTCAAAACACGTACTCCATTAATCCTTTTTAGTGGAGTAATTGCTTTTTTAATTACTTTTTTCAAAGTTGAAGGAATTGATGAAGCGCAGATAAAAAATCGTGGTCGACAAACAGGTAAGGTGGAAAGATAAAAAAATAATTCAAATTAATTCAATCAAGTAATGAATCACAATTTTAAAATAAGTTTAATAAATACATTCAAAATTTCCTTAAGTATATTTATTATTATTAATCTTTCCTCCTTACCGTTCCATCAACCATTTTACTTTCCTTCATCTTTGAAAAAAATAATTAAAAAAGAAACTACACGAGTAAAAAGGATATTAAATGGAATACGTTTTTTTTTAAATGTGAACCTTAGTTTTGGAAATAGTAGATTAGAATCACCACAATAGGTTTTTCAATCAGTTTAGTATTGGTCACGTCTTATTGGAAATTTAACGTAGTATACAGTTGTATCAACGGATTTGTCCAAAAACTTTCAGCTCTGGAATTATCACTGTTTATTTGACGCAAGATCGTGAAATCCTAGAAAATCAGAAAAATATAATAATAACTCCGAAACTGTTGAGATTCGGACACTAGTTTTTTTCCGAGGGTTCGCAACAGCAGAGGTCATATAAACCCTCAGGGTGCCGGTGTTTTTTGGTATAAAGCCCATTTGTAAGTATGTGACCTTACAGTGATGAGCGTCGTGTCAAAGTCGAAACCTCGCGCCCACCGAAGCCCCCAGACACTAGTTAATTAGGACTTTTTTGTGCCATTTTGAATGTAGAATCTACTGGGAAAGGTCCTAACACGAGTAGCCGATCACCCTGAATATAATATTCCAATAAACTCTAAATCATAAATGTAAAAATGCTAGACGTTGCGAGGAAGTATTGTATTAAGATGTGTCGGTTATTATAATAACAGTAGGTTATTTCTGACCAGCCTAAAATCTTTCATTAAACAAGGAGAAAACCGACCTAATTAGAAATATGCCATTTTCCCATGCTATAAAGCTGGACGTCTGTGATATTCAATCTTCAAAAGTGACTGTCTAGCAGCAAAGATTCAATTTACAGTGACGTCATTTATAACGTAGCATCATACAGCCGAATCCTCAAAAAAAACTATATAATCCGGTTTTGGAAGTTTTCGACTTCTGTCACTTTTCTTGAGGGTGTGCGATATTTGCCAAGCTTGGGGTTTTGGGTTCGAATCCCGACGTAGCTCATTGGATTACAAATACTATGGGATAAGAATGGCGTTAAGCCCCCCTAATCATAGGAATTACATTCTCTAGTTTGCTATGTAGCACAATGTTTTTTTAGCACCTGTCAAGGTAAGACGTGATACCTTTCCAATTAAGAAAACTCGATCAGTGAAGTTCAAACGGCCTTTTGTCCCGAAGTGCTTCCATTGTTGGATCATTCATCGTAACGATTATTATTTGTAAACCGAGTAAAGGAAGGGGAACATTTTCTGTCTCGTCGATATTAATTTGTGAAAACAGCCTCTTTAAAATGAAATAAAATCCTAGACGGGTTTGAAATATAAAAGACTTCCTCGATTACGAAACTAATTGGCCATTTCGGCGTGTAATTTAGTGGGCGAAGATGGCAATTTGCACCTCGGCCCTCTTGAGACCTCTTAACATCCTAACCTCCGAAGGACGAGATTACACTGGAAAGAGGGTTGGAATTATAATGATTATAGATTTTTTCCCCAGAAAAAATAGAATCAGGCG
Source organism: Cimex hemipterus (assembly GCA_039619505.1). Lineage (NCBI taxonomy): Eukaryota > Metazoa > Arthropoda > Insecta > Hemiptera > Cimicidae > Cimex > Cimex hemipterus. The sequence goes on along the minus strand of CM077110.1, from coordinate 13,914,521 downwards.
AGACTGTTGCTGAAGCTACCGAAGACTCCTTGAACTTTGCCGTTTTACCGTCTGGCACGAATCAAGTCTTGTTTCAGAGGGGATCAAGATGAAGCTGTTTAATTTTTTTTAATTTAATTTTTTTTTTCATTTAAACATACTTCCTAACGTGATTGTCGGAAAATTGTTTCAACCGCAAGGTGAAATGGGCAAAGGGGTCAAGGTGACTTGGTGACTTTCTCTTCGCAAGATCCGCGGATATTTTTCAAGACGTATATAAATTTATGGTCTTTAAAAATTTGCTCGGAATGTCTTGAAAGTGAAGTTGTTCCCTCTTTAAAACTATGACATTCAGTGTCTATTACATTAAAGATATTTCCCATTTGTTTTATCATAGGCGATTTGTTTTTACTGGCTCCGAGTCCTTCCTGTAATGTCAAGGATTTCGCTGAATAAAAAAAAAATTTCCCCCCAATTTTGCCGCATTACTTCGCCAAATTTTGAAGGTTCGACTAAACACCTTCCAGGCTGATGGTTTTTTAAGTTGATTTCCTTATTTCCTCGTGTCTCATTTAACACCTTGACAATTCACATATAACTAAAGTCAAATAACAAATGGCATATATAAAATTTTCAAAATTGCACCCCCTCCCCAGGCCATCCCTGACTATTGAAAAACCCGGTCGTATTTATATTTGAAATTGTCTTTATTCTTCACACTTTCACATTCCACGTGGGGATGCGTAAGATTATTTGAAAGTTACACATTTCAAGGCTGGACCCGTAATCTGCCGAGCCTTTTAGAGAAGAGCTTGTCCTTTTATTCCCCCTCCGGGATAGTTAAGAAGCCAAATGTGTAATTTCATGCTTTTGAGATGTGAAATTAAAAAGAGAAATGACGCCTCGAAATAAAATGGCTTGGATCAAAACTGATTTTAGGACTCGTTGTAAAAGAATCACCAACAACTATGAAGAATTAAAATAGTAACTTCTTTTATAGATGTCATTGTAAAAAAAATACAAAATTAACAAAACAATAAACCGATAGGTCGATTTTCTCTCGGCCGAATCAAATCAAACTGAATATATTTTCAAATAAGACTATTAACTAAAATACAAACAATTTTTTTTAGTTTTAAAAAGAGCTAGACAACTAATACGGTTTGTGACATTGTCTCTATTTCATATATGGTGCTTTTGTAGTCAATCTGTACGAGTATTTATTTGTGTACGTGTGCGTATATTTGTTAGTTTTTTTGTTGTTGTTTTTTTTTTTTTTGTACGTTTGTTTGACTATTTACGTTGGTTTTCTAATAGTGGTTGGGTAGTATGATGTGTTTGTTTTTGTGTGTGCGTTTATTTGTTTTTATTATTGTACGCTTACGTTCATTGTCTTTCGTATGTGCGTGATTGTTTACTTGTTATTTTATAAATATGGAGGGTTTGTTTGTGTGTAGTTATTTGTTTATATGTATGTTTTTATAGGTTTAACTGTATTCGTTTGTTTATATGCAATGTCTTTGTCAGGGTAATTTATTCCTGTTTATTTGTTCGAAAGTGGGAGTAAGTAGTTTGTTTTTGTCTGGATGAGTTTCTTTTATTTAATCTTTTGTTATTGTTTGAGCTAGTTTTTTGTTCTTGATTTAGTTTGGGTAAATTTATTTGTCTTCTTTTTTGGTTTGGTGAGTTTGTTTGTCTGCCTGTTTTCGTTTGGGTGAGTATAATTGTTTTTGTTTGCCGGGAGTTTTTTGTGTTTCGCTTATTTTTGTTTGCTTAGTTTTGATTTCGTGTGGTTGTTTGTTTCTACTGGTTAGTTTGTTTAGGTCTGTATTATTTTTTGTTTGTTTTTTATTCTCTGAGTTGTTTTTTTTTCCATTGGTTTGTTTATGTGAATTGGTTTGTTTGCTTTATGGTGGGTGAGTTAGTTTGTTTATATGTATATTAGTTTGTGTTTGTTTGTTTCCATAATTATTTTAAATAATCCCATCCACCGCCCCGCCGTACCTGAGGGAGACCCCATACCGGCGGATTTTAGAAGTGTTTTGTGGCTAGTTTTGTTTCCATGTGTATTGGTTTGTGCGTGTTTACTTAAGTTTGTTTATTTGCTTCTTTTTGTTTGGGTGGTTTGGTTTGTTTACGTAAATTGTCTGTTTGCTTTTTGAGGCATGTTTTGTGGCTAATTTTGTTTACATGTGTATCGGTCTGTGTATGTTTGCTTAAGTTTGTTTACTTGCTTCTTTCTGTTTTGGTGGTTTGTTTCCGTAAATTTTTGGGTTTGCTTTTTTGGGGGTGTTTCCTGGTTAGTTCGTTTTCACATGCGTTGATTTGTGTGTGTTTGATTAAGTTTCTTTATTTGCTTATTTTTGTTTGGGTGGTTTTTGTTTCCGTAAATTTGTCAGTTGGCTTTTTTGACGGTGTATTTTTGGTTAGTTTATTTACATGTGTATTGGTTTATGTTTTTTTTTTTTTTTTGCTTAAATTTGTTTATTCACTCGTATTTGTTTGGGTGGTTTGTTTTCGTAAATTTGTGTGTTTGCTTTCAGTTAGTAACTACAGGATCTTGAAAGGAGTTTTCGTGAAGAATGGGCTACCCTCCAGCAAAGAGACATTTCCAGACGCGTAGAAAGTTTGCCGAGATTTAATTACGGTAAGAGGAAAAAATACACCATATTACAATGTTAATTAAAAATTTAAAATTAAATTAAAACAAATTTTCTCCGTCTTTTTGTTTATTTTTCCTTAGCAATTTACATTTTTTAACTACTTTAGACAAAAAATCAATTATTAAGCCTTCAAAACGTGAAACTTTGATTAATATATAAAAATATATACAAATCAGTATTACAAGTGGATGGAATTTTTTTCCTGACGTAAACAAAAATTTGAAGACACCTTACACATGGCGTTATGTAAACCGTGAACAATGTTTCGTGTAATTTCTTAGCGAGGGATTGTTAATGAAGTCAGACAGAAAGAAGATGGAAGATTTGTAAGATGAAAACGTTATATGCATTGTTCGTGAACAGATTTGCATATTTTTTTTTTCCGGCGTCCAACGTAGCCTCGAATTAATTCTAATGTTTTGAAGAGGGTTCCAACCCTTTTTTTTTCACCCGACCGTGTGAAGAGATTCGACCGAAATTACGCACTTTCGCGTTCAAAATTCAATATTCGTTTCACGCCGAGGGGTTGATTTTGTCATCTATTCGCCATTAGGCTCAAGGGGATCATAATTGAGCCAGGAAATTAAAATGGATTGAACATGGGGAAGGGGGAGGGCTTCGTACTGTAAAGCCCCCCTTCAAACAGGTTACAAAAGGTTGCGTACTGGGAAATTTAAAAGGTGAAATAAACTTCGGGAAAAAACTGAATTATTCAACGTTCCTATTCGCCACCCTGCCATTTGATGGCGGATAATCGTTGATGAGCAGATCCACGAGAAATGTGAATCATCACAGCTCGAGGGAGTTCATAAACGGCCAACGAAATTAAATTGAACTTATAAAGATGGCGCTCGAAAAACGAATACTTTCGTCAATAATGTTGCCAATATCAGTTGCACTTTAGTGCCTTGATCAAATCTCACGAGGCTAAAAAAGTGGCCACCCATGTTTTTTAAGTAAATACATACAATAGTTGGTATCTAAGGAAGACCCTTTGGACCTTCTGGTGTTAAGGACCAACAATGTTATGATTCTAGCTTCACTTAAACCGTCATTCAAACAAATTTGGAACTTAACAATGGAACGTTAGAAAGAGGTTTTACAGACAAACCAACAAGGACGGCATTAAAGATTTATTTATAAAATCCAATTGTAAACAAAAGTGAGATATTTTATATGGGTTTTATTCACTTCTAATCCTACAAAACACGTTGAATATTACTGTCAGATAATCGATGGAAGATTGTGAATTGAAAAATATTAAAGGTGGCCACTATCTTGCCTCTCAGTGTAGTTGATCACATTGTAACACAAAGCAATTTTTAAAAAAATTGAGTTTGATTGTTAGAACAGTCATAGTTCACATTTAGTTTGCGGGTATGTATAGGTGGTTCTGTATGAAAGTTTATTTGTGTATTTTTATGTTGTTGTTTATTTGGGTTAGTCCGTCGCGTGTATGTTTGTTTATGATGGTGTATTTGTTTGTTTAGAGGAGATTGTTTGTAAGTGGAGGATTTTAGTTCGCTTGCTCTTTAGTCTGGGTGAGTTTGTTTGTTTGCCTGTTTTTTCTGTTCAGTGAATATTTGCTTGTCTTTGTGGAATTGTATTTTGATTAGTGTTTAGTGTGTATATGTTTGTATTTATTTCTCCGAGTTTGTTTGTTCCTGTGTTATTTGTTTACTTTTTTGGAGGGGGGGATTGAGTTTGTAAATATTGGATAGTTGGTTTTGACGTGTAATAGGGTGTGTTGGTTTGTATTTGTTTGGGTCAATTTGTTTGTAATTGTGTGAGTGAGTTGTATTCGTTAGTTTGTTTACGTGGGGATCAGTATTTGTTTGTACTTGTTTCTCTGAGTTTGTTTGTTCACGTGTGCATTTGTCCGTTTAGGTGAGCTTGTTTGTTTGCTTTTTCGCGAGAGAATTTTTTCTTTCTTTTTCTTTTTCGAAAGTTTTGTTTGTCATTATTGGATGGTTTGTTTGTGTATGTATTAGGTTGTGTTTGTTTGTATTTGTTTGTTATCGTTTGAGTAAGTCTTTTGAGCGAGTTGTATTTAATACTTTTTTTATGTGGGCATTAGAGTTTGCTTTTATGCTTCTATGAGTTTGTTTGTCCCTTTGAGCGTGTTTGTTTAGGTGAGTTTGTGTGTGTGCTTTTTGAAGGGTGATTATGTTTATTCTGTTTTTTTGCGAGAGTTTTTTTCTTTTTCTTCGAACGTTGAGCTTTTCATTATTGTATAGTTCGTTTTCACGTGTATTAGGTTGTGTTTGTTTGTATTCGTTTGTTTATCGTTTGAATAAATTTTTTGAGTGTGTTGTGTTATACATGTTGTATTATATGTTATTTATATTATGATATAGATATTGTAGGGATATTTAGAAAAGTGGCAGGAGGAGACGAAGAAGGTCAAAAAGTAGGGAGAGAAAAGACGGATTATAAGAGTAACGGAATAAAGACATTAAATAAATACGTGTAATTACTTAGAACCATGTCCCAGTGATGAACTACTAATAGTGTGTCAATTATTAAAAGTTGTATTCGTTAGGTTGTTTACGAGGATTAGTTTGTGTTGCCTTGTGTTTATCTGAGTTTTTTTCTTGTGTGCGTTTGATTTTGGTGTTTTTTATGACGATATTACACCTACGGGGTTGTAGGACCCACGAGGTGTCGGTGTTTACAAAAACTACTTCTCTGCATTCGAACCCGGGACCTTTACCTAACAGTGATGAGCGCTTTATCACCGTATCAACGTTCAACGAACGTTTAAATTCCCGAACGTCAAAATAAATGTTTAAATATGTAACGATTTTATTTATTTTCAAAAATTGTTTTTTTAAACCAAAACCAAACAATTTGATGATTAATTAATTGTGGCGGAATGCGATTGTTTGAGTCGCCATCTAGACGGGCAAATCATAACTAAATTTCACGCGCCGATAGATGGCGGTAATAACTTTTCATCTTTCACTTATATTATTTTAATTTTAATTTAATATATAAAACTGGTTTTAATATTTAACATAATTAAGAAGTTACAAATAATTTAATTAATTTTCACATTTTTATTTTATTTTTTGCAGATATAGGGCTAATATATCGACAAGTTGTGAGACTTAAGTTGTTTAAGTACACTTGGTGTCGGTTTGAAAGACACTTGATGTCTGTTTGTAAAAATAGTTTTGTGTTTCACAGCGAAAACAGGCGGACCCAACAGAATCGATGAAAAATAGGAATAAACTTACTTTTTCTGTTTTTGTTCGTTCATTGAGGGCGGTACAGTAGGCGAGTCTTATCGCGCTGAAAGCCAATCGATAACCGCTAAAGAAGGTTACGTTGTTTACCTCCCGTCCAGTCTGGAAAGGTGGAACGTTTCGTCCCGAGCCCTGTTTTAATTTCATATTTAAATAAAATTTAAATTTTAAACTAACAACCGTGTGAAGTCTACCGGGCGAGGATGGAAGACCAGGTCTGCCCGAGATGCAGGACGACAAAGTACAGAAACCCGAGCCTCAAGCTCATGGTGAACGTGTGCGGACACTCGTTGTGCGAAAGCTGCGTGGACCTGTTGTTTCTGAAAGGTTGATTCTTTTATTGTAAAGACTTCATTTTCTTAATACTTGATTGTCATAATGTTTACCTGGCGCATTACATAAAATTATGTCACAACCAGAACACAATTTTTATAAAAAGTATAAACCATAGACACGAAATTTAACTACCGATTGGAAATGGACTTTGAAACACACTCCCATTCGAGTTCAACCTGCAACTGGAAAATTTGACAACAAATTTTGATTAAATTATTTAATGTTTTGTTTTTTTATGGAATTGTTGCCCAACGTTTTCAAATAAAAGTCCAAGATGGAAATGAAAAGAATATTTTTACATTCTGGGTTCAGATTTACAGACTGTGTAAGTCAGTACAACTGTGACTAACTAATTCAACAACCCAACTTCAACCTTTCTTTTTTAAATCCTTTATTTTAATTAGTATTTTAAAATATAATATCTTAATCATTTTAATATTTTAAAAACCACATTGTTTAAATAAAACCTTATAATAATTATAAAATAATCTTTTGCAAAGATACTAAAAGCAGATCAATAATATACAATACAATTGGTAAACCTGTAACCGCCACATTTATCTTCAAAAAAAATATCTAAATTAATTATTTCTAATTAATACATAGAATTGACATTTCAAAACATTTTCAAATAAAAGCGCAAGGTAAAAATGAGAAGAATATTTTTGCAAAGAGGCTTCAGAGTTATAGACCATACAAGGTACACACTACATACAAAGCTGACCAGTTCAACAATCCAACTTCAGTTGTTTAAAACCCTTTATTTTATTTGGAGTAAAGCACAGAATTAATACTGCAAAAATGATATTTTTTAAATAATAAGTTATAATTATGAAATAAATGTGTGCAAAGATCAAGAAGCAGATTGATGCTTACAAACAATAGGTAAACCTGTAACCGCTATATTTATCATTAAAAACATATTTAAACTATTTAAATAGTTTTAATTAATACATGGAATTGTTATTAATATTTTCAAATAAAAGCACGAGGTGGAAATGAAAAGTATACTTTTACAGAGGTTCAAATTCATAAAATGAACAATTCAGTTGTAACTGCCATATTTTTCTTTAAAAATAGTTAAACAGATTATCTGGAATTGATATTGCAAAACATTTTCACATAAAAGTACAAGGTAAAAATAGAAAAAATATTTTTACAAAGAGGGTTCTGGGGAGATCGGGAAGTCGGTACACATGCACCTGTGCCATTCAACAACCTAAATTCAAAAGTTGAAAACCCTTTATTTTAATTATTGTTTTAAGTAATACACAGCATTTTTATTACAAAAAAGTCATTTTTTAAATAAAAACTCAGGTTGATTAAATTTATAATACTCATTTAATTAAGTTAATTAAAAAATAAACTTTCGCAAAGATCAATGCCTACAAACAATTGGTAAACATGTAACTGCCATATTTATCTTTTAAAAAATGCTTAAACTAATTATTTTTAATTAATACATAATTTGATATTACAAGACATAATTTTTAAATGTAAGCTATACTTATAAGTGAGAAATGTACGCTTGGTAAGATGCTTGAAGTAAAAAATTCATTCCACACTTGCCATAAGTCAATTGACCCTTGTACTTTTTATTAGTTTTTACTCTTTCCATCCAACTGCTACTGCTATAAAAAGAAAATAATGCTTAAAATATGAGGTAGAAATGTAATATATACACCTACCAATCTTGTCCAGGTTACAGGCATCATAAGTAGTTGGTGCAATTAATACTAATGTTATTCACTGCCAAATCATAGTTAATACTTGTTTTTTTCTTTTTTTAATTTAGCATCAGTAGTGAATAATATAATTGTAAAAGTTAGGAACATGGGAAATTCGTACTTGCAATACAGTTAAAGAACAAATAGTTGGTACACCTGTCATATATGTTAATATTTGACAAATATGGTACACAATATTTAAAATTTTATTACCTATCTTTTTATATTCTTTACATTAAATACAAGTTAATACATAATGCATACTTACATTTGTACGTATGAAACTAGACTGTAAAGTTAAATAAAAAAAAAATTAAATTATCTTGATATTATCAGCCAGGGTTCTTTGTAGACACTGTGTATTTCTACCTGTATACAATTTTAAACATATTTTATTTTGTAGTAATAATTGTCCGTATTTTCAGGATCTGGATCTTGTCCCGAGTGCCAGGTGCCATTGAGAAGGAGCAATTTCAGGGTGCAGCTCTTTGAAGACCCGAACGTCGAGAAGGAAGTCGACATAAGGAAGAAGGTGCTGAGAGACTACAACAAGAAAGAGGAGGATTTTTCAACCCTCGAAGAGTACAATGACTACCTCGAGGAAGTCGAGGACATCATATACAATCTAACCAATGGTATAAACACAGCAGAGGTGCAGAAGAAAATAGACCAATACAAAAGGGAGAACAGAGATATCATATTGAAGAACAAAATGAAAATCGGGAGGGGTGAGCTTGAACTGGAAGAGCTGCTGGAAGTCGAGAAGCAGATGAGCCAGTCGAGAAAGTTCGACGTTTTAAAAGAAGAAATGGAGACTAAAAGAAAAAAGCTGAGGGCTAAAGAAGCCCTGATAGATGAGCTTATGTTTTCACATGAAGATGCTAAAGACATAATCAAGACGTTTCAAAATGGCCTGGAAGAAGAGTTCAAAGAGAACCCAGCTATTCCGGAGAAGGCGAGCCACTTTTCGACAGGTATCAAATTCACAAAGGGCCAAGGCTTCCTGCCCGTCAAGTATGAGGAGGGGCCGCTTTTCGTCTACGATGAGCCCGAGTTCATTTCGGACGGGCCTATGCCGCCAAAGTGGCAAGATCTGAACGGCCGTTACCTCAAGCACGTCAGAGAAGCGACCATAGACGAACTCGCGGGCGGGTACACGTCAAACATAAGCTGCATGCGCGCCCTACAAGAAGCTGTCGTCGGACTTTATTTCAAGAACACGTGACAGTGGGGGACAATTCCCTGGGGGCAGAACATTTGGGGTGACAGCCTTTACTAGTCCTGCAAACCGTTCTGAGCGGAAAAAAAATCACCCTAAATACCTACTAAAAAGGACTGTCAAACCTCTGTTGTAAGTTATAAGTAAAAATGTAAATAAATTGTATTAAACTCTGTGATAAAGACTTATTTAAGATAATGTTAATGTTAATTCATTTGTACATTTATCTTTCTTGTTGTACAATGTTCAATGTTCAATATATAGATAAATAAAATTGTCAGCTTATTTATGATAAGCTAAATAAATCTTTTAAAACCAAAATCCTTTAAACATAAAGTTTTAACAGTACATTAAACTTTATATTTACTACTAATTAAGATCAAAAAAGGAAGCTCACAAGCAATGATAAAGAACTTTATATTACCGTAAAATATGTGTCCTGCTTCACTGATGAATGTAGGACAAAGACAGATGAGTTGAAAGCAATGTTAGCTGACCAACACTGACATCATAGGCCATATAATTTATCGAGGAATAATTACATTTCCTCAATCCATTATCCCTCTCCTAAAGCTTTTTCTGTGTTTGAAAAAAGTTCCAATACCTAAAATTCTCCACCTCCCTCTCTCCACAAAGGCCATCAACACTCCTTTATCTAAATATTTAATGAACAAATAAAACTTAATTGAAGATTGAAAGGAAAAGAATATAAATAAATAACGCAGAATATTCCACCCTTTTAATCTTTTAAAACTTATTTCAATATCCTCCTTCCAAGGTGCTATACTTACAACTGTCGAATACACTGTGGATGTGTCTTACCTCTTAAAATCAGCCCTATTATGCCTTACAGAAAACAAAATACCAAGTACAGGGAAGGTATATTGTTTTATTTTCTGTGGGCCTGAGAGTCAAGAGAACCTGCAAACTTTGTGGAACACCTTTTTTCACTTCAGCATCCAGCCTGCATCATCTCGGACACTGACGCCCCATAACAGAAAGTCCTTTTTTATTGTATGCATCTAATATAGTCATACATGTCTTCTTTTAGTTGGACATTAATTTTATTACCATTACAAATCTATTTTATTGCATACAAATACTATAAGTTTTCTTGTGAAATTTGTAACATTTGTTCTTTACCATAATAGGGTCCAGTGGAAAAACGATGAGATTCCATTTTTTCAGGATTTGAGAAACGAAAAGTAACAGTTTCTTTTTTTATGTTTGATTCAATAATTGTAATAACATTTAGAGTTCTTTCTGAGTAATTCTAATGATCCAAAAAACATTAAACCCTCATTTCGAACTCAGGAACGGATTAAAAGATGCCATAATTACGAAATTTCAAAGACGAACTGACAAGTGGAACGAAAATTCTGAGATGATATGGTCTATGGTCAAAATTTTAGGTTAATTATTGTAAAAACAAAACTGAAAAAAAAGTTAAAACGCTCTAAGGTAAAAAGTTTAATGTTACAACCGGTGACCAAATTATTGTAAAACCTGGCAACTTCATTGGTGAGAAACTTTGTCAGGTGTTGCAAGCCATTATATTTGCAAATTAATAAGAATAACGTGCCCATCATAGGAGTTACAAAGCTGCTGTTTTCGTGCAAGATTCTCTCTCTCTCTCTCTCTCTCTCTCTCTCTCTCTTTTTTTTTTTTTTTTTTTACTCATCCCTCCATCCTTGAGGCATATCTACAATGGATTTTTGATTGATCACACTCATGTCTCGATCACACTCCAAGTAGAAGAAAACTTTTATACAATATATTTTCCCTTTTTCTATTGCAAGATGGTGAAGGAATCACAGAAATGTATAATTTTTATTTTGCCCTGCACATGAGTCACAAAAAACTATAAGCGTTCTGATTGCCTATGGAAGAATTGTTAAATACCGGAGAGTTGGATCCTCACAGTTTTTCCTTAGGCGCACAGAAGTCCCATCTTTCTTCCAATGTGCCGTCCATTTTCAAGCATGATTTTTAGTGGAATCTAATTGGTTTTCCCTACCCACATTTGGTTGGCTAATAATCAATGTCACAAGCCGACAGATGAAAACTCAATTCTGACAAAAAATGGACCCCTCATCGTTTTTGCACTGTGCCATTCATATGTTTATATATTTACAACTTGCATTAACATTTTGACCTCATTTTATAAACTTAATTCTCTCTCATTATTAGCAAATTCTTACATAGTTTATATTAATACACTTCAGTACTTGGGTTTTATGAAGGCCTTCCATCAGAGTGAGGGGGTTATTCGTGGAAAACTGGTAACAATAACAGTTGGGATATCCTAAATTTTAAACTTAACAACAAACTTGTTTACAGTACAATTTGGTTTTTAAAAACAAAGGGTAAAAAATAACAAGACAAAATGTTAACTTTTTTAATAAAAACAACCATTACACAGCGTATGAATAACAATGTAGTATTCTTAGGCTCTATTAAATATAGGAACCCTAATAATAGGTTAACTTTTTTTTAGTTAATTTGTTTTAAATAAATTAAATCCAATGATTAAATGCTTAAGTACCCCACAAAAGCAATAAATAGTGAATTAATAAAAACAGATGGATAGTGGAATGCATCAGGAGGTCATAACAAATTTTAAATAATTTCAATGTTTAAAAGCTGCTAGCTTTTTGCATTTTTTTTCTTTTTGGTCTGTTCTCTTCCCCATCCCTCAGAGAAAATATTTTTTTTTTTTTTTTTTTTAAACGCAAAAGGGCTAGGAGAAATAGTTATCGATTTTGTTTTTTTTACAATTCCTCGCCTCGTATTCTAACCTGTAAAAAAAAAGAAACAGAAAGAAAGGAAAAGAAAATTAAGACCGACACCAAGTGGCTTGATGAAAATTTGAAAATAGGCTCTTGATACCATACTGAAAAATATTATATTAAAAAAAAAGACCCGGTTAAGCAAAGAAGTCAGCGAAGAAAATTAAGATATATAGGAAAAAAAAATAAGCAAGAAAAGCTTGTCATATTGAAAAATATATACAGGGTGTCATTTTTAGATGGCCTGGCTGAATTTCACTTGAACCAATGACACTATCAAACAACAAAAAAATGTTTTAATATTTTTTAGTCTAATTTTTTTTTTTTTTTTTTAAGAGCGAGAAAGATTATATGTTGATTGGAAAAACGTGCTCTTTGGTTTATTTTGAGTGAAATGCTGAATGTACCAAATAGGTACTATTATCAAATCTATTTACTACCAGAAATTAAGATTTTCTTTCATAATGCGAGTTTGACAAACAAAGACAGAATGTAAACAATAAATTTCAATACATATATACATTAATATACATTAATAATAAATTCATGTTTACTTTACTGAAGAAGTAAATTACTGTAAATTTGTTATATTTGACTAATTTAAACTATGATTGCACCATGGTTTTCAGAGTAAAAAGTCCTTTAAAATGAGTTGTCAGGGTTTATAGGGTCGTATTTGAAATTTTGGAGTTGAACTGGGCCTGAGGTGCTCTGTATAATTTTCTCCAAAAAAGAGCTAAACATTTGAAAATAAACTAAAAAATATTAAGCAGGTATTTACTTTGTATTTTTTTATTTATGTATTTATTTATTTATTTATTTTTTAATAGTGACATTGGTACAAGAGAAATTCAGCTGGGCCATCTAAAACAGGCAGGGTATATCAACTTCTGTAATCCACCCATTTATTTTGGTAGTGGTACTGGTAACAGTAACAGTTAACTTAAAAACAAAACAAAAAAAAAATTTATACAAACAAAGTTAATTTTGGGTAGAAATGTAATAACAGTAACTTTGTTATTTTAAAAGAGAATCCCATATTTTTACTGTACAAATTTAATTCCAGACCTTATTTTATGCCATTTTTCCTGAATGGAAAATTTTGATAGGATCGACCATTTCTGAGTTAGGCCTGACAGAAGACGCGTGAGGGGGAGTTTAGTTTATTTAATGTTATTTCCAAATTAATGGGTGGATTTGGAAGTTGATACACCCTGTATATATATTTAATAAATAAACAATCTAAAATTAAATCTGAATCTTAAATACGTGAAAGCTTAAAATAAATAATTATTAAATTTTAAAAAAAATTGCTTCAGATTTGAGTGAATGAACTGTTATCAGAAGTAAGATAACGGATCATTATCACATCCGGAATCCTCATAGTTTTACGCCTTCAAATGATTACATTTATACGTTTTGTCTATTTTTTTAAACAATCAAATAAAAATAAAAATTAGTATGTGGTGATTAGTGACTGTTAGTGAATGATTATTTAGACATTGTGAAATGTAGGTTTCAGAAAAACATTTTCTTTATCATGCCAACGTTTGGTCTTTATTGAGATCATCTTCAGGGCCTGGAATTTACAAACAATGTTTAAATTTAACAAATACATCCATATCCTGCTGTATTTGTTAAATCTGAGCAAAGTTTGTACATCCTAGGCCCTGAAGATGATCTCAATAAAGACTGAAATGTTGGCACGGTAAAGAAAATGTTTTTTCTGAAACACACATCACACCTGACTGCATCTCATGATTTCTCATTAATAAAAATTAGTTTAAAAAATCCTTTCTCACCTGTGTTTAATGATTCTTTCAACAATCTTCTCTGTCGTCATTTTGTTACCCGAAGAGATCTGCTTGAAGATGCCCATCGCTTTGGGCAGTTGGTACGGGTCGGAACCGTCGTCGTCGGGCATCGTCTCTGTCTGGCCGTGGCATACCACATCGACCTTGAAGTGCGCTATGAGATCCTTCGTCACAGCATACGGTGCTCCAATGACTACTTCATTTACATACTGTGGATTGTTTTTAATCAAAATTTTTTACAAATTACGAGTTAAACCTGGAAAATTTTACCTTACAAGCAAGAACGCTGAGGACTCTTTCATGAAGGTTCATTATGGGGTAGTTGTGCCCTTTGTATTTATTTACCATTGGGTCTGTGTGCAGGCCTACTATGAGGAAGTCGCCCTCAGCCTTGGCCGCCTCGAGAAAGTCCAAGTGGCCGACGTGAAACAGATCAAATGCTCCAGCAACGTAAACGACTTTATCACCATGCTGTTTAAAAATTAATTGACAAAGTATATCGTACTAAAGGTTTAATTGAATATGACTAACGCCTGGCTCTTTCCCTTCGGCAAACTGTAAGATTTTCCTGGAAGTCGGGAGGAATTGGCTGAGAGCGGTGAAAGGCTGAGTCGCCGATGAGTCGAGGCTTAGGCTCGAACTGTGGCCCTCGCTCACGGTATACTCTTGATCGCCGCGTTTGAAGTGTTCGCGTGTCATCAGGAGCATACGGCCAACGATGTCTGTCGTGGACACGCCCCTTGTCCTTTCCACTTCACTGTTCAAACAAAAAAATCCCAACTTGAATGCCTTTGTAAGAAACCGCTCAAAAGAAATTATAAATGCACTTTCAAATATTGTTTATTTTTATTTATTTATTTATTTATTTTTTCCACCAGCACCCCAAGGGTTGATACGCTGTTGACCCTCAACCCTTGTTTAAAAAAATTATCAATTGTCAAAGCGGACATTGGGACATTGATTTTATGTCAAACAAATTTTCTGAGCGATCAAATTGATCAATTTGCGGCACCGTTTAATGCTTATCTAATCTGACACTCAGTATGATAATGAGTTTATCTGCATTCCAAATAAGATCACACCATATATATGTATATTTTTTTTTTTTTTTTTTTTTTCAAATTAAGTTAATGAATATATAAAACCTACAATGTTCCTCAAACGATTTCTAATGTCATTGTTATAACTTAAAGAAAATGCTTTTCTACTGAGTGCATATAACACACACAAAACATGAGCTTTAAAATTATGGACGGGAACCCACAGAAATTTTAAGTTTTGTTTTTTATATATTTGAGTAATATGTACATGTATGTTACTTATATATAATTATTTATTTATGTAAATAAAAGAAACTTACCAATATCTCCCAGCAGCTTTGACAAGATGGTATGTGTCCACGCCATCTGCCGTCGTCGTTATGTCATCTAAAAAATACCAATAAAATTTCTCACCTATTTATTTAAATTTTTTATTTTATTTTAAACATTATATTCATTTTTATTAAAAAAGCAATTAATAAACGCATGACGAATTGAGAGATTATCATCACATGATATCAACTGTCTGAAGATAATTGCAATCTTGCTTGAAAATTAATTATGGCATGGGAAAAATTGATTAAAAATGTGAATATAAATAACTAATACATAAATAATTTTACTTTCAAGGTTGGGTGGAAAAAAAGATAAAGGAATGCACTCCTCGAGGATGCAAAGTAAAATTGAACTTACAAAAAAAAAACCTTAAATAAAAATTTCGCATATGATTAATATAAAAATAATTCTAAAAAATTCCATTAGCTAAGGAAAAGGTCAAGGTAAGTGGAGACATTAAAAGACAATAGACTTTTGTTTAAACTAATGGTATTTTAAACATCGGCCATCTCCCCTACCCCTTTTGTGACCCTGGCATAATTTTACATCGTGTTATATAATGTTAGTAAATATAAATAATTTTTTTAATTAAAAAATATCAAAAGATATCAAAAATAAAAGTCACACAGCCTATTAAGAAATGCACCATTGATCAATCGGCTGATTAAACGAGCCTCTTTGTTTTTAATCAATCATTTATTTTTAATTAAAAACAACTAAATTAACGCAATTAAAGATGTTTACATTGACAGTTGCCAAGAATGAGAATTCCACCACGAAAGAAATATTTTCCTTCCCATTATTGACAACTACGCAGAAAGTTGTTATCTAATCATCATTATAATATATCAAGCAAGATGGTATTTTTTTCCACTTTCTACAACAAGAATTTAATTAAACTATATTATTTCCAACGTCTATGTATAGATAAATTTTGAGGAAATTTGGTAAAATTTGGTTCCCCCACTTAAGTTCAGTTTTGAACTACAAGCCAGGTGAATTTTATTATTTATT
Organism: Cimex hemipterus; assembly: GCA_039619505.1. Lineage (NCBI taxonomy): Eukaryota > Metazoa > Arthropoda > Insecta > Hemiptera > Cimicidae > Cimex > Cimex hemipterus. The sequence goes on along the minus strand of CM077110.1, from coordinate 13,898,356 downwards.
TAAACTATAATGTGAAAAATATACATTTATGAACAGATGTAAGATTTAACTGTCCATAAATAAATAAATTTTGAGCGAAAGAACAAAATCGGAATATTGTGAAGGAGCCCTCCACAAGTTCCACTTTTGAATGTTTAGAAATGTTTAAATTAATTATTTACTATACATCATATGCATAAATTTTAAATATAAATAAATGAGTGTTTTTATATAGAAGTAAAAAAATAAGTATATATATATATATATATATTTTTTTTTGTTTTTTGGTTTTTTCCACCAAGGAGGGGCCACTAAAGATTTTTTTTAAATGTATAATGTATACAAATATTTTTAATGAAATGTAAACAAATGTATTACTTTAATAAAATAAAGCGTAAAATGTGGCGGCTCTTCCTTAATTTCATCTTTTCACCTCACAATGCTTCACAGCACCAGGTTAAATATTAACATAATTGAACAATGATGAATGTTTACAAGATAAAGAACGGTATTAATTAAAGTGATATGTAAAAACGGTCGAAAGGTGAAAAATTTGTTGTTTTTTTAAATAAAATTTCCTTCTGGGTTGACCTATCTAGTCATTTTCTTGGACATTTTGGTCAGCCAATCCTTACCGCTTTGCCCTGTCAGATAATAGTGGGTTACATAAAGGCAGAAGACTGTCAGGAATGATGATAGACAAGCAGAATGATAAAAAATCTGTTCTTGTTATCACAGCAAAAAGCTGACCAACCGACTTTCCAAAGCGGTGAGGATTTTTTCATTTTTTTGGAGAGGATTTAGATCAGGGATAAGGCTATGAAAGAAAAAAATCAAGACAGAAAAACCATTATCAAACTTTCACCTAGTATGGCGTCTTTCAAAAATGTTAACCCAGGCGAGCTTATTGGCGAGGGCAAGCAAAACCATCAGAAACCAACAATACTATATAAATTTATGTTAATACTCACCGCCATGAACACAGAAGTCGCAGTTGTACTTATCGAGAGTTTCTAAAGTTGTGACGTATGGGACGGCCTCGACGACCTCATCAACCCACTTGATCCCGCGCACCATTTTGTACCTGAAAGAAAAACACTGTACCTAGGTAGATAATGTTTCAGGCGACTGACCTTTCTTCTTCAGTGAAGACAGGTGATCCTTTGTGCTTCGCTATCTCCTTGTCTGAATGGATCCCGACGACTAGGGTATCGCCCATGGCTTTTGCTTGCCGCAGGGAGTTGGCATGACCGTAGTGTACCATGTCGTAGCTGTTTGTTTGTAGTTTATTAGATATAATATTGTTGATTAAATGTAAGTTACTCACCAACCATCACACCAAACCCTGACTGGCTTCTTGCCGCGTCCCTTGTCCATTGTAATAATTCCAAATCCGTAGATCTTCCCAGTAACGAGGAGTTTATCCTTATTGAGAGTTTTATCTCCGACTGACTTATCACGTCTTTACCAAGTGACGGGATGTGCAATACAGTGATGCATTTGAATACACCACCTCTCAAATATACCCGAGGTCTGTGGGGGGAAAATCGATATGGGAAAAGTGGTCTTTTTTACCTTTTCACGGGCCCACTTTCACCCCGTCGGACCCCTGGGTTTTCCACGTTTCACCCTGGTCCGTTATTCCATAAATATAAACCGTGTCTAATCGCCTCTAACATCGGGACGAGGGTTAATCACCTTTTTTGAAAAAGTTATTTATAATATTGATTCGATTTGAATGACCGTTTGTTAAATGCATGACTGGAGATTTTACATTGTGTGTTTAACGAAAATGTTCTCTGAACTAAATTAGAACAGCTGATCAGAAAAATAAACAAAATCTAAAGTACAATAAAAAAATAAAAATATTAAGTATTATAAATAATTAATATAATTTGTGTGTCATATTCAAACTATGTTATCCTAAACACGCTCAAAGTAAAAATCCAAACATATTCTCCTTTTAAATAAAAACTACTCACATACATTTACTCTATTACAAGTTTATATTAATAATTTAAACTTAAATTTAATTCTTTTTCTAAATAAAACAAATTTATACATGTGAAGGGTGATGCACAGGTTATACTAATAATGATAATCCAAAAATAATTCATATTTCTTTACTTTTAAGAGACAATTATACTTATTCCTTCACCATGTTACGCGTTTGCTTAATAATGGCAAAACATCAAGTATTGTTTTTTATTAAATGAACGTTTTGTATGTAATGACTACAGGTTGTTCTTAGAATGATCAAAGACAAAAATCACATATTGTTGTGTTTTTTAAACAAAAAATATACTTATTCCTCTCTAATGTCATGTTTTGTTTAATAATGTCAAAAAATTATACATTGTTATTTTTTTTATATAATAAAAGTTTTGTATGTAAGGTTTGTACAGGTTATCTTCAGGATGATCAAAGAAAAAAAAATCACATATTCTGTTGGTCAAAACAAAAAAACATACTTATCCCTTTCTTATGTTGCATGTTTTCCTTGACAATAACAAAATGTGTAACAAAGAAATAAGATTATTTTTTGTTTTAAAAAACATAATATATGGATGTTTTTTCTTCGGTCTGGTAACAGTACAGACATTACACAGAAAAACTTTCAGGATAATAAAAAATTACTTAAATATATAATTGTTTGTTATTATTAAGCAAAACATGTAACATTAGAAAAGAATAAGTATATTTTTTGTCGAAAAAAAGAATACATAAACTTTTTTCTTTGATCTTGAATTAACCATTTAGCCTGAATTTCTATAAATAATGACTTTTGTTCTTATTTTATAAATGATTAGTACGTAATTTTTGTACAGTTTATACTAAGCATGATCAAGGAAACTAAATGTCATATATTCTGGTTTGTTAAAACAAATATTATTCTTATTCCTTTCTTGCATTATTTTGTTATTATTAAGCAAAACATAAAATAAAAAAGGAATAAGTGCATTCTTTATATTATGAAAAAAATCAGATTATAATTTTTTTCTTTGATCCTGCTTGGGGTAGCCTGTACAGACATTACATAGAAAATGTACATCAAATACAAAACCAATGGTTAAATAATAACTTTTTGCTATTACTAAACATAATGCATAGCATAAGAAATATATTTTGTTTTAAAAAACCAAATATATGAACTTTTTCTGTGATCATGCTTTAGATAACCTGTACCCAGGTATAAAAAATTATATCATTTTGTATGCATTGACTAAATATAATAGAAACAAAACTGCATACATTGTTTTTTAAAACATCAAATATACTTATTCCTTTCTTACGATACATATTTTGATTAATAATAACAAAAATGGGATTTTTTAAATAAAATTTTTTGTACATAATGTTTGTGTATGTTATCTCAAGCATGAACAAAGGAAAACTGAAACACTCTGTTTTAAACAAAATTATACTTGTTCCTTTACTATTACATGTTTTACATAGTATTCAACAAAAGTTATATATTTAAATGTTTTGTATTATATGAAAGTGCTTGTGATTTGTTCATACGGTTTATATATTCCATGTTTTTAATACAGTCATTATTTTTAGTTTTTGTTTGCACAAAAATTGATTTAAGTTTTTCTGTGTAACATCCTAAGGTGATCAAAGAAAAAAAAATTGTCATGTGCCCATAAAGCTGAAAACCTTCATAAATGATCTTAACTAAATATATTCTTCCTATACTATCTTAGATGTTTGTCTTATTAATTTTAAAACTTCTACAAATTAAATTGGAATTTTCCTAAATAAAACATATTCATCATTGTCTATACGCGTAGGATAAAAGATGAAATGAATTCTATTTCAACAAAACTGGACAAATTCTTGTTACTAAAAGTAAGAGCTGTATGTAAAGAAAAATACAGTTTAAACTATTCTTTTAATATAAAACTCATTTTCTGTGTTTCCAAACTGGTGCAAGTTATTCTCAGCCAGTTCTAAAATATGATTTTAAAATACCATTATACTATTTATACATATATTGTCATAAATAATTGTGAATTTTTAAACAGGTAATGATGGTATGGATGTTTTTTTACATATGTTTATTTACAAATAAGACTTATACTTAGATAATGTATTATTGTTGTGTTTGGGAAACAAATCTATTAGGAGATGTCTTTGTGTAAAACAAAAAGTAGGCAAGGCAAAAGTTGCTTTTTATTTACAACCAAGTGCAAATGGTGAATGGGTATCGAAAAGAAGTTTGAAGGTGTTTTAATCGCAAGAACCGTCTTTCCAGCCTTCCTTCCATCTCTCCTTGACCCTGGAACAGTCGAAGGTCTCTTTGCCGAGGCGTACATTGACACGGTTGTGCATTTTGCAGAGCCACTCCGAAAGCTGGTCGGAGTCTGAAACCTGAGGTGGTATCTTCCGCAAGCTGATAATAGGAAAATATTAAAATCAATTGTTTACTTTATATTCTGAGATCTTACTCCTCTTGGAAGTGTGTGGCGCACTCGTTGCAAGGATAGAACTTTGCGAACGAGTTGAAGAACTGTTTCATGCATCTTTTATCCGATTCAGTAGGCTTGTCAGGGTAGTACGCCGCCATCGAGTGCAGAAAACTCCAAGTCGCTCGGCCTGCGCACAAAACCAAAATTAAGACTGTTCAGCCAGCACTTTAATTTAAGCTCACCGAGGTCTTCTCTATCCAGGGGACACTCATTGTCGACGTGTGGCTGTTCTTGCGCCTTTTCCGGTGCCTGCCAAATAATAAAATGAAAACAACATGAAATAAATGATTATCCTGGTTTTAATGCCAGGTTCAACCTTAGAACCTTGGGACTTTGCCCAGCTTTTGAATGCTGAGCAGGCTTTGCAGGGTGGTCCTGCTGATCCTTCCGATCTTCTTCCGTAATCTGCACCATGGGTTCCCATAAAAGTATCGAACCGGTCGGCCTTATCGAAACACCTCCGCTCGGGCTTCTTGTAAAATATATTCTAGGCGTATCCGATAAGCCCCTTTTGGCCTTTTATTACTTTTACGGTACTACTTTAACTTGTACTGTAAGTTGTAACCCCTTTCAGGGCGACGTACTGATACTAGAAAACCGTCAATGAACCTCCTGCCATGTTGAAATGGCGATTGGCCGCCATTTTTCGAAAATTTTCATACTTAAAAAAATCAAATCAAATACATATTGACAATTCATTTTAAACAAATTACCGTTATTAAAAAAAAAAACTACATTTGTTAAGTAAAAGTTATTTTCCATCAAGTATCGTCTTATTTGGACAAAAATCTTAAAGCTTTCAAACAATTTATAATTTAAAATTAAAAATATTATTAAAACTGCTTTAACAAGTAGCAATATAATAAGAAAAGAGGACAATATGAGTGAATAAATAGAGAGCCCTCCTCTCACAATGGACCAGATACCCAAGCTACTTCACCAATCTTACTGGTATCCATAGCCGTCCCCCATGTTCACTGTCACCTATGATTATGACAGTATTATATTTCCTATAAAATTATCTGCACTGTTTCTTCATGCATTTTGGGTGTAAAAATGCATTACTAAAGAAGCTGAATATCTTATTCGGCCTCACGTTTGCAAAGGATACCCACCTCTAGTTTCTTTGACAGTTACGTGATGTCTCAGATTATAGTTAAGTCAGTGGTTGGTATAGAAGCTTCTTTATTCTTTCTCAGGGTATTTTTCCCCTCTTTAGTCTGCCTAGTCGTGTTTCTAGACCCATGTATGTAAGGACTCCTAACTTTATGGAGTTAAGGTAGTGTTCTGTACAATTCCCTAACAAGCCTGCTGTGGAAGAGAAGTTATTTCCTTTACGTTTTGAGAGATTTACGAATCTCTTAGCTCGTGTCATATTTGGCAATTTTTCTTTGTTTAGCCATGTTTCCACTCCTGTATGGTTCTGGTCCCATGTAAGAAAATATAAGGACCCCCAAACTACCCTGTTCCTAAAAGCATTCACATTTAATAACTTTATTAATACCTGTCTGAAATTCATTCACCTTTTATACAGGGTGTTCGACTCATTTGTAAACTTTTGTAGATTCTACATTCAAAAAAGATCCAAAAAGTCCTAATTAACTATGGGTCCAAATCTCAACAATTTTGCAGTTATTCCACTTTTTTCAGATTGTTTTAAGATTTCATGATGTTTTTAATAAACGATGATAACTCCAAAACTATTTTTTTTTTTTTTGACAAATCCATTGATCCCATTGAAAACTGCATTAAATTTCCAATAAAAGGTGACAATACAAAACTTATAAGCCTTCATGAAATGTGTGTTAGTAGTGAGAACTTTCAAAAATTTACTATGGTGATTCTAGTTCAAAACCTAGAGCCCAGCAAATTTCAGAAAATGAACTCCATTTAATATCCTTTTTAGTGTGGTGTAATTACTTATTATTTTAAGTTAAATGGCATACAAGTATGTCAGTACAATTTGTCTAACAACTAGATCTTAAATTTAAATAAAATGTAAACCAATTTTTTTTTATTATTTACATTATTTTATAGGAAACAATTAATGAAAAGTCTATATTATTTACAATGTTTTTAAAGAGTTTTCTGTTTGAAAGACTGTTGAAACTCAACCGTTGGGCTCTCGTTGTCCTCTGCTTTCCTGTATACTCTATCTCGGCCTGGTTTGATTTTCAATTCTAGCTGAGGCAATACGACAGGCTGGCCTTGGCTCTTCTTCTCTTCCATGAGAAAATACTAAGAACAGAAATACTACAATGTTTTTTTTTTAAATATTTTTATTATAATTTTTGACTTTTACCTCGAGCAGAGGTGGAAATGGTATTGTCTTGGGCAGGATGCGCTCCTCGACTTTGCACGCTGCAACTCGGTCAAGCAAAGCTTGCTCTTCGCATCTAGGCACGAGACGGTAGTCCGCTTTGTAAGTCGAACTGTAGAGTTCGACAACTTTGGGATACTTTCGACCCCTGAAGACTTTTTCGACATATGCCCAAATTTTCCTGTCTTGCCCTTCCTGTAAATTAAACCTGATTATCAATTAATTTTAAAACCTATTGGCACATAGCGCCCAAGGCAGGGCTAGTGCCGCTTTGAGGACGTTATACAACCAAATCCAACAATGATCTATAGTTTATGCCATTTCAGAATGGATGCACAGCCTCGTCAGCAAGGTCCAAGGATCTCACAAACAAACTTGTCCACTTTGGCCAGAAATCCACAACACCATCCCAGATTGCATACATATCTTTGTCAGAATGACCAGGGATTCATATAATCACATATCACATATACAACTTCATCTTAAATGGCCAGGGTTCACACCACCCCCAGATCACATAAACTACCATAAAGGGCCTTGGGTTCACACCCTCTGATGGCATCCTAGGTTCGCAACTTCCAGTCAATGGCCAGTAATGAAGAGTTCCATGAGTTCTTTCAAATACTCAATGCTGTTCACAGTGTGATCAGTTCAAATGAGACCCACCCCCTACAAGATTTACGGCCCAGCAAGACAACATTCCTTATTCACGACAGTACACTGAGCCATAAATCCAACTGAAATCCCAAACCTGTTAAACTTAAATAAATCTTTTTTCTTACACATGGCCTACTTTACTAAGGGAGGACCTGGTGCAAAAGAGAAGGGATATATGTAGTGGTTCTTTCAAGAAAAAATTCTCACCCTGACTTGGTCGGTTTCGACTTTGAGCACCTTGAAGTAAGACGGCTCCGGATATCTATCCATAATGTTCCTCTTCACCAACCTTCCGACGCCGAAGTTCTTCAAGTTCCCGAGGATTTCCCAGAGGGTTTTCCCAGAAAAATCCGTCGTCTTTCCAACCAATTTGATCGGCATCTTGGTAAACACTTATTTAAATTGACGTTCTTACTTTTAACTAAAATAAATAAAACAACCATTTGACACTAGGATTTGAAAAGTTTATCGAGTTAAACGAATTATGAACTTACAATAATATCAATGCTGTAAAAGAAATATAAAATACTGAACAGAACACTGCTGAGAAGTTTATGTCATTGTTATCTCTTTAAATAAAAAAGTAATGTTTTTAATAATAACGAACGAACAACAAAAGAATACAATTTCTGTTAAACGTCTGAAAGTGTAAAGTTAAAAAAAGTGAGTTTAAATAAAATTTCAGATTGTCAAGAATAAATAATAACAAGAAAAATCAAGTTAGCCTCTGAGGTTTCAACTTTGTTTCGGCTTGTCAGATACACTATCACTGGACACTGACAAGCTTTTTTTTCGAAATGCTCGTTTTCATTTCTGTCAAGTCTTTTTAAAGCTTTCAAGCCGAAAATGGTCTCCCAGTCGAAAGCGCTGTTCACCTACAACAACCTGGTCCATGCTGTCTCCGGTGCAGTGGTAAGTGATCGGTGGCACCCCGCCTTAAGCGAGCGGTTTACTCATCGTGTTGTCCTTTCAGGGGAGCATGGTCGGCATGGTGGTCTTCTATCCGCTGGATACTGTCCGGAGCCGACTGCAGTGTAAGTTCAATAATGGTTCGCCAGCTCCAGAAATCGCCAGTCACTAACTTGCAACGGATTATACATAATTTTTATTATGCTTATTTATTCTTTTATGTACATTAGTCAATATTTTGTTTGAAGTATTTAAGATAAAAAAAAATATTTTGGAAAGTAGACATACCATTTGCATTTGCCATCAGGCATCCATTTACAATTTTTTAAAATCTTATCTGATAATTTTAAAATATTCAACAAGATTTTATAATAAATTTTATATTGGCTTGGCAATTTCAGTGGAAGAAAACAGAGTCGCAAAAAACACTTTTCAAGTACTCATTGAGCTTGTCAAAGAAGAAGGAGTGTAAGTCAAAGTCGTTTTAGTTTTGGACAAATCCCATAAAAATGTATATTTCCAGAGGGACATTATACCGAGGCATTGTACCTGTACTGCAGAGCATATGTGCATCCAACTTTGTCTATTTTTACATATACCATGGCCTGAAGGCGAGATCTGTGGGCAACAAGACTGGCAAAGATCTTGTGCTTGCTTCGATAGCTGGTACATTAATTTTTTTTAAAATAATAACCTTGAGGTTATATTATATTTGTTTATAAAGGGATGATCAATGTATTATTGACTACGCCTTTATGGATGGTGAATACGAGAATGAAAATGGCCGGAGTTACGGAAGCGTACCGGTACAAAAGCCTGCTAGGTATGCCATTCAGGATATTGCGTCGGACGTTATTTCAATTTTTGATGTTACAGACGGCCTGCTTAAAGTGTCACGTCTTGAGGGTTTAAGGACGCTCTGGGCCGGAACGATCCCGTCGCTTATACTAGTCTCAAACCCTGCGATACACATGGCGGTTTACGAGGCGATCAAGCGCCGCCTACCACCACGTGAACTATCAGCTGTAAATTATTTTCTTATATCTGCAATCGCCAAAATGGTTGCAACATTTCTGACCTACCCTCTGCAACTTGCACAAGCCAAACTTCGGGTATTTATATTTATTTAAAAAAGAAAAAAAAAAATCCTTTTTGAATATTTCTAAAGGTTGATGCAATTTTTTTTTTATTTTATTTTTTTTTTTTTTTAGCATGGGCACTGCCTTGAAGGTCTGTCGTCTAATGCTGGAACAATCCAACTTCTCCTTTATTTAGTCAAGTAAGATTTCTTACTTATGCAATGTTTGCTTTTTTTATTTAAACTGTTTAAATTGTAAGTACATATTTATTCATCGGGCTTTGTAAAATTTGTTAATTTTTCAAGCAAACAAAAAATCCTATGCACAGATGTCTATGCTACAACATATTTTGATTTGCAAAAGTTCAAGAAATTTAATGAACAAGGTTTTAAATTTAAATTGTATTATTTTATATATTACAGGAGGCAAGGAGTCGAAGGCCTTTACAAAGGGATGGAGGCCAAACTCCTCCAGACAGTTCTGACGACATCCCTCATGTTTATGATTTACGAGAAGATAGCTGCTTTTGTTCTGGCGCTCATGAGACACAAGAAATAAGACCTCGGCCGAAGGGGGTTAGGGCAATCCTACCGTCGTGTTGAGATCTCAGCTTAGACTTGACACGATCCACTTCTGCCCCGAAGTGATAAGGATGTCGCCCTCTGACTTGACCTTGACCTCGTCGTTTTTCTTTTTCTTCTTCTTCTTCATTGTCATTTTGCTTTCGCTGTAAAATATTGGAAATACAAAAAACGATTGCATTAAAAAATTATATTATATATAATATAATTATATTATATATATAAGGGGGGATTTAATGATAAAAATCCAGTCTAGTTTACTTCACTTTTTTTTAAGTAAATAATTATCAAGTAGTGGAGCGTGATAAAATAAAGACAAAATGTAAAAGTGCATTGTTTTTTGTTTTAAATAATAAATCAATGTGCCAACAATTTATATTTTTGCAAAAAAAACAAAAGAAAAGAAAAAAATTTTTTATATAAAGTAGTGTTAAATTGTACTCACTCAATCCGTGATATTGTCATGCACGTTATTCTGCACATGGTGTTGATTTCAGTTAATTTGTCTGGTTTATTTTCGACATCATAGACCATAAGCTTCCCTGTGAATTAAAAACAGTTTTGCATTAAAAAAATTGAATAAATGTCATTGTCTTACCTTGACCGTTGGCCACTACGAGCCAGTCATCGATGTGTCCTATTGTTTTAACCCTAACCTCATCTGTAAGTGGGATTTGCCATTGTTCCTCGCCTGTTAAAAACGCATAGCAGGTCACGTTTCCCGCCCAGTCGCCCAAGCACACTCTTTCCTCCTGTTTAAAAAAAAAAAAAATAAAATAAAAATACCAAAAAAAATTTATATGTACATACACACATAAATAATTTTTTAAAATACATTGATTACATACCTTAAGGAATTCTACACAGGTGATTCTGTCCTTGATTGTTATGGTCGTTTTAATAGCAGCGCTCGATACTTCGTAAATGTCGAGGCTGTTTTGATTGACTAAAGCAAAATAATTTCCACAGAAAGACCAAGAAATTATTTCTGGCCGGAGGCACTTACTGAAAAGCAATTTAAAAAAAAGATTACAATTTAATTCACCCTCGCAGGGCAAGAAATTTTATAATCGGTGAATCTGTCCTGTAAGGTCCAACTCTTGGAATTTCTTTCCTAGTGGCAGAAAAAGAGCCAAATGCCATTGCGCTGTTGCAATTCTGTCCATTGTACATAAAATTTGGACAATTTACACATTCGATGTGCGGTGACCTCACAGTGGATTCATGCCCATCTCCAAGACATCAGGGTTTTTTTTACTACTAAACATATGTGGATTGACTTATCATTAATGTTTGTTTTTCTTAATTACTTCGACAAGTTGACGGTGTAAGCAGGTCGTCCTTTGATGAGGTTCCATGTCCTAAGTGTCTTATCTGCTCCGACTGAAAGTGCCATTTTCCCACTCGGGTGTATGCTTATGCTGTGTACAGCTGGATAAAATCGGCCGGGTTAAAAATCAATATCAAACAGTCAATTTTTTTGATTACTTACCCATCCCTTTGTGCGCCTTTGTCCAGATTTTTTCCAAGATCCAATTGCCGACTCGGACCATGGCGATCGCACCATCTTCGCTCCCGCTCATCAAGTGTGTACCATCCGGAGTAAATTTGAGCGTCGTGATCATACCACAGTGGTGCATTAGGAGGCCACCTTCTCGCCTTTCTTTCAAATCGTACAGGTAGATGTTCTCATCAGAACCTCCCGAAGCGAGGTGCCTCTGGTGAGTCGCCAATGACCTGACGCTCCCCAGGTGCGAATGGTCGGCTATCGAATGCTCAAGTTTGTAACCCTTATAACAAACAAATCATTATCCAATGGAAATAACATTAAAAAACCAATACTCACATTCTCCTCTTTAACTAGCTTATAGCCAAGCAGATATTCCTCGTAAGTACCACACAACACTTCAAATAAAGAGTCCGCTCTCTGTTCTTTCATCATGCTTTTTTATCAAGCATGAAATTTTATGAAAACTTAGTAACTATAATTGAAAGGACTTTAATCCAACGAAGAACGTGGTGTCAAACAGAAAAACGTGACTGAAAACAGAAACGTAACCTCCCGACAATGTTATATTAGTAACTTTCAACTTCCAACAGTCCTCGTGAGTAATAAACAATCATTTATAATTTTATTAATTAATGACATGACATTAAAACATTAATTCTAAAATTAATTATAAACTCGAAAATGTTATTTAATCAAATTGGTATTTTTTATCATAAAACGTTCTGTATAAATTTAAAATCGAGCTGTTCTTTAAATCAACCACGTTTTCATCCCCTTTCCTTTTCTTTAACGTTATATAATTCTTTGTAAGTTATATTATTAAAAATAACAATAGGATCTTTTGAAAATAGAAATCGTGGGTTTTATCAAGGAATAAAATTTTAAAGGATTTCAAGCTTAGTTGAAGCAGAAGATAAGAGCTGTGAGTCTTTTTTTAAAATTACATTTAAAATTTCTTAAATGTAGTGTTCAAGAGCACAACGCCAACTGCAGCCCTGGAAGTTTTTTTAAACCTTCACCATCTGCAAGTATAGGCCATATAAATAAACAAGAAACTAAGGAGTAGATTCAGGCAGATGCCGTTTTAAGTACAATGTACTAGAAAAATGAACACCACTGAAGGAACACTACTGTTAGACTGACGATTACAAAACTGACAAGGGCAAGGGAGCTAGAGCTCTCAGAATGATGAACTGTATTCATAACTTATGTAAATTTGCTACAGTTTTCTAGTCTGAACAAGTAAACACTGTGCCAGGGAAATAAAAATAAATTCTCACAAGATAGTATTTTCTCTGACAGTCAGGTAGACAAGCCTTACGGTGAATGGTGAAACTATCGCCAGTAAGCTAGCTCAAGGTCAAAGTGAGAGAGAATGAATATCGAGTATAAAGAGGCCTAACTTTCACCAATGGACATTAACTCAGCCACAACCAACTTTCAGGCTGAGTTACTAGCCATATAAACCCCGAAGTAAAATTTGTAAGAAAATCAAAGGGTCAACTAATAATTATAAGAAGCTTTAAAGGCTCTCCAAGCCTATGTGATTACTTAAAAACGCTTGGAAAATGACAATACCTTAAAAAAACTGAGCTCTTCAAATAGCCTACACTACAGTGGTGGATATGCTTGCTTAAAAAAGAAAAAAAAGGAGCCTCAGACCAACCCATAAGTTGAAATCGATATTCCAGAATAAACTATAGCCACATTAAAAGAGAACTGGAATCTTGGGTGAGAAAACAACAAGCACTGGGAGAAAAGTCCAGATAAGAAGCAGACAAACAACTCAAAGAGAAAAAAATCTTTCCCAACAGAGAGGAATTTGAACATTGACAGCCTGTTTTCTTAGTGTGCTGTTTTTAAATTACCAATTGCTGAAATCTTAAAATTTAACTTTTCGTTTGTTTCTAACAGCTCAAACTGTATTAATACTAATATAAATAATCTCCGTTTAAGTTCATTTGCTAGGTTAGTATGTATACATTCATTTCTGTATGATGTCTATATGTAAGGAATGTACACATTCACTTTTTGCCTTGTTTAACATATCTGGCCATCGTAGTGTGATGCTGGAGATCCTGGTCACAAGACCCTTGTGGGCCGATCGAAGCCATTGCCTTGATAGGGGGATGTTCTGGAGTTTCCCCTTTTATATCTTATGTTTTGATTTTAAGTAACTCCTTTCTTGCAGGTGCATTGGGAGGGTGTGAATAAAACCCATATGTTGCTTGATAGCACACCGTATCAGCCTTCCCATCAAACAGGGGCTCAATTTGTCCTGAGCACTCCCTTCTTCCCCCTGAGAACCGCCCAGTTAGCAGAACTCATGACGCTTCATTTATCATTTAAAGTTCATTTTATATGTAAAGTCCAAGATTTTGTAGGAAATCAAAAATAAGCCTATAAATAATAGATTTAAAAAAATGGCTTAATCACCTCCTCTGGTCAAAGATTTGGTTTAAAAGGCCAACTCTGGTTGTTTCATATTCCATACAGAAAAAGACTATATGCTTCATGGTCACACGTAGGACAATTTGGAAACAGTCTAAGGCCAGTTCTGTGTAAACCATAGATGTCATGATTCATTCTTTTCATTTTGTCGAGAAAAGTTTTGCAGCCAAACTCTACGGAAAACCAACTTTGTCTTTTTAACAATGATCGGTAGATGATCCTCCTGAACTGCTGTCTGCTGTTATACCACTCCTCCCAGTCCTCTATCCATTTATCATTCAGTACATGATTTGCGTCTGATTTTGGCAATTTGATGCTAATGAAGTCTCCGTCTCTTGTTGTTCATTTTGTTAAATGGTTGATAAATCCATTCTTATTTAAGCCATAATGTCCTCTGTTTCCGCAGAAAACTACCGTTAAGGTTGAAAATCATGTTTATTACTTCTGTTAGCAAATGGCCACCCTGGTGTTTCCTTAAGTTTGAGCAATGAAGTTCTTACTGTCCTTTACAAGGCAAAATTGTATGCTGTCCAATACTCCAAAGTTTTTATTAAGGTACACAGTTCAGCAGTGTAACTTGTAACAGGAACACATTTTATAAGAATTTTCCACAATACCTATTATGTATTTAAGTACATTTTTTGGCTTTTTTAATACATAAAAATAACTAAATAAACGCTAACTCACCAAGAACTTATAAGTTCATTTAAAAACAAAGTTGTCATCAATTGAAAATCTTATTAATATGCATTTGTAATCTTTAGACGGGCGTAAATATAATAATAAATTATTGGTTACAGTAAACTATGAGTCCGACAGGTAAAAAGAGGAAGGGCTATTATATGGGTTCGAAGGCAAAAAAAGCAAAACGTGACCTGTTTGGACCTGGGATGAAAGGATTCCTCTGCACGTGCAACAAAAGGGTCAAAGAGTGCATCAGGGAGGCATACAACGTTCTGGATGATTTCGCTTCAAAGCTATACCCCAAGGTCAGAACTAACACAACTTAATCAGTTAATTGAAATAAAACTGAAAAACTTATCAGGAAGAGAAGAAAGACTGCGAGGAGAATATAGAAAACGAGCTTGCAAAAGAATTACAAGAGCTTAAGAAGGACAGTGAAGAGCGTCGGTTTCAAGTCGTTGATACAGGGTCAAACAGTTGTGTTTTTATAAAAACAACAGTCAGTTTTTTTTTTGTTTTTTTTTTAACTGTTTACTGGGCTTGAATAATTCAAGTTTGTTTTAGCTTGAAGACCCAACCAAATTGGCCGAGGTGATAGCGAAAGACATACACGACACAAAAATTCCGAGGAGTAAATGTCTCATAAGGCTCGTACCCATCAACGCCACTTGTAAAGTATGCCTTATTACATTATTAAAACGAATAAATTATAAAAAAATATATATCAAAAACATTTATTCCAGACTTGAAACACTGACTTAATTAAAAAAAAACATGGTTAACTTTTTTTTTGTCTTTTTTGGAGAAAAATTTTGTGTTTGTTTACAAAAGGTTTTTCATGGTTTAGAGTGGGATTGTTGTTTTGAAGTCGGGAGCGGTTGCCGCAGTCGATTCTTCGTTCTTGTCCACTCTGGAAAGAAAAAATCTTTAAATGTTTCAGGCCTACATGGACGATATTACAAAGATGGCAGATAAAATGTTCGACGAGTACTTCAAAGGGGATCCAACTACATTTTCTATATTTTACACGTAAAATATTACAATTTTTTTTAAAACATATTTTTGCCTGTAATAAAGAAATCTTTCCCACAGTAAACGAAACAATAACACTTTGTTGAGAGATGAGGTGATTTCTATGCTGGTCCAACTCGTACGGGATAGAAACCCCGGTCACAAGGTCGACCTGAAGAATTCCAAGAAGACGATAGTAATTGAAGTTTTAAAAGCTGTTTGTGGAATATCTGTAGTTTCGAATTTTCACCAGTACAGGAGGTACAACCTGCTCGAACTGTGTAAAAAGGATGAAAAAGAAGGGGAAAATAAACCAATATCTGATGATTAAAAAAAAGCCTGTTTCTTTCTTTTTTTTCACGTCTTAAATATACAATACGCTTTTAAGCAAAAATATCTATCACAGAATGGGTCATCTACAACTATATAAAGGATGCCTGTAACATAAATCTCTTAAGTTATTACTTTTGTTGATCTGTGAACTTGTTCACGAACTGACGAAGTTTGTCTGTATCCTGAAGTCCAACGAGGCGCTCTTCAACTTTGCCGTTGCGGATCGCGATCAGAACAGGGACTGAGCCGACCTGGAAAATAGCACAAATTGGTAGTAATTTGTGTCAAATGCATGGGTGGAAGCATGTACAATTTCTTACGTCGTAATCTAAAGCCAAATCTGTGTGCTCATCGATGTCCACCTTAGCCAAATGGACTTCGCCATTCTTCTCGGCAATCACGTTCTCAATCCTTGGAGTTAGAGCCTTGCAAGGATTGCACCATCTTAAAATAATTAAAAATGTAATCGAATACAAGGTAGAAAGCAGGAAAGAAAGAAATATTAAAGAGAATGGATGAGTACGGTCCGTTGGCACTATCATAAAAGGCTGGGTTGGAAATTTGAAATTTATCAAGAAGAGAAGAAAAATGATAAAGGACGATGAATAGCATCATCTCCAAGAAGAAGATGCAAAGATATTTTTTTTAAAAATGCTTTTTGAAAATTTATTTTTGTCTGCAACGAAGAAATTTTTTATGGGACCAATGAAGAGATGTAGTGGTGAAAGTAAGAACAATAACAAGTATGAATGAGATATTGGGATTTAGGCAAGTGAAATAAAGGCAGTTAGAGCTAGCGAGAGAGATAGAATGGAATGGAATAAAGGTAGTTAGAGAAGTAGTGAAGTAAGAAAAGTAAAGCTAGCGACAGACAGTCGGAGCATCGAGGTGAGAAAAATAAAGTGAGCAAGAAACTGAGTAGTATGAGAAGGTAAGAAAAATAAAAATAACAAGAGAAAGTTTAGTGAAACGAGAAATAATGCTATTTAGAGCGACTGAGAGTAGAGGTAGTTAAAAGAAATAAAGCAAGGGGTAAGAAAAGTAAAAACTATGAAAGAAATTTCAGTGAAGCAAGAGAATTAAAGCTAGTTAGAAAATGAGAGATAGAAAAGAAATAGCATAGAATGGGGTAAGAAAATTGAAACTAATAAGAAGGTAATGACGGATAGATAGAGACTTATACTAAAGTAATATAAACAAGATAAAGGGTACAAAATAATCTGAGAGTAGGAAGAAGTAGAAAAAATAAACTGAACAATCAAAAGCAAAACGGAGGGAAAAGAAAAAGAAAAGAATGACAAAATTTATAAAATTTGTGAATAAAGTGAAGTAAAATAAACCAGTTCGTGAAGGAAAGTAAGATAATACAGACACTGAGGAAAAAAGTCCAAATCAGAGGAATAATTGATTTGGAACACAATTTGAATGATAATTGGAAGGAATGCGAGTCTCTGGTTTGTGTGAGCAGGGAAAATAAAAGGAGATTAATTATTATCAGTCAAAGAGTCAAGAGTTATTGATTTAATATTAATGTTAGTTCTAAAGGTTAATATACACTTGTAGACAATATTGCTGATTTTTGTCTGTAAACTGGTGCAGAGCAAATCCAAGATGATCTAGAACTTTTATCGCGCATCTACATCTGCACAGCTCTGCAATAAAATGAAGAGTGAGATACCAGCCTGTAGTTTCGTTGCTTTTGCAGTTTTAATTAAAAATAAATAAATTTAAAAAAAGGAAAATTTGGATTGCTTCTTCTGGAAAAATTAAAATTAGAGGGTAGATAAGGATTTGGGAATTTCATCCAGCTAACCACTAAGGATTTTGAAAATTGTCTATTTATAATTGGAAATAAAATATTCAAGCAAGAAACAAGATCCAGACTGACCGTTCTAGCCTCTCTGAGGTTAGCAGTAAAACTTCATTTCTCAGCATGTTGCACAACAGTGCCAAGTTTTCTATCAGAGATGAGAGACGGTAAAATTCTGATTTTTGTCTATAGACAATCACAGAACTTAGTTAACAAGAGAATTGCCCGTTTTAGTCAATGAATGTGAACTAACCTTAAGACTGATCACTCTTTCTATGTATATATTAAAAAAAAAAAAATCTAATGGGTTGGTTAATTTAAAATTTCCACCATATTGACTGAGGTTGTGTAACTCCATTCCAATGCAATTTACAGATTTTCTTTAATTCTGAATTCATACTTTGTAAAAAAAAAAACCTACATATTGAAGGATAAAAAAGTCAAGTGAATTTATTATTTTAATCAGTTCATATTTAATGAAACTCTTTATAGAAATTTTCAG
This sequence comes from Cimex hemipterus, assembly GCA_039619505.1. NCBI lineage: Eukaryota > Metazoa > Arthropoda > Insecta > Hemiptera > Cimicidae > Cimex > Cimex hemipterus. The sequence goes on along the minus strand of CM077110.1, from coordinate 13,880,058 downwards.
GAACATATGGAAATTTAAATAAACAGGATTTTTTTTTTTACTTTACACTTTTCTTTTTAGGATTTACTTGTTTTATTACAAATCTCAAATATGATGCAATAAATTTTTTTGCTCGACATGATAAAAAAAATTATTTCAAGGTAAAATCTTTCCGCCATCTTATCAAATTCAACTGTCCATCCATTGTATCAAATGGCATTCTGCACTAAGCTCTATGGCTTTATAAAAATTAAAAATGGACATTTAAAAAAGAGACAATAAAGTGTAACTTCTTGGTAATATGTTGCACAGTTTTTCTACAAAGGGCCATATACCAAGTGATTAAACTGATGGTTTTAAAAGTAAAACATATAAGACATCAATTATGTTAATTTTTATATCGTGACAATTTTAAAGTCTGCAGCAGACTTACGTAGCGAAGAAGTCAACGATGACTGGCTTCTTGCTGTTCTTGACCCTCTCGTTGAAATCGTTGACATCCTGGACTTTGAAAGATTCATTTTTGGCCGAGGTCGTCGAAATGCAACGTCTCACGTCGGCGAGACCGACTCTTCCCACACTCCTGATCATTGTATGTCGAGTCACCTAAATTTCTCTCTGGAAGTGAAATTTTTCAACGTAACCTCTTTGTGACTGTTATCCGTTATCACTCGGAGATAAGGAGGCTTTGGAATTTTTTTCTAAAACAAAGTCCGTGTTTAGTTTTTCACTGTATCATATAAAAATGATGATATAAAAATATGTATTATTGAAATTTTTATTTTTGGCCTGTCTTGTTTTTTAAATGTTATATATTTTTAAAAATTTGAAATTTATTGCTAATGCCATGTGATCATTGATTATTATCTTGTTCGTTCAGTTCATTAGGGACAGTTGTATTCGTTCAATGAACTAGTTCGAGTTAAGTAGGGTTGTTCAGACTTTTTGGAAAAAAAACTGTTAGATTATAAACGGTTTTTATCTTGTTTCACTTAATTTTTTCAAGTCTTATTAATAACATGAAGTTTTACTAAAAATAAAGACATTTTGAGAACAGTTCATAGTTCCTTTCTGAACAGTTCGTATATTGAACTAGTTCGAAAAAGGTAGTTAAGACTTTTTGAATCAGTCAAAAAAAGCTGTTACAATTTTAAAGAGAGTTTTAACTGTTCTCACGTATTTTTGAAAAAAATGTATAACGGATAGAAAAGAAAAAAATGAAAAGCACTACAGGTCATTCAAAAGATTGGTTAATTTTAGGGAAAATTCTCGTTTGAACTAGTACGTACACGAAGTCTGAAGGTTGTAGAGTCTGATAAAACTTACCATTCTTGTTATTTGTTCAATGTAAAATAGAGGCGACAATCTATTAAAAATGGCCAAGAATGACTGACACGTCTTTTTACGTTGTAAAAAAAAAGAAAAATGTTGAAAGATAATTGTATTTTTATGATATCAGTTGTGATAACGTTATCTCTCATCGAGCGTAACCTCCCAGTTTTCAAATGGAACAAAAAATGCTCTGGAAAAATTATTCAAGTTGTTCAATTTCCGGTTAAAATTACTAATAGTGTTTAAATAAAAGGCCAGATTGTCTTTTTTCATAAGTTGTAGGAATCTGGAGCTTTGGAAGAAACAAAGAATATTTCATATTTGCCAAAATGTCGTGGTTCGGTAATCTGATTAAAAGGATCGGCTCGAGTCCGGCCCCGAATCAAGTGCTCGAGGTGAGCACGGCGAAGTACGACAACAGTCCCATCATCGTCAGAGAGGAGAACATAGTCTTGTATGCGATCCCCAGGGAAAACAGCTACGAGATCATCATGCAGAAACCTATTTCTGAGTCGACGACGAATTGTTACAGGTACTGATTCACAAAACCGGTTGATGACAAGTGTTTAAATTTATTGACGGTTACAGCTTGTACCGCACTGACGACAGAGCAGTGGCCGAACGACGCTTTTCAAACTTAAAGGGCAAGCTGTTGTTCTTATGCAATTGGTCTCTAAATGTGAGTATGCTCTAGTGTTCAAAACATTTGAATTTTGATTTGATAAAAATGTCAGGCTTCGTTCAGGAAAGGAGGAGTTCTTTTATTTTAACGGAGTTCCTTACTTCTGATACCGGCGTGAGTTAACTGTTGTGAACAATTATTCTTTGAAGTTGATGTTTGGTCTGCTAGTCAGTGTTGACCCGACACCTACCAAACCGTGCGCCGGTTCAACATGAATTAATATTTTTCTTGTGAAACGCGTGAAATGTGTTTTTTTTTCTTCATTTCTTATAAACTCCTATAATTAAAAATGAATATAATCCTTGAAATTAACCTAATTTTAAGTTTTGTTTAATTTAGAGTATAGAAACCATACAGAAATATTGCGACATGATTGAAGAACAACCGACCTGGAATTTATGCCATTTAATAGTTTATTTTTCAATAAAGGAGGCCTTGCCTCACCCGATTATCACAAGGTATACAAAAATGTCTTTATGCATAGAAAAAAATCTAACTTGTTATATTTTGATATTTCAGTTTGGTCAATTCTCCAGACTCAAAAACAGGATTTTCACCATTGCAACTCGCTGTAAGGGAAGGGAACGTGCCGATGATCAAGCTTCTTTTGAACTGCGGGGCATCGGTAGTGCATTTGGACCATGAGGGTAACTCCGTTTTCCACTATGCTGCCATGGCGAATAGGGATATAGTCAATGTATGCGCATTTTTTTTTTTTTTTTTTTTTTTTTTTTTTCATTTTGAACTTCGTCCAATATTTACAATTAACTGTGTTGAACAGCTTCTCGCCGAAACGGGAAATTCATCCAGGGTGCTGAGCCTCCGAAACATATATGGCTCGACAGCACTTCACGTTGCTTGCCGTTCTGATAAACCGGACTGCGTTACGGCGCTCATCTCAAACGGCTTGGATGTGAACATTAGTGCGACTTCTTCCACCATTTCGACTAGCTCGCCTTATTACACTGCTGGTATCATAGGCGACTTCTCGAAAGAGTTTCCAAATAAATTAAAGACAGAGGTAAAGTTTCAACTCAACCAAAATCTTTAGATAAAAAGAACATTTAATTAGAATTGTTATCAATTTTAAACCTCAACAGAACCAGAATCAATGACCAAAATTATATACATATGCAAAGGATAGAACCCTAATTACAAATTTTTATAGTAAACAAAAGTCTTCCAAGACAGACAGGCACGGAAGCAAATTGGTTCAGAAAGCTCTGAAACGCAAAATGTGAATTGAAATATCAATTTTTGAGATTTTTTTTTTTTTTTTTACTTTCTGCAAGAATTGTGACTTCTTTACTTTTAATAGTTCGGAAGCAAAAAAAAAAAAAAAAAATTTGTCCTGGATTATCCTGGGCCAATTTTTTTTTCTAATGCGTACCCAATGACTGGTGTTCTACATAAAAATGCCTCTGAATTCTATTCAAATTCAATGTTTATTATCAAAGGAAAACTTTCTCTGCTTTCAGACTATGACAAAATTTTATTAATTTAATTGGTTAAAAAATAAGAATGAAATTATAAACAAGAAAAGTGTTTTGTTTTCCAGTTCTTATTTATGTTCAAAGGTTTATGCTATTACCTGTTGTTATAAGGTTCTAAACATACATTCTTTTCAAAGTAAAAATAATTTGATTAGAAGATGGAAAAGGAAATGTGTAGAAAAAGGAAAATGTGCAGGAAAAGGAAGGAAATGTATAGAGGTTTTCTGGGGGGAGAAATTAAATCACATCTTTGAAGAGTTTTTGTAAATTAATAATCATTCTTATAATTTTATTTTTATTGATAATTGTGTAAAATCTAAACTTTGTTGAAGTATCTTGAAAAAAGAAATATTCTGCCTTCCCGAGTGCAATAACATTGAATTTGGATAAAATCTAGAGGAGTTATGCAATTTATAAATAGTAGTGCTCAGGGGCATAGCCCGACTTAGCCTATCTATTTACATGCCCATAAGGCAGTTCATAATTCCACAAAAGGGCATAGCCCAACTCGACCCCAACCTCGAATAAATAGAGATGTGCAATAATAGGCAAGGTATAATTAATACATGCGATCGTAATGAAATATTAATTTTTCAACAGTCAAAAAATCAAAATTGTCTGTTACTGTTAACAAACTTAAAACGGCTGCAATCTTTCTTTGTTTGCGTATCGGTTTAATTGTTAGTCCAAAATTTGTCCAAAAATTTGACCAAGCTCCACAACAATCTCTCACATCCCCATAATAGTCTCGTGCCCAAGCATTGTCTGACAGAGTCAAACCGTTCAAAGGCATTTCGAGTAGAATGGCCCCACGACCTCCTTTCCGAGGAGGGGGGTATCAAGTGAAGTGGGAGAATAATATTGATTATTTGCTCCAGTCAATGTACATATGTAAATAATTGAAAATGTATTTATTGATCAAGTACATGTTGTAGAGAAGAAAAATGTTTATACCAGACAAAGTTGCTTTCAAAATACATAAGTGATCTTATGTCCATAGCCTCCTCTTATGAAGGCTAAGATGAATTTTTAAATTTATTAATTAGACTGATTTAAAAATATAAAATATTATGTAATATTATCATACAATTTGTCTTCTTTTTATTTATTTTTAATACAATTTTAAACATCAATAACAGAATACCCCACAATAACTAAAGAATATGAAGACCCCCCCTCCCCCTAAATAAAAGGCCAAAATAAATTGACTGGCCTTTGCTAAAATTCTTTAAAAATTTAATCAGGGGAGTCGGTGGTTAAGGTGACACGGCACTCATCACTGTAAGGTAAAGGTCTCAGATTCTAATCAAACAGCACTGCATGTGAACCTGACATACCTACAAAGGGTTTCTAAAACACTGGTGCCCCAAGGGTTCAAATAATGTCATAGTTGAAATAACCCCATTGGGAAGAAAAATTAATCAATTCTATTAATAATTTACGGTTGGTTCTCAACAACTTAATTGTTACATTATTAGAATCAGACGACGATTAAAATTTATTGATGTAGTTATTTTTAAACAGTTGACAAATAGAAAACTTAGGTTCCCCTCCCCCCCCCAAAAAAAAGTTAAATAGAAAAAGTCTATATATGGTTTTCATAAGTTATTGTCCTCAAAATGCCTTTTGAATTATGCACTACCTTGAAACTTTGATCAGCCCATCGATTTTTGTCCGTTGGCTTCAGTTATACACGATGCCTAACAACATCAATATACCTGGTATGCAAAAATTGCAGGATATTATTCAAAATGATATCCAAAACATATTGACCGAGGCAGGTGAGCTGAAGAACAAGATTGTAACTGCTAATTACGGTATTGATCTTACGGTAGGAAACTCGAGATTTCGTACGTTATTTTATAATACAACCATTTTATGTAGCTAAAGTTATACTTTGATTTCAGGAGATGAAAAATGGTGGCACGCCAATCCATTGGTCGGCGTCAAAAGAAATAATTATAACTTTACTTGAAAGAAACTGTGATATCAACGCACTCAATTTTGCTAATCAGACGGCCTTACATGTCATGGTATAGACATTCAGTTTTATTTCACACTTTTATGTGCTGATTCCATTTTACTGCCACATAGGTAATGAGAAATAGGTTAGACTGCGTTATAGCGTTGTTATCCCGAGAAGCCGAAATAAATTTGGTAGACGATGACGGGAACTCTGCTCTTCATCTGGCTGTAAAAGAGAAGAACATCCCAATAATACAAGCCCTTTTGATCTTTGGCTGTGACTTTAATTTAATGTAAGTTTGTTTTCTTTAGAAATAATAATTTTGTAATTATTTTTTTATTAAAGAAATAACATAGGGGAAACAGCGAGGCATATAGCTGCAGTTGAAGGTAGTGAAGTCAGTTTAAAAATTGTTTACATTCTTCATGCAGTCGGTGCGAAAAGGTGCAGTTCTATTATGAACTATTGTACATCGCATTGCAAAGAGGACGGTATTGACAATGGCATTCCCCCGCCTCCCGCATCCGGTCCAACTCCTCGAGTAATCTCAGATATCCTGAAAGCGGAATCGTGCAATTCGAAACCGGGGAGAGGGGCTCGAGTGCTTAGCCTCGATGGTGGCGGCATAAGGGGTCTTGTACTCATTGTCATACTGCTCCACCTGGAAGAAGTCATCGGAAGGCCGATTATCCACTGTTTCGACTGGATCGCAGCAACAAGCACAGGTGGAATCTTAGCGCTTGCTCTCGCAGCAGGTACAACATTTTATAAATTTTTCCTTTTTTTTTCTTTTTAAATAGGTTAATACTTGTTACTTATTATTATTATTAATTTTTAAGGGCGTTTTAATTTACTTATTATAATTGATATTTTCCCCAGGTAAAACTTTAAAAGAAGCATTGTGCATTTATTTTCGTATGAAGGATGACATTTTTCAAGGAAGGAAACCTTATAACAGTGAGCCTTTGGAATCGCTCCTGAAAGACGTTCTCGGCAATGACACAACAATGGCAGATATCATGCACCCCAAGTAAGTAGATAAAGATTAATTTGGAATTTGTATTTAATTAAGGTTTTCTTAAATTCTTGTTCAAGGTTGATGATTATGGGCTGCTTAGCGGACAGGAAGCCGGTGGACCTTCATATATTCAGAAACTATGAGAATGCGAGTGAAATTCTCTCGAGTTGGGTGCAGGCGACGCCGACCTGCCCGACTTTCAAACCGATGATATCTTTCAGGAACCAGCTGCTCTGGGAAGCTGCTCGAGCGTCAGGTGCGGCGCCTTCTTACTTCAGGTAGGTTTGTTCGATACGGAAAGAAGCAGTTCGCCAACAATTTTTTTTTTTTTTTTCAGGTGTCATGACAGGTTTGTAGACGGAGGCCTAGTCTCAAACAACCCGACATTAGATGCTATAACAGAATTGCACGAATACAACACAGCTCTTAAGGCTGTTGGAAGACACGATGAAGTTGTTGACATCCGCGTCATTGTATCTGTCGGAACAGGTTCAACCCCTTTAGTCAAGGTCTGTCATAATTGTCAATTAGATAATTAAAATTGTAATTGTTAAATTGTAATTTTACATTTAGAAGCAAAGCATGGATATACATAGGCCTTCGGGCCTAATGGACATGACGATGGTAATCTCTGGTGTATTGACATTGCATGATGTCCTTGTTGACCAAGCGACGCAGACAGATGGGAGGGTCATCGACCGCACAAGAGCCGTATGCTCAATGATGAACCTCCCTTATTTTCGCTTCTCGCCGCAGCTCTCAGAAGACATCGTCATGGACGAGAAGGACGATGTGAAACTCGTAAACATGCTCTGGGAAACAAAGGCGTATATATTGTCACAGTCAGACTTTGTAAATAAACTAGCAGAGATAATTAACAACTGAACAATTTGTTTAAATTATTTATTTTAACAATTTCACAAAAAAGTTCCTTAATGATAATATCTGTGAAACATCAACAAAGAATTGTGTGAAAAACTTTTTTATTATTATTTTCTTGGATATTGAATGTTGTTTTTTTAGCTTATAAGAAAATAACTTAAATAATAATTCTCTAATGTTGATATTTTTAGGAGTAAAAAAATATTGTATATACATTTATTAATGTCATAGCATAATTTTAGAAATAAATTTGTAGATATGCTTAAAATCTGAAAAAATTGTTTTATTTATTTTAGGGGTAAAAATACTACAATTCCAAAGGAATTATTCAAATTGTTCTTTATTTTATTACTACCGTTTTATATATTTATGTAAGTATTTGTATTAGTATAAATAGATTTACAATTTGTTCCAAATAAAATTAAAATCAACAATGTCTAAAAACCACCTGGAAGCTTTTTTAAAAACTGAAATATTGACTTTTACTCATCCACATTAAAAATAAGTTATAAATTATGTAAATCATGTTAGATTATAGATGATGCTACACTCAATGATCGACCGTTTATTTTCTGACTTGTTGAAAGTCGCAAGGGGAATTTAACAGAACTTTTTCTGGTCATACTAGCCAAAAATAGCAGACATTTTTTCAAGTGTTCTTACCAATAGGCCCTAGGGGCCGAGAAAAAATTAAATTAATTGAATATGTATTCAATGTGATTGTAACAGTATTATTATATATCAGAATAAATAATTAATATGCAATATTGTATCAAGTGATTTGTCAGTGGGAATAATATAACTACGTCTGCACGAGTATCACATTTCAGTAGCCTTCTTAATTAATCCTCCTTGGAATATCTCAACTGTTCACTATGTTCACCCTTCATTGTAACCGTGTAGAACATTTTCATTAAATGACTTGAAGATGGGAGTTTCACATTTAACATTTTAGCGGCTTAATTAGTAAGTGCAATCAGGTGCAGGGTGTGACCCAGGAGGATTGACTCCCAAGCCCTCTTATACAGGTGTATCAACTTCTATAGTCCACCCATTTAATTTGGTAACAACTTTAGCAAAAAATGGTGTTATACGAAACCCAAGAAGTTAATTTTGGCTAGAAATCAAGTGGTAACAGATTCAACACTCTCATCGACCTGGAAAAAGACACTTTTTCTTAAAATGATAATCCCGTATTTTTATCTCCAGTATTGACTCCAAAAATTGAAGCAACCGTTTGTGAGAAATATGCCCTAAAATAATAGAAAAGGCGTTACTAATGAATTCCTGAAATGAGCAGACTCAAAACGTATTTGAGCGTATATTATGAACATAAATTCAGTAATGATAAAGTTCAAGTAAAGTCGTGATAGATCAAGTGGTAAGAGCAGCAGTATATTGAGCCTGGTCTTGGGTTCAAATCTCACTCATGGCATTAACTTTTTCAATTCAACTAAAATCTTACGTAAAAAGAACAATAAAATTATTATTTTTCTAAATATGATCTGGCAACTACAGAGGGCACAGCCTCTGAGTGTTGCATTATTTATTTTGTTTTTGTTGGACTGCTGGATTCAAACCCGACATATAAAAAAAATAAATAAATAAATACAACGCCTGGATAGTCAGGAGATCACGTTAAAAAATTAAATAATTTTATTGTTAAATTAATTAAAACATATTTATTTTTAATGTAAACAAAATTAAACAAGGTCAGACATTCATGCGTTGCAATAAAAATTAGTTATTTATGATGGGAGCGTCAGTGTCATGGTTGAGGTGGCCATCACTGTAAAATAAACATCCTGGGTTCAGATTCATCGTTCCTACATACAAAAGAACATACCCCCTCAAATAAAATAATTTAACAGAATGTAACTAATATTTATTTTACCTCTAAATGATTCCTCCACTATTTTGGTGAATTTTCTTTCAAATAATCATTATTAAATAAATTAATAACACTCATGAATTTCTGATCTAGTTGAATTAAGTTTACATTGAAAAAGTTATTATAATTAATGTAACAATAAAAATACATATGCTACAAAATAGGAGTGTCAGTTTTTTGAAACCAGACTGCCTCTCACTATCATCGAATAATCATTGTCTAATGATCACTAAATGTCACACATTTTTTTTAAAGCCTTGAAATACAAACACAATGTAGGCAGAAGAACGTTTTAAAAAATTATTTAAATTTTTTTCTGCTTATTTTATATTTTAAGTTGCTAGCGCTCATTGGCAAGAATACTCAGAGACACATCTAGTATCTTTTGACCTATTATTACCAAACAAAAAATTTAATTGAAATGGGTGATAGGACTCCCCTCGTCAAATTTGTGTCTATACAAATGTATTCTATCATTTGACTGTTTTCTTTATTAAGGTTGACTGTTTGTTATTGTGAAAATAGATGCCAATCAAACATAAAAGAAGTCAAAATGTCAAAGCAAAGAATTAGGCTAAGAAAGCATTTCAGTCTTGATGGCAGTTCAATTAGGGGTTTTTATTTATTTATTTTATTGAAAATATTTTAATAATATTGGTTGTTTTGCTCAGTAGGCCATGCAGTTGCAGAGGGAAAACGTTTATGAAGCTCTCAAGCCGATTTATGTTCTAGCAAGTCTCGGAGGCGTGTTTCCTGCTTCTCAGAAGAAAATGTGCAAACCTCTTTTTATTTACTCTTTTTTCCTTATACTCGGATTTTTCGCTTCGAGCATGTATTTCTTGTTTTCCATCAAGACGAAATCTGAATATCTCAAACGGATATCTGTTATTAGCCTTGTATGTTCTTATTTGGCAATATACCTCTCTTTGTTTTCAGCCGGTGTCAAGGCTAAACTGATATTTTCCTGCATCGAAGAAATCCACCAAATAGGGCTCAAATTCAAACAGCTCGGTTTCAAAATCAAATACCCAATAAATTACATTTTCTACATAATGGCTAAATATGCAGTCTGTTTTATCGTGTATTTTTACACGGCTCTTGTTTTTAAGAGAGCCCAGGATAACAAGTTCTTCCACTTCGCCTCGCTTTATCCAATGTTCATTTTGGACTTGGCTTTCAGGCTGTTTCAGATATTGTTGAAATACATCGAACGGCTTTTCGAAATCCTGACAGTTGTCTTTTACGAGACTACACTCTTGGAATCGCACCTCGTCGAGGAGACGATCTCGTTGTACCACAGGATACTCAACTGTACGAAAGTCGTGAACGAGTGTTTCAAATTCATCTTGCTTTTTGTCATGGCCCCGCTGTTTTTCAACGCTTCCAACACGATGCTTTCGACCTTCTGGAAATCGATAAGGATCATCAACCAGAAAAGCAACAGCAGCGTCCACTCTGTTATAGGAACTGCCACACTCACTGCAGTTTGGTTCTGGCATCTCTGGGACATCACGAGGCCTGCTCAACTCTGCAGGATAAAGGTGGTGAAGGTGATGTTGAAAATTTTTATAAATATTTTTAAATTGAACCGATTTTTAATTTTCAGGCTAAAGCTTTTGTCACTACTGTGTACACATCAGTCGTAAACGACACAAACCGTTATTTCAAAAATAACGTTAGTATTCTTGATGAATTTGACACTAAATTATAATTACATAAAATCAAATCTACGGTTTGAGAATTATGTGTTAATAAGAAAGTATGTGGATATACAGTAAGTATTATATATAAGTATGTTCATCTAACAGATGTGACATGGTATTTACAATGTATAGGCTGTGGTTGAAAAAAAAGAAAAAAGTGTGAAAGATCAGAAAAAGAAGTAACAATATACAGAGTATAACAATGTACTCAGCTTTTTACTAGCTGACTATACCCCCTATTATTGTTATTATTATTATTATTATTATTATTAGTTTTTAAGGGCGTTTTAACGGCTAAGGTCATTTCACGCCCTAACATCCAAAAATTCTATTTTAGGTTTGCTATATCTCTTCTGAGTGCTATAAAACTCTGACTCCAAACATTCACTCGTAACCTAATTTATCCTATTGCCATCCAAGCTTTGATTTTCTTTTCTTAATTCTTAATTCGGAAGGCCAAGTTACAATAAATTTAATAAAATTATAAAATTTATTTCTGTTACTTTTTTTTTAAATTAAAATTGTGAGTTTTTTTTCATAAATTAAAATTTCCCCAAAGGCTTGTATGGCTAATAATAATAATAATAATGGAGTCAGACTAGCAACAATCTCAGCGTGATTAGCTCATCTTTATCCTTTTATTCTTCCATTCAAGTATAATAACTAATTCTACATAACGATAATAAGAAACAAAACACAATAATATTTTTTTTTTTTTTGAAGGAGCTATTTTTCTTATTTAAATTGCGATATTGGGCATTGTAGTGTATTACCCCGCAATTTTTATTGTCTTCCATTTTATTTTTCCGCTCCGGCAGCCTCAAAAGCTTCTGAAAAAAGAAATCATGCACGCACAACTCTTATGCAGACATTAGCAGGCATTCAGTGGTAAAATGGGACAAGGCCTAAATTTCATTGTAAATTCCAACAACCCTATTATTGTTATTATTATTATAGATTCACATCTTGCCTTTATCCTTAAAGTATGTATAAATTGTGGGGTTAGTTTGACTGTTTTGGGCATACACTACATTTACATTTTGGTTGATTGTATGCGAGTTATACATTTATTTTCATATGTTGTAGACGGTCATAGTGAATTTCTTCATGCACAAGAGAGCGTTGGACATCTCGGCCTGCGGACTCTTCCAGCTCGATACTGTCTTCTTCCATTCGGTGAGAAATCCCCCATCCAATTATAATTTCAAAGAAATCTTAACATTTGTATTCTATTTTAGATAATCACTGGGATATTTACATATGTCATCATACTGATGAACTTAAGCCCCGAAGATGTGTAACACCAGACATTGAGACATCATCGAATTAGCAATTATATATGTTTAGTTAAATTATTGTATATGTTAATTTAAAAAAAGTTGTATGAGAATATGGCAATGTAGGGCTGTGGTTTATTTTGTAGGCAGTAGTTTCTTATTAAAGTATGTAGTGTAAAGGGAGATGTTTTGCAGAACACTGAGAAGAGAGGTGGCCGAGGGAATATTGTCCTTTAATCGGAAGTATATAACTTTGCATCATCATCATAGAACAAAATTAGTTCCTTCTTTTATATTGATACAGATCTTAGCCATCAATGGTGTGGGGAAGCTTTTTAAGCTCCCTATTTTTTGTTTTTTATTCTTACACGATCAATCATCACACCATGAAGGAGTTAAGGTTTTACAAAAACCAAAAAGTCTAGTCAATCCACATGGACATATTAATTTTTATCCGCTCAGTTCTGTCAAGAAATTCAAACTCGGAAACAACGAGGCACTCTCACCCATCTCATGCAAGGAATAGTCTGTACTATGCTTCTTCTTCTTGTTCCTAAGTTTGCATAAGAGTTATTACTATGGTGCGATAAAACCATTTTCAAATTGTTTTTTTATATTTCCTACAGCTTGTTGTTCCTTGTTTTCCATTTGCATTGGCCAAAACTGAACATTTTTATTTATAAGGAGGGAAATGTCATTTAAAGGGGTTTCTTTTATTACTGTTTCAAAGCTGTTTGTTTATTTATCTATCAAATTAGACAAAATGAGGACAAGACCAGTACAGATCAAATTTAAAATAAAAAATCTCATTCCCCTTACGGGTTTTTAAATATTTATAAAAAGTCCTTTTGAAAATGTCTTGGACTATTGCCAAATTGGTCACAAGTTTTAAACATATTTAAGAAACCGGCATTCTTAAGACATATTTAGTTGACAACAAATTCGTCATACAAGTTTGAACATAAAACATCTCATAAAAGCTTACGGTTAGGGACTTTAAAACAGAAGAGGAAGAAATTCTATTCTTCTATTCTTTCAGAAAAACATTTTCTAATAAAAAAATCAAAAATGTATTGAAATTAGCAGAACCACAAAAGTTAAAATTTTGCAATTTCCCACCTTTTGCCATTTTTCACTGTTACCAATATTTCATGTATATTATAAGTTCTGTTTGTTTGGACTAGGCTGAATAAACAGTTTATTACAAAGGAATCATTGGACCATTGCTGGGGTGCATCTTAAGTTTCACAAACCATATTGAATGAATTCATAGGTAACGTGATCTAGACCTGGAGATTTATCATTTTTATAATCAAAATAAAAATATGAAGTTTTAGGTTAGAAACGTAGTATCTTTGTGAATAAAGGTGAGTCTTGGCAGAAATGTTGCATTTCTATTAATGAAGTCTTAGTATTTGGACAAAGGCATCTTATCTCTATGAATGAAGTCAAGATTTAGGGCAGAGGCTAAATGATAAGGGACTGAAAATGTATATTTTGCTAAAGGAATTGTATTTCTATGAATGACATTTTAGGGTCTTAGGCTAAATGAAAATAGACCTTAAAGAGTGAAGGTACATTTCATTAAAGGAATTGTAGCTGTATGAATGAAGCTAAGACTTAGGTATAGGTCTTAGAGCCATTAAATATCCCCTAAAGGACTAGCTAAAGAAATCATATCTCCATGAATGAAGTCGGGACTTAAGCCAAAGGCAATCCGGCAATGAATAAAGATTGAAAAATTGAATCTCTTACACTAGGTTGGGAAAGAAGATAGTGAAAAGCTTTAAGAATTAAGTTAACTTTAAGTTATGTCTTAGAGAGTGAAAATAGCTTTGCTGTAGATCTTTATGATTGATGTCAAGAGAAGGCGTACCCAGAAATCCTCAAATATTTATATAAAGGATTAAAAAAAAAAAGGATAATAGCAAGGATGTAGCCCCCAAATAGCGCCCATTTATGCCTAACGGTGCAAAAAAACCTGGGGGGAGGGAAACCCATTGAAAATTTTGTCGGAAAGCGACGAGGATTGACAAGAGAGGATCTGGACAATGCCGGCACACCTGACCTACGGTTTTTCCCTTAAGACAGCCCCCCCCCCCCGGTACGGAAACCACGGAATCGTACGGGAAAGTTGCGTTTCTGAGTTCTCAGGTCCCGCCTGTGCTCGCCTGTCGCTGGGTCTGAGTTCGCGAGGGGACATTGCCCGGCGGATGCAAATTCGTCCTTTTTCCTGATCTCGTTCCCTTCGCGCCGCATAAATTTCCTCCGGCGCCTCGTCGACGACTCCAAATTTGGATTTGTACAACAAAAGAACCTAAATGAATCTCTAACAATAAAGAAAGACTTGGCTACAGGCCATCTCTATAAAACAAAAGAGAGTTGGGACTAAACCACAATTCATATCAAAACACATTAGAACGGTCACATGGCTAGAGGCAAACAGAAAACGGAACTATACGAATGCACTCAAAATTCACTAGAAATCTTTAAAAAAAATACTTTAACCTCAATAAATTACAAATAAAAAAAACTTTAGTAAGGTAAAATAATTCCTGTTTGACTATGTTACGTTCTAGCTCCATAATGGAATGGCTTCTCTAAGATTGAGTGAGACTTGGTTAATAAAAGTCGTTTTGTGTTTGAATAATAATTGCTAGAAACATCCCTGAATTAAGGTAGGGAAGAGGTAGTATCGTATCACTATGAATGAATTGTGTCTTAAATGAGAAGCAATCCTGCAAAGGTTTTCGTTAGACTTGATTATGTAAGTCGTTTCTATATGAATCGGTCTTACACTAGAACAATACAGCAAAGCATTTCGAAAACTGAAGGTAGGTAGACTTGGGTAGACGTACCGAATCTCTTTTAATGAAGTTAACTCTTTAATTAGAGTCGTTGTACCTCTATGAATGAAGTTAAGTCTTGAGCTAGAGGTGTCTTCAAGACGAAGTTTAACCTTGGGCTATAAGCATTGTATCTCTTTTAATGAAGTCTAGTCCTTATAGGCTTGAGGAATTAGTTCTTCAAGATGATGTTTAGTCTCGGGATAGAGGCGTGGGTCTTGAAAATGAAGTCAAGTTTTAGGCTTGAGGAGTTACGTCTTCAATATGAAGCTTAGACTTGGCCTTGAGCAGTCCTCAGCAGTACCTTCATGATGAAGTTTAGCCTTGGGCGAGAGTCGTATCTCTATGAATGAAGTCATATCTGAAGTCTGAGGGGTTGTGTTTTCAAATGAAGTTTAGTATTGGCCCTGAAGAGTTATGACATCAAGATGAAGTCGACTTGTGCTAGAGTCGTAACTCTATGAATGAAGTCATATCTTAAGCCTGAGTAGTTGTGTTTTTCAAGATGAAATTTAGTTTTGACCTTGCGGAGTTGTGACTTCAAAATGAAGTTTAGACTTGCTCTTGAGTTGTGTCTTCAAGATGAAATTATCTTGGGCTAGAGTCGTGTCTCTATGAATGAAGTCAAGTCCTTAGCTATGTTTCAAAAAATAAAATATCGACAAATAAGGTTTTAACAACTTTGTCGAACTTCTTTCAATTTTTTTTAATAATCTTTGATCGAACAATTCCTCCAGCTCTTCGAAAGATGTCTTTTGGGCTTGCAAACTTCCAACCTTCCGGGAATTGTTTTTAGAATGGACGAATGGATGAGAATGAAGCACGCTGTTAAGGCCCGGGGTAGTTGACGGCCGATGCACGTGGGCGTCTGAGATATGTGAATTCTCCCGAGGCCCGTTTCTCCAGAGGGTTTTGTCCAGCCGGAGATCCTGGAGGGGATCGGATCTGGCTGGCGGGGGGGTAGGAGGGTCAGACGCCAAGCTGTCTGCCTTTCTCATCGGCTTTAGTCTGCCTCGGACACCACTGGAAGGCGACCGACACTTCTTTTATGTGAGTCTTTTTCTTTTTAACACCTCTCCTCTTCTTTTTTCCAATTTTTTCCAGCCACCCCCCTCCACGGGTGAACCGCTCCTTTGTAATAATAGGGATCCCATCTATTCATCTTCACAATTACTCTCGTTATTTCCATCCGTTAATTCTCCTGGACTATTTTTAGTATGCGAATACCGATGTGTTCATTTTTTCGAATTCAAGTTTCATACTTGTCCATCCTAATTTCCCATTTTCCTCTCCCAAATCACCAGAAAATATTTTCAAAAAAGAACTTATGTGTCATAACAATAACAGAATATCGAGAACAGATAATGAAAAACGACGTTACTTTGTCTCATTTATGTAAGATGCCAAAGGATGAATACTGCCACAAACGAGAGGCCTGGAGGTGTGTGTGTGTGTGTGTGTGTGTGTGTGTGTGTGTGTGTGTGTGTCACAAGCAGAGTGATAGAGGAAGAGAGAAAGGCTGAAAGACAAAGTGAGCGATAGAGAAAGATATTGAAAGATAAAGAGAGAGAAACATATAAAGGGCCGACAAGCAAAACGAGATAGAGAAAGAGAGAGAGGTAGAGGGAGAGAGTTATAGACGGTGTGAGATTGAAAGAGAGGAAAAAAGAGATAGAGAGAGAGGGCTTGGCAGACAGCGAAAATGGGGATAAGGAAGTGAGAAAGAGTTAAAGATTGAAAGAATATCATAATACAGTAAGTAAGGAAAAATAAAGAATTGAAGGAGATATAAATAAAATTGTTAAAAAGTATAATAGAACATATCCACCCAGAAATATTAGGGTTTAATTTCTTCTGGTCGGATTAAGGGTGACAGTTGTAAATTTTTGCAGTCGCTAATTATGTAATCTCATCAAAAATAGTAATTTTTTTTGGTCGGGGCTTGTTTTGTAACTTGACAGATCGGTTCGATAAGTCGTTCATGTTAGAAGACATTGAAATTTTGAGGTGTATAAAGCTTTGGCTTCGTATTTAGGTCGTTTCTTATCCTGGGGATCCGCCGGTTCATTTCTTTTCCTATTATCGCCATATGAGATGTTGACTATATTTCATATATGTACCTCGAATTATTTTCTTAAATTGTCCCGTTTTATTTCCACAACATTCGATTTTTGAATTGCTAATTTTGAATATAATCGGATTCGCGTATTCAATCAATGGGTTCAATTCAAAACAAATGAATCACATATCCGGTGAATTGTGTTTACTTTGGATGATTCAGTCCAGCCGTAGTGTCGGAAGAGTAAACAAGGAGAAATTTTGATAAACGCAATAAAACGAAGTTTGTTTCTGTGTGTTTGTCAGCGGGAGAGAGAGATAGAAAGATGGAAGGACAAGGAATGAGAAAAAAGAGAAAAATTGGATAAGATAAATAAAGACGTGAAAGAGAATGGGAGATATCGGAAATAAGAAAATAAATACAGGGAAAAGAGAAAGAGGGTTAACGATGTAGGTGGATAGAAAGATAAAAAATAGAGAGAGAGAGAGAGAGAGAGAGAGAGAGAGAAAGTGAGATAGGGAGAGAGAGAGCAAGAGAGATTGACTGCCAGACAAACATAGAAAAAGGGAAGGAGGGAAAAACGGAGAAACAAAAAGGGGGGTGAGAGAAACAGATAGAGCACACAAGGAAAGAGGCAGAGATGAAGTATAAAATAAAAAAATGATGAAATTACAAAATAAAGAATCGTGTAATAACACCAAGTGAGAAGGAGAGTTACAATTTATAAAAAGTCAGGGGCATAGGGAAAATTATGAAATTAGCTGCAACCAGCTGTCTCTTTCCGGTTCGAGAAATTGACATTCAGTGCTCCAGTTAAAGTAAAATATGAAAATACTACATAAAACATTTCATAATCTTGCCCATAGCTTATTTATTTTCAACAGCTCTCTATCTATTACTCTTCGAAACTACATTCCTCTCTTTCTCACTCTCTCGTTCTCTTTTCATTTGTTCCTTTTCTCTCTTCCATGCTAGACTTAATTTCGACAGCTAAAACAAACTTTTCTCTTTGTCTCTTATTATCTGACGGTCAATCCCTCTCTTTCACTCTCTGTCTGTCTGTCTGTCTGTCTGTCTGTCTCTCTCTCTCTCTCTCTCTCTCTCTCTCTCTCTCTCT
>CM077110.1:13832284-13846689 GCA_039619505.1 Cimex hemipterus | reverse complement strand
GAGAGAGAGAGAGAGAGAGAGAGAGAGAGAGAGAGAGAGAGAAATAGGAATTAAGAAAGAAAAGGTAAAAATAAAACGAAGTGGTAAGAATGAGGCAGAGAGAGGGGGAGAGAGAGGGAGAGCGAGAGAGAGCGAGAGAGAGAGAGGGATGGAGTTAGAGAGAAATTTTCAAATCATAGTTTAATTTCTTACCCTAATTGTTCTTACCATTAGTTTGTCTGTTTGTTTATTACCAAAAATCGTGCTCTTTCACCAAAGATATTGCCAGGTTTTGGAGATTTTAGACGTACTCAATACTTGGTTGCCTGTCGGATCCTATGAGGAGTTTTTGTCAATGAAACCTCTTTTAAGATTTTCTACAGCTCATTGATGGACTTCAGCTTGAAAAACTGAGATGGGTTTCTCTAGTGAGTTGTATTATACTTTGGACGCACTATACACCTAAGCCGGTTTTAGAGCCATATAATGAGTGAAATCTTGTATAATTTTGCCGAATTTCTGTATTATTATTTACTTTCAAAGTTTTGTCTAAATATTTCACTTTCATACTCATGACGTATGGGGGTCGTGTGTGTCCCAACCACTGGTCCGCTTATTCTCGCAATGTTATACGTTGAAACTGGCATGATTAAACTTTTTTAAACTGTACTGTCAACTCTTTTAGCTTCAGCTTTTATAACGGATTTGTCACATTTGCGTTGGATCGGACGTTAAAATTAGGTTTAATTTTGCCCGGTTAATTTTTCGAATTTGATAGAAAACGGCCAGTTTTTGTGTCTGTTGGATACGTCCAATTCAACTATTTCCCCCTTTACAGAAGAAATGATAAATCGTTGTTTTCAGACGTTGTTTAATAATTTAATTCATAGCCTATTATTAATACCATGCGAGATTACGACACTCCCACGCATTCATAAGAAACCAACCCCTAAACGCGCCGGAGAGGATGAGCTCACCGACAATATTTCATATGTTACATTGTAAATATGACTGACTCAGCTCGGATTTACCGTTCGTCGTCTTGGAAATAAATAAAAAAAAATTACAAAAAAGATAAATAAATAAGAGAGAGGAACAGAGCAACCAAAAAAAGTATTTTTTTTACTTCTTCCACCCACCGGGGCAGGATTAACATTGTTACTTGACAAGAAACATAAATATCATGGTGCAAATGGTGAATTGGACTAGGACCTGAAAATTTTTCTTTCTTCTCTCCTACAATAGCCCTTTTTTAAAATTACATTTCATATTACTTCGTCTCTCTCGCTCCCTATCTCTCTCTTTTTCTCATCCCTCATTTTCACTCACCCCTTCTTTTAGTTTTCTATCTCTCTTTAGCTCTCTCTCTCTCCCCTCTATCTTTCTCTCTCCCTCTCTCTCTCTCTCCCTCCTTTTCGTTCTATCATCCTCTGTTTTTCCCTGGTTCTCTTCCTCTTTTAAAAAGGTTCAATAGACCTAATGTTTTTTCTTTCATTGGATTATTATGAATCATACTCTGTACAACATGAATAATTTTTAAAAATATATGTAGACTAAAAAATGTAATAAAAATTGCTCAAGAATGAATAGGGATATTTGTAATTTATTGGTATTTATTATTAATTAAATTCCGCGATATATTCTTGTTTGTTGGGTAACACTAAATAGAAAATCCAAACATAATAAACAAATTGTAATCTTCATTTCTAATAACGGATTTACTTAAAAATAGTAAAAATGGAAATTACACTTTTTGTAAACAAACATCTTTTCTCGTCTTTTCTCCATTTTAATCCAGTCGTATTCTCTCTAAGCACGGAAAATACGTCATCTTGAACCAGAAGTTCGCAATATTATTGTGAGAATGACCCATCGAGGTCACCGGAAAGTGGATGTTGTACAGGCAATTGGCGTTTCTCAGAGCGAGTCTCCCGGGCTTGAGATGCCAATAGGGAGGGAGGCCTGGTAGTGAATCTCAGAGCATTACGGCTCTAAGTGAGGGCAGAAATGTCATTCTTTCAAGATGTAACCATTTCCATATTGCCCACCAGGCTCTAAACGAAGTACTAAATGTTTTACCAAGGCTTTTATCAACACAAACATTTCGTAATCGTTTGTGGCAAATTGGCATCACATCGTAGCCCCTTTGAGACGCAGGTCGCTACCAGCAACTCAGGAGAATGTGATGCAGCGAGCGTCTAGAAGTGAGCAACTGAAATGCTGTTATGTTCACCGAGTCGCGTTTAGTATAGTGACACCAGGCGCCGAAGTGTCTACCAAGAACATGGAATTCGTGCAATGCCCCAGTTCGTGCTAACTTCAGTGCAGATGGAGGAGGCGGTGTTATGGTCTGGGCTGGGATTTACCGTGGAGGACAAACTAGACTCCATGCTGTTGAAAGCTATTTCACCTAGTCCGTTAAATCCAAGAAATTATAGGAATACATCCCTTAAACCAGTGGCAGGGATGTTCGATTTCTGGATAGCAATGCCACACCTAAATCCCATTGTGAACATGTGAGATGCGTTGCAGAGAAGGCTTTGCGATCACCTGTTACAGTTGTTGAGTGCAACGGTTCAACGTCTATGTAGTGAAATTCCACATGAAATTAGAGACAACATTAGCCCTAACAAGTGCCAGAGGATATAATACACGGTATTAATTGGTACGGCAATGAGTTATCAGAAGTCAACCCAGTGTACCGCAAGCGCGTATCCTTGGTCCTATATTTTATATCCTTTATACTGCTGACCTATCAATACATCCTGGCACTATTATCACCACTTAGATGGACTATACCACAATCTTGTTAGAGGTTACTAGTTAGAGGACACTCGAATCCTATACAAGCTACCGCAAACATCCAGGAGCACCTTGAGCTTATCGAGGACTGGTGTAAACTATGAACAAGACAGAACGAAAAAATGAAAAAGCAGTCTTGCCCTCCAAGATACCAGTTTATATCTCGCCAGCAGACTGACGTGGAATCCCCATACAAGACTTTAAAAAAACTTAATACAAGACTTGGACTACTACAAAGATTTCTAAGACCGAAATCGAAAATGTTAACACTGTACAAGACTTTACTAAGTACGATATGGGCAACGGAGTGGAATTGTGAGGTACTGTCAAGCCTTCCAACATCCAGCGCATCCAGTCCTTCCAATTGAAAGCCCTTAAGCAAAATGTCAAAGCAGTTTATTATCTCATTAACCTAACTATACACAAAGACTTCAACATTCCATTTGTCATCGATTCAACGCCTCAGCCGCCGGTGGCCATGGGACCTCATTGACACCTAATCATACACATTAAGTGCCAACAACGGCTGGCTTCTCAAAGCATATGCTCTATCAGTGAAATGCTGGCATTAGAGCTCGTGTTGTACTGTGATACATTAATCATGTGTACATATTTGTATGGGGTCATGTATAGGTAACAAAAATATTATTTTTCAGAATTGCGTAAATAAATTTTCCTCCCGGAAAAACAATAATTTTTAATACATTTTACTGCAATTTATAATAAAAATAATATAAAAATGCCAGAGAAGTAAATATTACAAAAATGGCAATATCACTACGCATTTAGAATTATGTAAATTTTATTTGCATGTACGAATGCTGGTCGTTAAGTGGGAAAGGTCCATTGGCCATAATTTTGCGAGGTTTTATAAATAAAATTTTTAATTCAATTTTCTCCCTTTCTCATTCGTGCACCTTCATCCATCATAATTAATCTTTTTATGTCAAGTTTTGTTCAAAAGGAAAATGTCAGTACCATGAACGGGATTCGAACCCAAGACCTTCGGCTGAATACGTCGCTGCTCTACCACTTGAGCTATCGTCACTTCGATCCACTCGGACTACCCATATCAACGTACAATCTTTCGAATTTTCCCTCCTTTTTGCCATTTTTCAAATTCCGCTCATGGCACTGCCTTTTTCTTCTCGACCAAAACCTTACATAAATTATTCCGTAGTCGAGAGATGCTGTCTGGCTGATGTAGGGTCCCAGGCCCAAAAGATGATCTCAATAAAGATCGAAACGTTGGCACGATAAAGAAAATGTTTTTCTGAAATCTACATTACACCAGACCGCATCTCACGATTTCGGAATAATTATCGATTAACAGTCACTAATAATCACCACACCTAACATAAAAAGATTACTCTGGTCTCCTTTCATAACGAATAAATCTTTGGCCTTTTTTTATTTAAAAAGTTTAATTAATTGAATGAAGTAATTTGGTCAATAAATCACTAAATATAATGGCTTTTGTACACACTCCGTATCGCATATATCTAGGAATTAATTTTTGCCTATCAAATCGTTCGATATTATTTCTTATATTTTTTTATTTCAATCGATTATAAATTCGTTGAGAAATTGAGAATATTTCACTGTTTGGTATATTCTTTTTGGGAATGATTCGTCCTGAAAATTATACGTTTAGCTACCAAATCACCTTTGTATTATAGTGATCTGTGTAATACGAATTGTTAGGAAAATAGTGAGAAAATTTAGATTTTGATCTTTAACCGTTTATATATACATATTGTAAAAGATTCTGTTGGGGAATCTCACAGGTTGCCGCCACAGGAGGTTGTATGAAGTTGTGAAACTCCTTTTTGTATTTGTCCTCCTCCTTCCCCCGGATCCGATATATATAATAAACGTCATAATCTCCTAATAGATTAGGCTATTTTTAAGCCCTACGAATTAAACACACACAAAAAAGTCTGTTTTACCCCGGCCGTACAAATCTTCTTGAAATAGCGATAGTTAATTTATCCCGGTCCTGAGACGATAAATCCATGGGTCCATTATGTCGGAAAGTACCCGGCTCTTGTTTAATTGTGGGCGCCCTGAAAACAAATACAAACACAACCGCACACCGACGACAAATCGGTCGTAAAGAAGAGATATTACTTTCTGTTAAAACAATTGTCCTTCCGTTTGACTATTTTAGGACTCCGCTGTGCTTATGAGGCACCACACTGCTTTCTAAGTTTATTGGCTTTTCCTTATATGAAGAGGATTTAATGGAGGCTTTTTAAACATGTAAACGTAACATTTGAGGTAAGAAAAAATGTATAAACGAAGGTTTATACAAAATCTTCTATCTTGTCTTGTCAGAATCTTCGGCATCCAGGATCTCAGAAGGTCAAACTGAGGTATACTCTTAGCTTTGCTTTCTTGTCTACTATTATTGGTTTTGTCGAAGTAGTAGATTTTATTTGACTGAAATAATAAGCCCTGAACTTCCTAGATTCCTGGTTGCTACCTAAACCTCCAGGTCTTCTGGAGATTTTGAATTTGGGATACTACAGTCTTTGTTAGTTATGACTTCAGTAAAGTGGCAATGAAAGATAGTGGCATATTTCCCAAAGCTTATATGAATTCTTGTCCATTCACCTAGAAGACCGAGCATGGGTCACCTGGTTTCTACAGTAATGGACAAATAACGAGAATTGATGTAAGGGTGGCTACAGTGTCAAGTAGATCAAAAAGACTATAAAATAATATAGATCTAGTTTGCAGGAGGGGGTCGCAACGGTTTAGGCGTTGACACGGCGCCCATCACTGTATGGTAAAAGTCCCGGGTTCGAATCAAGCGGCCTTGTATCTCCAACCCGACGTAACAAATGATTTTTTTTTTTCAAAAACACTGGTACCTGAGGGTTTATATGACCTCTGCTGTTGCGAACCCTCCTTAAATTTAAAAATAAAATAAAAATATACATTTAATCGGACAGGCGATATTCTTCCTCATCGTCAGTCCAATCCAGAATTAAAAAACGTCATGTTCTGTCTTAAAATATTCGCCTCAATTTGGATTTAAAAAGCTTCAATATGCTAAAATCTAAGCTAAACTTCAAAAATTCATCGTTTCTATAAAATTAATCAATAGTACTTAAACAGTGATTTATAATTTTTATGTAAAATGTGGTTGAGATGAGAGATTAGTGCCAAGAGGGGGACTAGAGCGTGATTTCGGTTATAACATTTAAACGATTAAATTAACAATTTATTTAAATTTATAATAAATTTGATTGTATGTATGTTTTATTAAATTTAAAAATGTAACCAGCTAAAATATAATAATACAGTATCTAAAAACTACATTTCTTCTAAACGTCTTTAATTGTAATTCATGAATTTGTTAGCTCATGTGTCCCATGTAAGTAGTTAAGTGAGATTTATTGATTCATAGGTCAATTGTAAAACACTACATAATTTCATAAAAATGAGCTAAGAACTACACAATAGGAATAAAATTTCTACGTAGGACGTAAAATAACGACTTTGAGTGGTTTGCCAATATTTGCCCAGAATGAAAATCTAAAAAAAATTAAACATAGTCCGATTCTCAACCCTTTTGGGGATATTCAACATTTTATGTATCTACTATCTACGGTTTCAACGTAACACTCCTAGCTCTGGAAATATTTCATTTTTTTAGAAAAAAACATTGACAAGAGCGTTACATTTCCTTTAAGAAGGTACTTTTCTAGAATTTTCAATTTAACCTTTGTTTAAAAAAAAAGTTACATCTTTTAAACGCTACGAAATACACTAAATCTTTCAAGAAATGCTGAATTAGCAACCTAATTGGAAAAATTCTCAAATTTCATTTAAAAAAAAAAGTTTATAAGCTTTCTCGCCTTTTCTTTAATTAGGATAAATTAAACCAAAATTCTGAAATTTTATGTTAAAGAGGAAAAAAATGGTGACAAAAGGTAGTAATTCAGCTTTTTGACCTGGGCAAAATTTATTTCCCAACTGAATGAAAACACAAACAGTACGAAAAAATGAAACAAAACACAAAAAGAAATAATAAACATAGCTAACGACCAAAGTAGAAAATTGGACAAAACATCTACATAAAACAGGCAAAAAGAACAAACAGCACACAAAATAGAAAAATTCAATAGATATTTCGCTCAATTTTTCTGCTTTGGTTGTTAACTTATCAACTTATTGTTTATTGTCTCTCTTTTATACGTTTGCTTTGATTTTTATTTTTCCTTTTTTGTGCTTTTTATCAGGTTAAAGTTAGTTTATATAACTTCTGAATTCTTTTTCTTTTTTCTTTTGTACTTGTTTAGTGTTGTAACAGTATAAAACTGCACAAATCGAATACAATGTCTACATAGGACGTAACATAAAGACTTTGGATCATTTACCAGTTTTTGCCTCTAATGGAAATTTAAAAAGACGCTTATAAAACATAGTCCGATTCTCAACCCTTTCGCAGATATTCAACATTTAAGTGTGTTTTTTGTTAAACTAAGTTTTCCACATAATCTATTCATAGCTCCTGAACTATTCATTTTTTATAGAAATCCAAAAAAAGCATTGGAAAAAACCTATTAAGAAGGCACCTTTCTAAAATTTTCAAATTAATTTACAAAAACGCTGTTTTTCAAACACTACTAAATATAAATTTTGTAAAAACAAAACTTAAATTTGCAACCTCGTAAAAACAAAATTCTTCGTAGAGCTTAGAAAATTGCATACAAACTTCTTCGTTTAATAAGCATTTTAGCGGTATATTCTTTACTATAATTACAGCGAAACTAATTTTGAAAAATTAAGGTAAATGGGGAAAAAATTGGTGACTGTGTGAAAAAAAGGGGGAATGGGGTTAAGGTAGAATTCAACTTTTTATCCTAAACAAAATTCATTTCCCAACTTTAACCTAATATAAAAACACAAGCTTTTTTTTGTGTGTGTGGTTGCAGTGTGGATATATTGTCCAATTTTCTACGATGATGGTTATTGTTTATTTTGATGTTTTCTGTTTGTGCTTTTGTTGAGTAAACGTTGGGAAATTAATTTTGTCCAGTACAAAAAGGCGAATTATAACATTATCCGCATTATTACCAATTTTTTCCTATTAAGCATAAAATTTCAGAATTTTGTTTCAATGTATCCTAATTAAATAAAGACTTTGAAGCTTATAAACTTAGAGGTTTTTCTAAAATTTGACAAGCTCTATCGTGAAATGTTTTCCAATTTGGTTGCTAATTTAGGTTTCTTTTATTCATTTTGAATTTAGCAGTTTTTGAAAAATTTAGTAATAGTCTTGTTTAAAAAAATTAAATCGAAAATTTTACAAAAGGTAATTTCTTTAAGGAAATTCAATGCTATTTTCAATGGGGTTTTTTGTTATCAGAAATTAAATAATTCAAGAGCTACGAGTAAATTTATGTTGAAAACCGTAGATAGTTTTTAAAAAACATAAAATGTTGAATATTTGCAAAAGGGTTGAGAACCAACAATGGTTAACAGATAGAAGAGAAAGAGATATGAACTAATATATGATGTAAATAAATATATAAAAAAGTGAAAAATATATTGTATGAGATGGAGGAATAACAACAAAATGACTTTTATTTTCGGTACCCGGGCAAAACTTCATTAAAGGAACTATCAGCGGAACTAATACACCCAGGATTTGTTAAGATTAAAAAGGACTGAGCGGAGCAGAAACAAGCTTGGACAGATATTGCCAGGAAGATCGTGTCCTCTGTTGGTTGGGTGTTTAATCTCCAGCTTTTAGCACAGATTACTATAGGAAAAGGAAGAGTTTGAAGGCTACTACACTGGAGTCCTTGATGAAGGAGATATTAATGAAGCTTTGAGATTTGATAAAAGGCTTCAAACTGGACGAAGAGGTCTAGATAATAATGGCGATTGTTCAATAATATGATAAATATCCATTAATTTTTATGATTAGGGTTTTGTTTTTTGTTTAGTCTTCGTAAAATTTGGAATAAAAATTCAGATCGTTTGTAATAGCATTTATTATAACGGAATTCGCTCAGCATGCAATTAATTCCTCGTTGGCAGAATGTTTTGGTTGTCATCAGTTTTAAACCGTTGTAAATAGATGTACTCCGATTGATATCAAAAGAAGGCTTCGATGTTTTTATTTTTTGTTCATTCAAAATATAATGTAGCCTAACTTGGGCCTATTAATAAGTGACATTAGGGATTTCAGTTTTTCTACGATAATTGGACAACCCAAGACGTTACGATGTGGCCCTGGCCGTCAGCCCGTTTAGGACTTGACCTCGATTCAAATTCCTAATCGGCGGCTGATTGAATCTTGCTGATATCCCCAAATTTTTTCGGTTACCATTGCGATATTTCCGAAATCTACGATATTTTATAACCAAAATACATTCATGTGAAACCAATTAGATACGAGTACCACCTTTCTTTATTAGTATAGTAGTTACAAATTTAATATTTGTCATGATTTGTCATTTTTTAGTCCTTTTTCGTGGAGATTTTTTTTAATTGTTCGAATTTCGGCTTCACGTTCCATTCTACAATACAATCTTTAATTTTTTTACTGCTAAAATTAAAATAATTGAAGAACATTTTATTCATTTTTTAAAATGTAAATTTCCATGTTTTTAAAAATTTAATTACAAATTATTATTAAATTCATTAAGAAATAAATAAAAATAAAATTGAAAAAAAAAGGAAATGGGCGTGGCTAAACAAGCACATAAGTGAAAAAGTTCTTACAATTTGAAAAAGAACATATGGTTCGTTTATGTCCTTATTGATAACCATAATAACGAGTTAAGCATAAAAATTAAACAGTGGATGTGCATAGTTTTTTTTAGGCAAGGTGTGGCCAGACAATTATGGGCGTGGCTTGTTTTATGCCTGTACCGTATGAAATATTCTTATAACTTGAAAAATAATGCACGGCTGGTTTATTGAGAGGCTGCTAAAGTGAAGGTGAAGTACAATAATAATAATAATAATAAATGTAGTTAGCAGTAAGTTGTTAGTAAGTAAGTTAAGGAGGTCGAAGCAAATGAAGCCTTTTCCCACGCAAATGACATCTAAAGCCTATTAATAATAATTATATAGAACAACAAATGAATAAAATTTTAAGTACTAACAATAATTTTATGATGGTTGAATACGAATATGATTATGATTACAACAATTAAACCTTAAGGCCAATGGACTTCTATATTTCTTTCTGTGGATAGTTCGTGAAGATCCGTATTTTAAACTTGCCTACGTTCGTCGTAGATGTCAGACAAAATACAACACTTGACGACACAACACTTTCTGTGGGTTTTCCTCATTTTTTTGTTTTCTTTCGCGCATATTTTGTTTTAAACTGGAGCCGTTTGAGCGTCGCGATCTGGATTCTGACTCTCTGCTTTTAAACATGTACTACGTCCATATCCTAAAATGCTAGCCGCTCGTTTCTACCCAGGTTGTCAAATAGAGAATAGAAAACAAACCCATCGCCACAAACATAGATGTCACATTCACTCTACATGAGTACTCAATGTTCCTGGGGGGACAAGGTGGAACCCACTCAATTCTCGGTAATAACTTACTTTTACTCTCCACACGTCACCCACTCACCCCATCGTAATCGATATTCCTCGGGGCGAGGTTATAAGCAGCCCCTTCCTTTCAAGCTAATAAATTACATTCATGCCTATAACACACCCGATAGAAACATGGAAGTCAGGTCACATTCATTCTCCCAGAATACTCGATATTCCTCGGAGCGGGGTTAAAATCACCTTCCTTTCACACTAATAAATAACATTCATTCCAATAACATAAAGTCAACACAGACACAATACAAACACACATATTTGCTATGTACATTTAAAAATCCCTACAGCCCTGAGGTACCGGAACAGCGATCTTTTCCCACTGTTTACTCCACGACTACGCACAGATCCGATGACATGTCACGTCCTTTTCAAAAGACCTTGCCCTTTATCGAGTGTTTTGTTTTGTGTTCTTATCTCGTTATTATTATTATTACTAATTTTTAAAGACGTTTTAACGGTTAAGGTCATTTCACGCATCTAGACCTTCTATCTTAGGTTTGCTATATCCTTTCTGAATGCTAGCTCTGACTCCCAAACATTCAATCATCAACTAATCCATCCTATTGCCATCCAAAGCTGTAATTTAGCCTTTTAAAATCCCTAATTTGGAAGGCCAAATTATGCAAAAACGAATTTAAATTATAAATTTTCTTCCTGTGCTTTAATTAGAATTTCGAATTTTTGTTCCATAGTTTAAACATTTTCCACAGGCTTGTATGTCAGTAATAATAATAATAATAATAATAATTATAATAATAATAATAATAATTATTATTATTATTATTAAACCAATCCATATATGTTTATTGTCCTAATTACCATGTTAATTATCTCAATTAATTATTATTTTTATCCAAGTACCTAGTTGAGATGAAGAAGTTAGTGTCACGAGCGGGATTCGAACCCAAGACCTTAGGCTAGGTCTGTGTAGCCGAATCTCAGGGGTTCGAATCCTGCTCGTGCCACTACCTTCTTCTTCTCAACAAGAATCTTAGATTAAAAAAATAATTCATTGAAATAAATACATAATAATAATAATGCAGTAACGCTAGCAACAGTAGCGTTAACATGAGTATAAGCTCATCGTTATCCTGTCATTCTTCCGTTCACATGCTATAAATATTCTAATGCTACTTATTAATATTTTTATTTATTTTCATTTCATTAATGTCTTCATAAATCACCTGCACTTTTCTATCTAACCACAACAACAGAAAACAGACTCCACCTATAATTAAATCTGGTCATGACCATTTCCATGTGTTAACGTTATTAAAATTATTGAATTGTAATTGTATATAATTATAATAAAATAATTATTTTGTAATCAGTTTGATTGATGATACTTTTGTTTATTGTTATTTTCTTGTTTGTGTTCATCTTTCCTTGACGGTCTGCCCGCCCTCCTCATATTCAAGAAATAGTTCCAAATCGATCAGCTGAACATCAACTGGTGATTGATAGACGCGTACACCGCCTTCCCCCCTCACTCACCGGCTCTCTTTTCTCTCCCCTGCGACTCTGTCCCACTCCTTCGACCCACGGCGACGGCCGGCTCCGCACAAGCTTCAACGCTCAGTCGGTTCTGTGATCCGGTGCTTTGTGGATCTGGATCAAGGAGCAGAAGACGAAGACTGGTATCACGGGAAGGAAAACAGAAAGACGCGGAGGGTGGCGGTGACCTGCAGGCGCGACCCAGTCATATTTAGCACCCTTGAGAACTATGTTAGTGTCATATGCACAGCTCTGGAATTACCTCAAATACTCTGATCCGGTAAAATGGTAAGTTTTTATATATACGTATTCACGGTTGAATTGTATAAAATTTGAAATTTTCCTTTCTGTACCTGCCGAGACTACGAAAGTCTCGCAACATCCAAGAGCAGACGATTAGAAAAACTATTTTATTGACGTTAGTTTTTACAAAAATATTCAAATTTTGGAGGAAATTATTTTGACGAGAAAAAAACCGAATTGTAAATTCAACGTTTTCAGAGTTTTGGACGCGACCACGGGTCAAAAAAGTTTAATTACCGAAAAAGTTTTGATCAATCAAAGCACTAAAATATAAATTTTCAAAATTTGACTGCTAGAATTATTTCCAAATGACTGAAACATAAAACGTTCTTAATATCTTTAAACGAAATTCTGTCCACACCTTTTAAGATTACAACTGGAGTCCCTCTGAGGGGAATTTTGAGTCGTATACTTTTTGTGTTTATACAGGTTTACACAGAGAAAAAGAGACGAAAGACAGATGCAAAGAGATAGTGCGAGTGAGGTGAGAGAGGCAGGCGAAAGAGAGAGATGGATGGCTGTACAGGGTGACACTTGAAAAAACGATAATACTTCAGGAGGTTATCCTTCTTGTCAAATTGGACTGAAAGGTCTTATTTTCCCAAATCTCATTTCCTTGTATTAGAAATATTTCCCTTTTCAGATGACTTCAACATTTCACTACTTTTCTCCATGATGTCCCTCGCATCTCATAAAATAATAATCTAAATTTGATTACACCGATGGAAATAGCACAAAATCCTATGAGAATAATTTTTAATTTATTGTAACCTTAATTAAACATAATATAAAATCTGTTAGAAAATAAAATTTTGCGAGTTTGCAAAACCCTTGTATAAAATTTAAGTGGCATTTTCTTGGTTACGTAAATACTGACAGAAATGGAATTTACATAAATTTGCCCTTACTAATTAACTTTATAAACGTGTACCTCATTTCTCAAAGGTCGATTAGTTTCAATGAAAATTAACTTTTAGCAAAATTAGATTTTGCGCTCACAAACGATTAAAAAAATCACAAAATGTTTTTAATTTCTAGTTAAAAATAATAACAGTAATAAAAAAGTAAATACAAATGATTCGTTAGTACAAAATTTAACATTAGACAAAATTTAAAAAAATTAAAAATAAATATTCAAAATATCCATCTTCTTGTGAAATGAAAACCAAAGAAGGTCGACATTTGAATATTTAGATCAAAATTCGAACTTCAAGCGCACTCTTTAAAATCCTAAAATTCAATTTTATACTCAAATACTCAAAAATTCAACGTTGTTACAACCGATGGAAAAACTAATTGTTCTCATTTGAGCCTATATATATTTAGTTTTGATGTGATTGTAAGAGATAAAAGAAAAAATGAAACCAGCAAAAACTTCTCAAACCTATTTATTTAAAGAAAACCAATTTGTACCATTAGGTGAAGTTTATAGGGCCCCAAATCCTTAAATTTTCCCGTGGATCGACTGAGAACTTATGAAATTATCAAAATTGTGATTTTAAAAAACAAAAAAGTCAGAGGAGAAAATTTCCACATTTTATCTTACAATTATACTCAGTTTGCTGAACAAAAATAAACAAAAAATTAAATTAAATTTTTGGTGATTAGTGACCGTTAGTCGATGATTATTCAGACATAGTGACATATGGTCTGGTGTGATGTAGGCTCAGAAAAAAACCTTTCTTTATCGTCATCTTCAGGGCCTGGAAAAATTTAAACAATGTTTGTAAATCCCAGGCCTTGAAGATGATCTCAATAAAGTTCGAATCGAAACACGATAAAGAAAATGTTTGTCTGTACCCTACATCCACCAGACCGCATCTCACGATTTCATTAAATAATCATAATAAATAATAATGCAAGACAGTTTAAACCAAAAAGACCTATTTGACAAGTAGAAAAGCCTCATGAAGCATTCACATCTGTTCACCGGACTCCCGTAGATGTATATACATCTATCTTACGCTCTCTCAGTCTCTCTCTCTCTCTCTCTCTCTCTCTCTCTCTCTCTCTCTCACTCTTTCACTCTGTTTTTCTCTGTCTATCCGTATGTATGTCTCTCTCTGCCTGGCCCCCCTCTCTCTCTCTCTCTCTCTCTCTCTCTCTCTCTCTCTGTTTTTTCTCTCTCGCTCTCTACGTCTCTCTCTCCCTCTCTATCTTTCTGTTTCTCTCTCTCAGTCTCTCTCTCCCCCTCGGTTTTTCTCTGTCTATCTGTATGTATGTCTCTCTGCCTTC
>CM077110.1:13785974-13807284 GCA_039619505.1 Cimex hemipterus | reverse complement strand
CTCTCTCTCTCTCTCTCTCTCTCTCTCTCTCTCTCTCTCTCTCTCTCTCTTTCTCTCTATCTCTCTCTGCAAATATTAAATATAAATATATTTGTTGCTCTATTTATATATTCCATTTCGTATTTGGTCTTTTTGTATGTAAATATCGTTTTGAAGGTTCAAAATGAACACGAATTTTTCATCAAGGCGTAGTTAAAGTTTTAATAAATAGTTCTAAAGTTTAAATAAATAAATAATAATATATGTAATAGGGGATTTATCATATACAAAAGTTAATTTTAAGTTTTAGACGAGTTAAGGCCGGAAAGATGAACGGTGTAAATTTATAAAAACACTTTTTATTATTTATTTATAGAATATTTCATGAATGAGTTGGCAAAAGGTAAACCTGATTGTAATTATTACTTCCGGAGCTTTTTCTCCTTCCAAAACGAGTTTGTATATAAAAAGGGATGAATAGAAATAAAATGTAGGGTCATAACTACCGTCGTTTGTTAGTATTTACTATCGCATTTTACGACACCGGTATAAAAAAAAATTAATAATGATAGATTTCAAAAAATAAAAACCAAACTCCCGAGCGTTCAACTGGCCGGAAACGAATCCCATAAATCGTTGCATTATATTAAAAAACCCGGGGAATGGGCGGGGACGTTGTACGGGATGGAGAAAACGGGATGCACTCCCGAGGGATTCAAATAGCGTGGCGAAAGGGAATGGGGGAGCTCATTCATCCAATGGCTCATTCACCGGCAGGAGAAAAACGGCCTTTGCGCCACATCTTTCCCACCTGACAGTATATGATTAATTGCTTAATTTGAGAGATTTCTTTTTCTTTTTTTGAAATTTTCTTATAGCTTTTTGTATACATTATACCAACGCTTAAATTATAATTAGGTCAAATCGATAGAACATCTCTTTAACGTTTCAAGGTTCGCATTGTACAGATGCTATAGTCGAAAAATACTTAATGGAACAGAATTGCTAAATTTTGCCAAATTTCTTGAAATTTTATTCATCGCCGAAGAGACATTAATAAATTTCGTTTCGAAATTTCGCCAACAATACAACGCCTCAAAACCTGGGGACAATTTTCTTATCGATTTTTTTTGTGTGCAAAATCTATATACACAGATTTATGCTCATTGACCACCATTATCTATTTTTTGACCATTTGTTTATCTGGTTACAATCATTTTGAAAAATTCTGGATTGACGGTTGATGATCCTACTGTCCATTGTGTCATATAAACGTTGCAATTTTTACTCCATCTATCTTCGTAAAATTACTGGTTTATAACAAGTACAGTAGCAGACCTAATACTTGTGGCTTTCTTGCATCTATTTTTTTAATGTTGAATATCTATTTTCTTATTTGATTTTAAAATGCCTGTACGAACTGACATCTATATATTGCTTTGGTAGCATCCCTGCATCCCTTTTAGAATACTGAGTCCAAGTCAGACCTTCACCGGATTTTGACGAAATTTTGAGGATATAAAATTTATATTGATTTAATTTTGTTTTATTTATTTATTTTTTAAATATTTTCAATAGTGCCATTTGTGGTCAGGTCCAGAACAAGACATTTATTCTGACAGGCCAAATATTGTTCAAATTAAAAAAAAAAAACTTAGAAGTACTAAAATACACCAATTTTACTGGGTTCAATTAAAATTCTCATAATTAGTCACATAGAAATTAACTAGTTTTCAAAGTACCTCAACCCAACAATAAATTATTAGTACAGTTTACTCCAAACCCCACAGACTTTGACAAAACTTTGAAAGAAATAGCTAGTTAAAATATTACGGAATCGGCAAATTTCATTAAATTCTGAACAAGTTGAGTCATTAAAATATATGTTTTCAAGAGTCCTTAATCCCTTTTCCTTAATAATCGACAGATCACAGCACAGTTAATCAACATTTCTGCTTATAATTAAAATCATTTCTTTTTTTTATATTTTCAGATGTTTTTGTATTAACTGTTTAACACAGTTTTTAAATGATTATTCGGAAATTGTGAGATGCGGTCTAGTGTGACGTAGTTTTTAGAAAAACATTTTCTTTAACGTGTCAATGTTTCGATCTTTACTGAGATCATCTTCAGGGCCTGGGATTTATAAACATTATTTAAAAAATTGTAAACCTCAGGCCCTGAAGATGATCTCAATAAAGATCGAAACATTGAAACGATAAAGAAAATGTTTTTCTAAAAACTCACCCCAGACCGCATCTCACTATTTCCGAATAATCATCGACTCACGGTCACTAATCGCCATACAGTTTTTAAGGGTTTTTTTGGTTCATTTTTGGATTTATATAAGCCAAATTACGCACATGTACACATAAATACACACATGTGCAGAGTTAAGCTTATCACATCTTGCATTTCATAGCCAATTCAAACTTGTTTACTTTTGTTTTATTTGTTGTAATAAATTACCGGCAGGCCTCGAGAATCACTCACCCAGGGTGTAGGACTGGGAGCTGTCAAGAGATACCAATTCAGCAACGCTTGCCATTCCTAGATCCAAACCCATTCATACTCTCACTCACCGTTTACATACTTTTCACTCAATTAGGGCGATTGAGTCCTCGCTATATAATCTTTTAAACCTACGTGGAACTAGCCTAATTGAGGCTCTAGGGGTCAATAATATTCCGCCATCCGTCCTCTCACACTACAAATTCACGCCAATAAATGCATTCTCTGTCAACACCACTAGGTACACTACACAAAATTATTAGTACTATATATAATAAAATAACCTTGTATCCCTCCAAAAATCGGAACAGGTGACACAAATGCTAACTGCCTTGCTTAAGCAAAATATGGGGTGGCATACTTACTCGATGCTTATATCAAGCCAAGGGATTACAACCCTCAATTAGGTGAGGCATATTGAACAACATTTTTCTGCATTCCGGACACATACGCGGGCTTTAGCCTAGAAGTGTCTGTGTGTCTATCGCTTATTACCAACTAGTGTTGGTACGGGTAAGGATGATCCTGCTTCTTCGGTTTGGATGGACAACATTTACGTGTAGTAGCTTCTCGGATCACCCGATCCACCGAATTTGCCATCTTATCTGTACGATATGTTTTATTCCTCGTTTACGAGTCGGTGGGTTGGAAACAGTTTTCAATTTGTTATTGAACAAAATGTCAGAATAATTTATTTTATAAAAGGATCTTTTATTCTGAGACGGTTTACCTCGTACGTTGAGAACTTCAATAAAATCATTTTCACTATGTCATAAATCAAGGATGTCGTGTAGATTTAGAGCCAAGAACTACAGTACTATGGTTAATTAATGCGGAAAGTGTTTTTTTTTAATTTATGTCTGTAGTGTAAATTGCTGCCACCCCCGCTTTTAACTGGACCGCTGATTTTAATAAACGCCCCAGTCAATGAAACTTTATTTGATGTTGTTATTGTTCATTGTTTGTAATTTGTATTGTTTATGCATTTATTCTTTATATATGGTGGGTGACTTGGCTTTTAACAGTCCAGTCGTTTTGCAACTGCGGATGCCGTAAGTCCCTGCGAAGTCGCCTCTTCCCACGGAAAAACCGGCGATTTGAACGCACATTGCTTTACAAAACGGATGATGATTTTATCACGCTTTGCACTTCTTCTTTGATATTGGTATCAGAGAAAAAATTATAGACCGTGTGAATTTGAGACAAAAGGAAGAACAGTCGGAGTACATGAGCTTGCGAGCATATATAAATAGTGAAAAATATGTTTAAAAAATTATTTATAGTATTGGAGATGTGGTAGAACAAAGGAACTAAGAGAATAAATTAAAGTAAACAGAGTCGAAGGGGGTGTCAAATTTGCACAAAGGCGTTGGGAAATGAGGCGTCCTCGGCCGGAGATCGGCTCGTAAACTGTCTGCGAAAGAGTTTTTCTGTCCCCGAACCAGTGTGTTATGCCTATTTTGGAGTAGCCGGCTTCACCCACTCCGAGCTACTTCCTCCCAGATAGGGATCGGCGTGGGACGAGGCGACCCGCTCTATTAAGGCCTCCGCCTTCAGAGAGGAGCCCCGGGCCCAGGTTGACTTCCTCCGGAAATCTCGGGAGACACTAGTGACGGCCGGCTCAAGAGGGGACGATATGGCATGACGAGATTCGAAGCAACTGGGCGGACCAGTCACTTGTGATCTGATCGTAAAAGATTATGAAAATGGTATTTCCTCAAAACTACAGCAACCTATTAAGGTCAACTATGATCAGCATCGCATTAAAATGCTGCACGTTCTGTTGTCTACTGTCTACTGTATATAGTAATGTAAACGTATAACCACATTCTAGGCTTGCAACAAAACTAGACCGACCAAGGGGAGGGGTCAACCTGGTTCAATTTTTACACTTGTCTCTACTATCAGTTTGAGATCCTAATAAACCTAGACTGTTAATTTTTGTTCTACTCAGATTATGATTCGAAAATTGTAGCGAAACAAGACGGACACCAAGAGTAGTCCGGGTCACTATTAATTTTTGCTGTAAAATCAGTTTGCGATTTTAGGATTGTAGCGAAACTATAGGGATCAGTTGCGGGTTTTTTAAAAATTTTATGGGAGACTTTTAAGATATGAATCTATTTTTCTAGGCTGATTTTTAACTGTCTCGCATTTGTTAAGAACGGGACCGAATTTGGTCCTCAAATAATAACAATAAAAAAATTACTGTAGTATAAAAAGGATATTCGAATGCCACCCACAGAACCTGACTGAGATAAGGTAAGCCCCTCAGGTAAAGTCTGTGTCACACTGAACGCGATATCGCAGCGCAAACAAGAATCCGGGGAACGTACTCACGGGCTACCGGATTTGAAATCACACCAAAAGCGAAAAGTTAACAAAAAATCTACGCGTTCAAATTGCTCTGCCAAATCAAAAGGAATTTTGGATCAAGTTGAATTATTAGCAAACGATCTAAGTTTTTTATCAGACGTACGTTTATTTAAAATCTTGAAAATTTAGCTATACATCTTTTAATAGGCTTTACTTGACTAAAAGTGGTATACGACTAAAAATATACTTTTTCTGTTAATTAAGTTTAAAAATTCTAATGCTTCAATCCGAGGGGATAAGGATTAATTATTTGTCTTCATTCTTTCCATGAGATCACATCTTAATTTGCAAACAGGACTTATCAAGGTCTAAGAATGTTTTTTGCCTTTTTTGTTCGTTTTTGTTTTACTCTACTTCTATTCTAATGAGATATTCCCTTTTATGTTGCCAAGTTTATAAAGTTAGTTAATCGACATCATCACTCGTTTTTCGAGTCGGGTCACGTTCCTTGTTACATTTCAGAGCCGGTAGCGTAATTTCTAATTATATTCCTGGATTACAGAATGGTAGATCGTTCAACAACTCGGTTTGCAGGATTTGTAAAATCTTTATACCCAATTGGATTGAAACGCGCCGACCGATTTGACCTGACATTCAAGTCTCACGTCTTCATGAGATGAACAGCGATTCTTCCGCTGGAAACAAAACCCGACGATTTCAGAGAATGCCATCGGCGCCTCATCAGTGTCCCAGCGAGAACGGTATCCAGGCACCCTCAGCCTTCTTTCGGGGAACCAGCTGAAAAGGATGTGTTCAGACTGTATCACGGACGGCAGCACCGTTTTTTCGGCCCTATGAGGCGCCGGCGCCTCGTTTTTTTCCACGTACGATCATCACCCGGAGACCGAGAGACACGAGTAACGTGCGGTGGGGGAAAACGTAAATCCAAACTGACAAGGGGTAATATATTAAAAAGCTGTTCAAAATTCTACGAAACCAGGGCCAAATTTGTTCGAAAGTGTCAAAAAGATATTTACATTTATTGGATTTCGTTTTGGAGTCCGCGGGTTGATGAACTTGATTTTGATCTGCTTATCCTCGCAGTTTTGAAGGTCAGATTGGACATCATCATGCCCACCGCTGAAGATAGACCGCGAGTATAGGCAGACCAAAATGACGCATCAAATTGTTTGAAACAAGATGTTTTTTAACCCTTTATTGCCCAACGTAGGGCCAAATCCAGGAACACTTCCCTGCGGGTTGTCCTCCACAGTGGAGAAATTGTGTCAAGTGATTGAAGCCAAGCTAGATCGTGGAATGATGGGGACGGAAGGCGAATTGGTGTGAAGGAATAAATGTTCTACGTTTTAAAAGTAGTTTTTCGGGGAATTTTGACATAACAGAAGAAGTTAATTATTCAAATATCGTGAGATGCGGTCTGGTGTGATGTAGGTATCAGAAAAACATTTTCTTTATCGTGCCAACGTTTCGATCTTTTATTGAGATCATCTTCAGGGCTCAAAGTGTTTGTCTTCTGTGTAATTGTGCCATGTCGTGTTGAGAGTGCCAGTTTTTCTGATACCTACATCACACCAGACCGCATCTCACGATATTTGAATAATTATCCGTTAACGGTCACTAATCTCTACACATAACAGAAGAAGGTTGATGTCTGGATTTAGGAATGACTACGGTATGGTTTCACAAGAGAGAAAATTAAGGAGGACCCAAGATGTCATAGCATATTGTCATCAAAATGATCTGAGGACGGTTTCGATGTAAATTGGAGGTAATTTCAAAAGGATGGAAAGTACTTTACAACGCTGTCAAAACCAAGGAAACGGCAGTTCGTTTCCTTCAGGAAAAGGAGTTCTTCCACAAGCTGTGAGATGTACAGGAGGACAAGACGCATGGCTGAATTTGACAGGATCTCGTTATAAATGGAAGTGCTACAAATGTAGATGCAAGGCGGAAACGGAGTTAAGAAGTAACTTACCAACTGACTCAAGATTGCCATATTCGATCAACAGCTGCAAGTGCTGTTCATATACGCTTGGGCATACGAAATGGTAAGCGTTAAATGTTGTGAAAGAGTGGTAAAGTGTAAATCATAACATGTTCGTTGATTGGTGCAACTGCATGCACGAAGTCTCTTGTTTCGCAGACATTCGAGCATTGGTGGTCCCAATTGCACTGTGGAAATTGAGGATTCGCAGTTTTCGACCTTATGTGACCAGAGAGATATGTTAGAGGTCGAGTGGGGCGGAGGCACATTAATGGAATAGGTTCAATGTTTCTTTACATAAATTGATAATTTTAAAATTTGGTAAAAAGAGTGCAGGACGTTAACTAATTTACTTTTTGACCAATTTAAACTAGACAAATACATCCTATTTCCTAGGCAGTTACACGTCTATTTTAGAATATCAATAATTTAAATAATTGTTAAATAGTTAATTGATAATTAAATATTTTTAAATACAATTTATTTGTTTCCTTCTTGGTTTTATTCAGCGGGTCAGATAGTCCAAGCCGAACCAGGTATAAATCTTGGTCCAACTTGTAAACTATGTTGTCCACTTTGTTAAAGTTATCTACCTTATCAGACGTTACAAGCTACCTAAACAACCTACCCTAACTTTTTTTATTCGACATCTCTCTCTCGTAAAAGCTAGACTTTTTCTCCTATGGAAAAGGCGTTTTAGCCGTTCTCTGTGAAACACTGGTAACCAAACTGGTACATATAGTTATTTTAATTGTTGGGTTTGTGTAATAAAATTAGATGAGCTGAACATCTGTAAAGTGGAAAACAAATTTGATTTGAGCCCGTGGAATAAGAATTAAGTAAAGGGTTTGGAATGTACGGTTCTTAAGGAATTCTGAATGTCCATTTGATTCTTAGTTGAGTCTTTTGCCATGAAATCCGTAACCGGATCGTGTTAAAAGAAACTATTTGAATTCAAAATTTGGCTCTCAGTAATGTGGATCTGCATAAAAAATCGTTTCCCCTGTTGAGTGTTGAGTCGGCTCATTAGGGCGGTGGAGGCCGGTGAAAAGAAAGCTCCCTCCACCGGGTCCAAGCCGTTAACGGTGACACTGACACATGTTCCCGTCTGTCTCGGATCCGGGACAATGGGCACCGACTCGATGAGAAATGAAACCGACGGAGACGCACAATGGCCATGCTGGGGAATTTTAGGCGCCTCCGCTTATCGAGCTACGGGATCGACACCCTGTATATAACACCTTTCCATTTTTATCACCGCCATAAACACCTTCTGGTCGTGTTTGTTTTTCTCGCCGGGCCGATAATGATTCCTGATGAAAATCGCTACGGGGATCGTCACATCCGGGCGGTTTCGACGACATCCTGACATCGGTGTCCATCTCTGTCGGTAGGTGAACAATATCCTTCAAATCCGACTACTTTGGATGGAAGGTACCGAATTCCATCGGCGTCTCTTTTAGGATTATGAAAGTTAATTTTTGCTGAATTTGATCGTTGACAAAATCCTCTTACAAAAGTCGTGCGTGAAGAGTGTCTTTAGTATCGATGATGTTGATGATGGCTGTTTTGTGTTTCTAGATCGAGGGATTGCTGGTTTTCAGCTGTGTCATCACCTGGAGCTACTGCGTTTCCCCCGAATCGCGTGGTCTGCGCCCTTCGTATTCGGGGATCGCCCCGGACCTGATCGAGCCGATCGACCCTTCGACGGAGCCGAGGCCCAGAGACTTGAACGTCACCGTCCTGGCGGCTATCCTCGGTCCGGCCTTGGACCTCGAATACTCGTCAGTCGCTAAGCCGAGCAACACGGACTTCGCCGCCCCGCATTTCCCGTTCAGGTAGGTGGGTCCCACTCGATGATACAGTGCGAACCGAGGTTGAATGCGATTTTCCAGGAGGAACCGGAAAGGGCGGCTGGTGCCGACGGGGCCGATGCCGAAGCACGTCAAAGACGTCGAGTTGGGCTTCGTCCGGCTGAGCGATGGCACCAAGCTCAAGACCAGGGTGCCGAACAAGCTGCGGAGGAAGCTGCGGCAGCTGTTATGGGCGTTGACCGCCTGCCCCGTCTCGAACAGGTGGAGGGACTTAGGACCTAGATTCTGGCCCAGGTAACCCGTTCAGTTCAGTCCCTCCCGTTTTCGCCGTTTTACACGTCGACTGTTGCAGGTGGTTGAAGGAAGGCCACTGCCCGGCCAACAGCTGTTCCGTACCGGCGGGGATGAAGTGCAAACCGAGCAGGACCGCGCATAAGTACCTACTGCGCTGGCACTGCCGTAAGTCTTGCACGTGGATCAAAGTCCAATACCCGGTGGTGACGGAGTGCGCCTGTTCCTGCGGCCAAGGAGGATACAAGTAGCCCTATTCTAGTCTCCACGGGAAGTCAGCCGAGAGGTGATCGCGCCGTGCGGACCCTCCGACCCGAGCCTCAAAACCGAGTTGCGACCTATTCCATTAAACACATTTATTTAATTATTTTTGTTATCCACTACGGTGACATAATAGTATATATACCACATATAACAATTAATGCACTTTTCCAAAAAAAATCTCTGTTTTCAGCAGAATAAAATGTCAGAACACTTGATAATTTTTCTTAATTCATGAGATCACGGATTTATAAACAATTTAGATTAAAAATTACATAATTTATTGTAGAAAATTAACTGCATTATTTAAATCACTTAATATAGCTGGAAATCGATTATGTCACCCTAGTGTGGTTTTTCGTCACGGGCAAACTATTTATTTTCTCTAGTTGTTTCTATTTTTTAATTTCTTTCAATAAAGAATGAAATTTTCAATCAATGCGCTTTTAAAAAATAATATATGGGTTATAAACGCTCTCTGACATTTTAGAAAATATCCATCTAAATTTAAAAATACATATATTGGGCTTTAATTTTTATATGTAATTAATAATTGTAAAATATAAATGTGGATCTAGTCAAAATGGTAAAAGTGTATGCTGATCGATTTGTCAGATTTGAAAAATTTATCTGAAGCGAACCGGTTTCGGAAACGGCTTGGTCCGTTTTATCTCGCTTTTTTCGGCCGTGAAAGTGACAGAGAGCGTTGGTCGTGGACGACACGCGTAGGAAGGCTTTTCACCGAATTTGTGGGGGAAAAGAAACTTTAAAATCTACTTTTGAACGTAAAATTTTTAAAACAGTCATTAAAAAAACAAAGGCCAATTGATTAAAAAGCCTTATATTTTTGTCAAGCAATACAAACAATTTTGACCTACAAGTGCCAATCAACACGGAGGATACTTTAATAAGGTTGATTTATTGTAAATTAATTATAAAATATATGTTTAAAAATAAATTTATTATTTTGTATTTAAATCTGTACAGCGCCGGTTGTCGAATTTTAACAAATCACCGGTGAAACCTACACAGTATTAAGTCTATTTTTGTACATATAACATAACCGAACGTATTTTTTTAATATAATAAATAATTATAACCACGTACTGTGTATTTGTTAAAGAAATATGTATAGATCATAACGAAC
This sequence comes from Cimex hemipterus, assembly GCA_039619505.1. NCBI lineage: Eukaryota > Metazoa > Arthropoda > Insecta > Hemiptera > Cimicidae > Cimex > Cimex hemipterus. The sequence continues at coordinate 13,796,960 of CM077110.1, read as the reverse complement.
TTCTAATAAATTATGTATAAAGCGAAAGTTCTTTAATTTTTTTATTGTGTTTATACATGACCCTTATCATCAATCACCCAGCTATATAAAGAAACGTCATTCCACTCTGGCCTCGAGAGTAAAACACTCGTGTTGTTCTGAAAGCATGATGCTGTCTTTATATTTCATGAGACCTTTCGAGTTTGAATATATTTGATAGAGATAAGAAGATACGCTTGAATATTTGTTTGTTTGCAGCCTATCCTACGGTACTCAATCGTCGCTTATTAAGAATTAATTCTTTCTTGGAGAAGAGGGTCATCCTCAGGGCAACCCCAAATTTAGCAAATTTGATAAATCGCAGCTAACCCTGAGAGTAGAGGGTGGGTGGACTAATGTTCCCAACATTGTTCTGTCCGTGCAAAGGCAACAGTGCCTTATTTGGCGGAAGTCTAAAATTTCTATTTTAAAATCTTCACCCGACCACTGAGTCTTATATATCGATCGTTAAATTTGCCAAACATAAAATTTTTCATATTTAGTTTATAATTTAATACTTTCTTGGCCAATGTAGCTTCACAACAATGCCAAAGCAAACAATTTTCTTTAAGGTTAACAGAAAATCGCGTGAGTGTTGTTCCTGCTCCGTTTATGCTCGTGTATTGGCAACCCTGATGTATTTTGCGCCAATCAAAACTATCTCTTCATGCGCGATTTCCCCCTAACCTTTTACAAAGCAAGCTAAAGTTCGTCCTACTCTCAGACAGCACTAAACCAAAAAGGGTTCGTTTTTCAGGGTGAACAAGTACATAAATGGCAGTTCAAGGGTGTTCCACGAGGGAGCAATCTTTGTTTCAACCTTTTGTGCCATTTATACTGGCTGACTATCCTATTCATCCCAATATCATCATTACCATGGATGTTACCACAATTCTATCTTCTCCCGATCCGATCCAAACATACATACCTAGGTAACAACTTAAAAATATATCAAAATAGCCTATTGACGTCGAATACCCATACAGGACGTACGAGACAACAAGTTAACATATGACATGGACAACCGACCGAAATCATGTTTGGTCCCCATGTGTTGTTTATAACTCCAATTACTGCTATCCAACCTGCATCGCAGCCAACCCTTCCAATCACAAGTCCTCAGACAAATTGCCAACGTTTATACTATATCACTAACTTCACTTTCACAACTGCCTGAACATTCCGTTAGTCAACTAACTGATCCGGTCCCGCTTCCAAAGGTTCCACACCAAGCTCTAGATCCATCCTAACCCTACTGCCCAATCACTTTCTTCTCCACTTTCCCACCCCGAGAACCCGAATATCATAACGATTGTATTGTTTAAGGCATTTAAAACACATGTTTTACCCATAGAAACTTTGACTCTGGTCTGTCAAATCTCTCTGAATATTGAGAGTAACTTGAGATATTCAGAACGCAATACTGATATTAAATTTTTTCTTAAGTTTGTACTTATTTTTGTTCTTTTATTATTTTCAAACAAAACTGATTTTTAAAATATTTATTTGTCAATTTTCTATTTTGAACATTTAAAAGCAACCTGTTTTTCCTCCTACAAACCCACTAACTGGTCCGTCAAGTCTTGCTTCATATTAAAGATCTATCACATTGCGTTATTTTAAAATAAACTTTGCTATTTCCCAGTTCATCTGTTAGTTTGAAATTCTTGTTTGCTATTATAAATGTATTTTGTCTGGCTTTCCTCACAATTTACTACTATTCTTAGCTATTTGTTACTTGTTAGTGTTTTTGTAGTTATGAATATTTGGAAATTGCTTGTTTTGCCCCAGGTTGGGCCCGTCAATCCCCACTTTTCATAAAGGTTAAAACCTTCGAAAGCAGTTAGTGTCGTGTCAAAAACGTGGTTAGGGATAGTGATCTTTGGGGAGTCAACTCTCAATTCGTATACATAACGATTCCCCTAATAAAGATAGAAATCATTCCTGGTCTCTCAGTTTTTCACTATTTATTATTAGATTCTTCTATTTTAGAATGAAAATTTTTTTTATTTACAAAAAAACTTTTAAAATCACATATGAAAAAGAAAAAAAAACATATGCAAGTTTTTCGCTTTTGTTTTAAAGGATTTGCAAGAATGGCAGTCCGACAGGGCAAAAGGGTCCGTTGAGCCTTGCTCAACAACCTCAGCGACGATGGAGTTGCTCATCGAGGTGGCCCATTTCCTCCAGTTCATCATACCGTTCGCGAGGAGGAAGCTCAAAGCAGTCGTGTACATCGTCACCTTCATCAATGAGTCGCCGTACGAGTTTATCGACTATCTGGATTCGACAGAATTCGAGGAGGTCTAGAAGATATGCCGTTTATGTCGTCTGCCTAATAAAATAATCTTAAAAAAAGCAAAAACCTCATCGATTTGTAAGATTTTAATGTTTTAAGCTTGGAAGAGGGTGGTTTAAGGGTATCCTAATCCAACCATGTTCAAGCCCGTCCGGCCTTTTTTCTTCGCCTTGCATAATCCGGTGAAGTCTCGGACTTCACGGGACGCGCTCCCCGTTTCCGCGTGGGCGTCTCGCTGTAATTGCCCGCCTGATGGTTGGGAGTACGGATCCTGGAAGAGATATTTCCTCTTGAGATTTAAAAGGGCAGCCCCCGTGTAATTAATGGGAGTTTACGGCTTCCCATTAAAAAATAATTGATAGGTGATATAATCCAATCAAGATGAATAAATTTTCCAACCCCCACGGCACATTGGTCCCGGCCTCAAGGATACACGGGGAATTCGACTGTTAGTAATTCCGGGCCGAGGTGAATAATAAAAACAACAACAAACGAAAGCAAATGGTTAAATTTATCTGTTTAAATTTTATTTTCATTTAAATAAATAGGAGCCTAGCACGCCTCAGAAATTTCTATAAAGGACACTTGGTTAGAAAAGAGTGAATCCTTTAAAGCAAGGAGCGTACTGGACTAGACTTTTCAGAAACCAGAACCCAAAACTTTTCAGATGATCAAAACCATTTCGTTGCTACTATTTTCGAATTTTAGAAAGGGAAAAATGAAAGGGGGTTTGACGCTTATTTATTCTTTATGACCTAACATTGCCTTAGAGCAAGACGAATTTTAACAATTTTGTTTAACGATAAGCGGCAAATGCCGTGAATTTAGATTGGCACCAAGTAGTTCGATCAGTGGTGACGTTGTGGACAGAAACACAGCCGGACATTGCTCCTGCCCTAAGCCCACGGAATTTCCTGTTAAATTTGAACACTAAAGTTGGCATTGCTCTGAACCAACTTTTAGCAAAAAATATTTAAATTATAAATTGTGTATACAAAATGTTAAGTTTGGCTAATATAACAATCGATATAAGATGCAGTGGTTAGAGATAAAAGTTTCCAAACTAGAGATTTTAGATTGGCGGCAAAAAATCACTGTTGCCAATACATAATAGAAGAACCACTAAACTCAAGGGATTAGCTAATCTTTAGCAAATTTGCTAAATTTGTTGTTGCTGAGGCAACATTGGGCAAGAAAGGGTTAAATTACGAGGCGTGACGGATCAGAGAATGGTTTTATAGAAATCAGAAGCCGAACCAAACCACAAGTTTTAAATATTCAAAATTACAGATATTGAATTATTTAAAAAATTAAAAATGTTTATCTATTGCAAGATTTGGTAAATAGCGAGGATTGACAAAACAAACAATCTGTAGGCAAAATTAGCCATTTTAAATGTTTAAAAACACATCAAATACATATAAAACATTGAAAGGACTGTAAGAATACCACAAGGGTTCAACTCTTAATACAGTGAGACTACGCAACATGATAGTCCTTTAATATGGAGCGAGACTTGACGGACCAGTTGGTTTCTAGAAGCTAAAATAGGTTGTTTTCTTTGTTCAAAATGGTAAATTGACAAGTAAACATTTTCAAAATCACATTGGCATCAACATCAAACTATTGCAAAAAATTATAAAAAGCAAGGTCTATCGTATAAGAGTAAATAAATAATTTCAAATTTTCAAAATTCCAGGTGAACCGTGAAATATCAAAATTCAACATTGCGTTCAAAATAACGCAAAGTTTGGAGCGTGGTTATATATGGATAATATTTTAGAAATTTAAATAAAACTTTAAATCATATTATAAGATGGATACAGGATAATGCCGTTATCTTTCCTTCGTCTGTATTCACTTTATTTTTACATTTCGGACCAACTCTAACAAACGATTATTTACATTCTGTAACTATTCCTGACCATCTCTAACAAACCGTTATTTTCCTTTTCTAGCTATTTCTATAAATCTCTATCGGACCATTATTTATCTTATCTAACTATATTTGGTCATCAACATGGCTCAATGCGTTTGACCGATCAAACTAGGGAGGGTGATCGGAAACAACCCATTTTCAGGTTCAACAGCGCGCAGACCTCAACAGCAAATATCACAATGTAAAATATGTTGATATTGGGTGCCTGTAACTTCTAATAATTGTCACTGACCATATTTGACCCGTGCCATCGAAATATACGACATTCCATCCGTAACAACCGATCACGGTTGTTGCCTTAAAACGCCTTAAAGACGGCGAAAATGCGAATCACTCCAGACAGACCAGAATGATAGGAAACGACCCGACTACAGTTTACAACCACGTTGACACGATTTGTAAGTTTTGCGTTGAATCTCTTAGCTCTGACCTAGGAGTACTGGGAATATTCGCTGAAGTAGTTTGACCCGAGGTTTATACGCGTTTGCATCCTTTTAACGACACCGGTAGAATTTTTATTCCGGCGTGACTATTATTTTTAATGGGATTGCAGCTGCAGCCGATTTGATGAAGGGAAGTCATAAGTCGTTTGTATTAATTTGTCCCCGATCTCCCTACCCGGGGCCGAGGCAAGGGCGGAGGCAATTTGACAATTTGGACTAATACCTCTGTCGTTAAATCTACGAGTTCGCGCTGTTTAAAAACAATGAGCCCATTGTCTGAGCCCTTTTTCGTGGACTATTGACAACAATAAGCCATTAACCTTGTGGTTGATCAACTAGGAATGGGTTTGGCATCACCTGGTCAACAAACGGATAATCCAGCGCCGGATTTCTAATTGCATTTCCTTAATAACGACATAGGAAAACCAATCGACACGTCTTTTAATAACGTCGTTAGTAGTAGCAAAGAGCAAATTATATTTCATTATATTTATTTCATGGAATACACAAAGTAAATTGAATGATATTGTTTTCAACAAAACCTAATTAATAATTAATAATTAATTATTTATTAACTATTAAGACTAAAAGATATTGCCCTAAAGTTTGAAAAAAAAAAAATAAAGTTTTACCTTGCCCATGGAAAAATGCTAAAAGTAAGTTAATATATTTAATACATAATTGAATTGAAAAAGTTCCTACTCGCTCCCTATGTTGTGGCGCCTACAGTAAGACACATCGAGCCACCATATCTACCATCTCTCCGCGAACTTCCGCCGTGTGTCAACCTAATCCCCTGCAGATTAATCCTGAAAAGGGTTCTCGTTTTTTTGCATCGTTAGGAACCTCTGAATACAAATTTTCGGTACAGGAATTCTTCTGCTCCTGGTGACAAGAACGCTCGGACCTGTGTCTAATATTCTTCAACCTTCACAACAATTCCTGAGCATAAAAAACCTGTATGGGGACCTTTAGCAGGTTATAAGCGTTCGATCACGTTTGATATGAGGGTCTCCAATACAAACTAACATATACCTAACTCTTCCTAACACCTTACACCTAAATTCTTCGCGCCTGCCACTTAGGAAAATTCTTCCGAGTTCGCAAGGGACTGCTACTCCGGAAAGCAACAGGACAGTGCGCTCGGATCAATCTTGTACCTCCTCTACCCCTCAGACACCCCAACTCATCCAACTACAAATACCCTTTAAATCCTTTGCTGATGCCGACAGCCGTGCTTTCGGAACCCAATCCTCCAATATGAGCAACCTTCGTGGTTCTATCTGGACTTAACCTGGAATGAAACATACAAACAAAAAGACAAGAACTAACCAGCATTCAGGCTAAACTACAAACTATTTGCACTCAAATCTCACATGTCGTTAAAACAACCAACACTATATAAAACACTACTGAAACCGATATGGACTGGATCTATGGGCCATCGCGAAACCTACCAATCCAGCTAATTCAGACCTTCCGGTCAAAATCCTCAGTATCATAGTCAACGCTCTCTTCTGCGTTACCAATACCAACCTTCACAACGACATCAACATTCCTATCGATAAAATACAAATAAAACCCATATCCATAATACCCTTTGCTAATAAATCCGCCAAATTGCCCACGTTTCACGAACATCTCTTCACTCATCCTAACTAATTAGCCCAATCCATGTCCAACACAATCTATCCTTATAGACCCATCGGACGACTAAACCGGCAATAGCCCCGGGACCTTCTTCCAAGGACTAACCATTGAAATAAAGTTGGGATAGCAACAAAGGTTGTTAACTCCCCTTAAGACATTTACTGCGTCAATGAAACTAGTAAATTTTTTATCAAAATATGTTATAATTTGTTGAAGTCGTGAGGAGCGGTCAAGACTGAGGTAATTTAGCCACCGTTTCTCCCCTTTTTTTACGACGTTTCGGGTTTTATTCCGATCATCTTCAGGGCCCGAGTAAATTATAAAGCATATGTCGATTAGAAAAAATTTAAGATGTGAATATAAATTTTGAACCAAGTATTTTATTCTCATGTTAAGTGTGGTGCTGTTCTTGTGGTGGTATATTGGTTTTGTTTGTAAGTGTTGTGAATTTTTTTCTGTTGTTTTTAAACGATTGAGACAGGGTGGGCGACGTGGAAAAGCTGGAAATTTTCTTTGGTCATAGGCGGTATTATTTAACTCAAAGGAAGTCGAAAATAGGGATTTTCTGGATTGAATTTGTGATTCGGCGTACAATATTGGAAAGGAAGTTAATCATTAAGGCCGGTAACGAAGAAACGGGAAATACAAAATTATGGTTTAATAGTTTATTTGATTTATGATGATGACGTTTGCATCTGTTCTGTAATTAATAGTATGTATGTGTCTCTGTTAACGTAAACCATTTCTAGAAAGTTGGTTTCTATTTGTTTTTTCTGGATTTATTATTTGTATTTTGTCGAAATCAAAGCTGTGTTGTTCTTCAAAGTGGTGTATGCTGTGGGATTGGGTTTTGATGTTTACATAGTAGTGTTATTTTTCCGCTTTTCCAGATATTGCGCCGTAATTCCAATGTATTTTGCAGGGCAGTTCATACAATTGATTTTATAAATTACATCGGATTTGTAGCTGTTGGTGTTGGGTCTATGATATTTAGCCAGCACATAAAAATCGATCCACAACACTTTATCCTAGCATTTCCTTAGTTTAAAATGAATATAACTGGTTTGATTGTCAGAAAAGTGTGTTGATCCAGACAAGCGAAAGAAGATCGCAAACGTATTTCAAAGGTTTTAAATCTTTTTAACCATTAATTCTGCAAACGCACACAACTGTTGAAATAACCGATAACGATATCTACACAATTTGTTCCTTCTTTCTACTTTTTTTAATGTCACTCATCGTACAAGTTTGTCTGAAAAACCATTGAATTTGGCCTTCAAAATATGTAGAATGTTTTTTAAATAAAATATTTTTATATTTGTATGTTAATTTTTTATTATAAAAAGGATTTTATAATGTGATGTACATTTGTGGTTTAATTTACATATATGATACCAGAAAAACTTGCTTCTTCTTATATTCGTGGTTAGCGTAAAATAATATGCATTTTAAAAAACCTGTAAAACAGTAGTTTCACTGATGTGTATTACCTACAGCTTGGAATTTTATATATTCAAATATAAATAATTTCAGCATGTTTTGTCAATTGAAACTTGTACAACCAAAGGATTTTAAGTAATATAGTATTCTTCCATAATACAAATCCATTTACTTTAGTGTATATTTTGGATTAAAGCCTCAAAGAATTAGTTTATTGATTTTATTTGCATTTAATTTAAATGTGATTAAAATATTTGATGAGCTTATATGTATTTTTTTATACTCGAAAACAAGTGGCTGTGAAGGCAAAAGCCCAACTTTTACTGTATTAGTTGACGATAAAATAGAGATTTTTATACGGGCATAAAAAATAATCTTTTGACTAAATCGATACCACAGGTCTTTGACTTTGGAAAAACGTGTTTTATGGTTTTTAAAATGTATTTGAACGTGATTCGAGGAGAGAAAGTGACTTAATTTGTGTTACAATGTGTGGATGAATAGAATGAACACGTATATTGGTTTAATGATTGTATTGATGATGTGTTGTGCACTGTAGAGGATGTGTTGGGTAGTGGTGGGTTATAATTGTTTATGATTCAGTTGATTATATTACTTATATTACACTAACAGACAAAAAATTCCACCCAAATGATTTTTTTTTTCATTTTCTCGATAAAAGAATATTGTGCCCTTAAATTGTCTCATTGGTTTTACCAATAGAATTTGTTTACGCTATGTATTGTAATTAATTATTCTAATTGAGAATATCAATTAGAAGTAAGCACAGGTAATGCTTAATCGAAAATAAGGATAAGATTTTTCACTGTTTTCCTTTTAAGAAATTAAGAAAGAAGGCCCGGTTCTGGACGCCCTAAGGTAACAGAACTGCAGGATGAATTTTTTCTTTTACTTTAAGAATTTTGGGAAACCGGTACTTTATTGTTGTTCAAGCGTTTCAACAGCTCCAAGTTTCTGAACGCGCTGCTCGAAGAAAGATTAAGCCGGTATGGATGGCTTTTCGCCCCAAAGATGACCAGAATTGTACGGAACACACAGACTTGCACGGCTCGAATTTACTCGAGAACACAGCCATTGGTCTGCTTTCTTTTTACAGATGAGAGGGTTTTACTCCTCGATCTCCAGATGGGCGTGAAAGAGGTGGAGAAGGCGAAATGAAAGGAACGAGGCCTGTAAGTTTTACCATAGCCAACTTTTTCAACGTAGCTCAGTGATGGTGTGGGCGGGATTTCAATCTAGAGTCGCACAGAGTTGGTTGTTGTTCGCGGAGGGTCTTTCGCGGTCACCCGCTATGTGGATGAAATTTTGGAAAGTGCGTTCCCTATCCTCGATGAGGCGGCAATCCTATTCTATTGCATGATAATATCCGTTCGCATGTCGTGAATAAAATAGAATAGAAATAATTCGAATAGAACAAACTTACTTTAATAGCACAACATCCGGATCTTGGCCTGGCCTACCCATTCTCCAGATTTGAACCCCATCGAAAATTTTTGGCATAACTCAAAAGATCGTACGTCTACAGGATCATTTCTGTAGTAGAGCTTCACAAAAATCCGGCTACAATAGTCGAATACTTAACCTGAAAAGACGAATAAGAGCACTCAACGATCTTGAAAGTTCTCTTCGTTAAGAATGGGCTAACCTCAAGCAAAGAGACATTTTCAGACTGGTAGAAAGTATGCCGAGGTTTTCGAGATATAATTAAGGCAAGAGGAGGAAATACGCGTTACTGAAATGTTAATGGAAAGATTGATTAATATATAAAAATAGATACAAATCAAGTTACCCACAAATGAGTGGAATTTTTGCCTATCAGTGAACAATGTACAGATAATAAGAAAAAATTTAAGAATCGAGTTTTGTTAAAATTAGTGAATCCACGACCTGGATCTCTCATAGTCAATAAGCAATAGTATTATTTGTAGTTATTTATTAGACGCTTGAGAATTTAATTGAGCCTCAGACAAGTCAAGTCAGTAGGAATGTGTCATATACTTTAAGGTCTCAGATGCGACAAGTGGATCGGACAGCGGAGTGCGTAGGCATGAGGACACCCGGAGACTCTCCGACTCGAAGATCTCGTAATAAAATGCCGAAGGGGGGAACACGAGGACTCCGGAGCTACAAACCCATTGAGCCCAGGTGAATGGGATCGCCCACGCGGCTCGTAGAAGGGGCAGAGATGAGCTAATCCCGGTTTTCATTAGAGGATCTGTGGGCTCAGGAGAACTGAGCAGAGGGAGGCCGAGTGGGCGAGGACGTGGGCCACCTTCCCACGACACCCACCGTCCGGCGGCATCCCCGTTCCGAAGACGACCGATCCCCCGGAGGGTGAATTGCCACTGCCACTGCCACTTCCACTTCCGGTCTCATTCTTCCCTTTATAGTCCCACCTATTGGGAATATAATAAAAATGGACTTTATCACCGCCGCATCATAGCAAATCGTAAATTCAACTTCTGTTCTCTTACAATGCTGCTAAACTTTATAGCTGGATTTTTTTTTCTATTTCACCACTGGAGTCGTTAATCACTCCATTTCCTCTCATTTCCTATCTAGAGTAATTACCTTTGAACCGGAACTCATAAATGTTCAAAATCATAGAAAATCATAGATGTACCATGATAGCTTTCAATATTTCAATTTCAACATTAACGCAATAATATAAGTGTATATATCAATTGATCCATATTTATTTAGTGGTCCAATTGACCGTATTAATTATTTCAACTGATTACAATTTTTATGTAAGGTCTTAATTGAGATGAAAAAGTCAATAACTTATGAAGTGGCCAAGGGGAGGTTGGGATTAGGAATTGGTATCCGACTGGATCAAAGTCACGAAGCTCAAGTGGTTAGAGCTGTGGCATATTGAACCAAAAGTTATGGGTTAGAATCCCTCTCATGACACTAACAAGTTAATCACAAACCAAGACCATTATATAAAAAGAATAGTCGGTTGTATATGAAAAACTATGCCAGTTACCGTTAATACATTCAAATAACAAACAAATAAAGTAGAAAATTTGATATTATGTTGTGTCCTAGGACAAATGTATTTTGAACAGTTAACCTATCCATGAAACTTATTGACCATAAAGAGTACGAAAAAATAGATATTATTTGAATGACACTTACCTTCTGAAGACAACAATCCTCGAAATCATTAAAAC
>CM077110.1:13762568-13785964 GCA_039619505.1 Cimex hemipterus | reverse complement strand
TCGTAGTCCTTAAAAGACCAGGTAAATCTTCGCACTGTTTAACACTCACGGAACAACTTTACGCACTATTTAAATTAAACTTCGCGAATATGGAAAAACAAAACATTTCTGAAAATATCCTGGATAATAAAAATAGAAGAAAATTATGCAGTGAATTTAAGTAATTTTATAAATTTTTTGAACTTATACTCAGTCGACTCTTGATTATTCTTAACACAAGGGTCATTACTAATAATTTGAACTATCAAGAGCAAAGAAAAACAATGTTACTACTTGAGTTGCTCATATAAATAATATTGCACAAATAATGAAATAACAGTAATATATCAGCTTTAAATTGATTATTTTTGACGTGTTATTTAAAAAATTCTGAAGTGATTTTTGTTTCTATTTGACTGAGCTACCATTGTTTAAATGATTGTCCTAATTGATCAGTGCTGAGAATGAATCGACAAAGCACTGGCCTTAATCTAAAGAAAATTAGAAGGTACTTAATTCTGTAAGGAAGAATACAATATGTGGCAATTTAGACGAATGTAACAAAGAAAACGTGCAAATTGAAAAGATGGTAAGTGATTTAATTTCCATTATTAGCTTTTTCTCCATTTTTGTAAAAAATAATTCGTATTACCCGGTGTGTGTATCGCAATGCACTCTACATAGTTTTTTTTTTTCGATTTACTGAAGTGACCACCAGAGAGTTCGTAATATCAAGAAATTGTAATTATTCAGTTTCAGATTAACAACAGTCATATGTATTTAGTTCCGTAATTCTTAGAGTAATTTGACTAGCCGATATCAACTAAATATCGTATTTTCCAATTACTTCGAAATTATTTCTAACCTCATTGAAACGCAAATCTTAATGTTAGTAAAATCTCTTATGATTTTTGTAAATATGTATTTTTATTCTTTAGATAAAATTAGAATATGTTCCGGTTTATACCATCTTTTATTTTCATCCTGATCTTATTAAACCTTCGGATATCTGAAATTCATCGAATTTCCTTTCACGTACGATTCGCTTCGATTCCTGGCTTGACGCCATTTCGCTTGGTGGTTGAAAAATCCTGTGGTGTTAGGATTGTTAGTGAACACAACCGTTACAATAATCCTCGTGTTTGAATAAATAAATTAAAACATTATAAACAAAAAAATACAGGTATGGTTGTGAAAAAAATTGAATTTGTACAAAAGAATACGCATATCGATAGCTCATAAAATGTCAAAAAAGGAAATATGCCAGTGCGTAGGTTCATCAGATTCATTATTTGATTCGTCGAAATCAACAGATAAGATAAATTAGATTTTTCACAACCATACCTGTATTTATTTGTTTATAATGTTTTAATTTATTTATTCAAACACGAAAGATTTTTTATAGCTTGTGTTCAATAACAATCCTAACACCACAGGATTTTTCAATGACGAGGCAAAATGGCGTCCAACGAGGAATCGAAGCTGATTCAATGCATATGGAAATTCGATATTCAGATATCCGAAGATTTAATAAGATCAGGATGAAATTAAAGGATGATATACAGTACATATTCAATAGTAATTGGTCATAAAGAACAATAATACTTATTTACAAAAATCATTAGGGATTTTACTAACATTTAGATTTGCGTTTCAGTAAGGTTAAAAATAATCGCCAAGTAATTTCAAAATATAGTATTTATTTGATGTTACTTTTAGTTAAATTACTCAAACAATTACGGAATTAAATGCTGTTGACTCTTGTTTATGTGAAACATAACAATTCAAAATTCTTGACAATACAAACTCATAAGGTGGTCTTCCATAAGTCGAAAAAGAGCTTAGACTGCATTGGGATCCACTAGTTAAAACAAATTATTTTTTAAAAAAGGGAGAAAAATTTATTATCAAAATTGAACCACTTATCATGTTTCCAATTTACGCATTTTCATTGTTACAATTTCTAAATTTCCACATAATGTTTTCTTCATTAAAGAATAAAGTTCCTTTGAATTTTCTCTAGATTGTGAGGTCCTGTGGTCAGGGTTTTGTCGATGCATCTCAGCACTGGTCACTTTGGAAAATAATTTGAACAATGGTCGCCAGGCCAAAGAGAAACAAAAACTACTTCATAATTTTTTAAATAATACGTTAAAAACCTCCATTTTATAGCTAATATATTCCTGTTATTTCAGTATTTTTACAATGTTAGTTACATGTGAAATTCAAGTAATAATTTGAAAAAATACATGTGAACTCAACATTTTGGTTTTCTTTGCTCTTAATAGTACGAATTATTATTAATGTCCCTTGGGTTTCAATTAATCAAGAGTCGACTGAGCATTAGTTCAAAAAATATATAAAATGGCCTCAATTCGCTGCATAATTATCTTACATTTTTCTTATCCAGGGGATTTCTCAAACATTTTAGCATCTTTTGTTTTTCATATACAAGAAAGTTTAATTTAAACAGTGCGTAAAGTTGTTCCGCGAGTCTTAAACAGTGCAAATATTTATCTGGTCTTTTAAGGACTACGAGGATTGTTGCCACGAGAGGGTAAATGTCATTTATTGGTTATCACTGCTAATATGAATGCTATATATCATTCTTTAATGTTTAATTAATTATTTTCTGCAGGTGGCTTTACAAACAGTACGTCAATTCTCTCTGCTGGCAGTCAGGTTAGTGAGCATGTTAGTATTGAGACATGAGAGGAACACTTGTAAGACAGACACATTTTTACACATATTACACATTTGTTATATCATATAGAGGTATATAATACTAATTGTTCAAACACAAGAATATAATATTCTCCAAAAATCATTAGGGGTTTCAATAAAAAACTTGAGTTTTGGGTTCCAGTAAGTTCAAAAATGACTGGCAGATAGTTTGAAATTTTTTTATTTAGTTGGTGTTACTTTTACTTAAATTACATGATCAATTACAAAACCACATATATACATTTAAAAAATATGTAAAGACCATTTGGTTTAATGTTATATTCATAATTTCTTACATTTTTATTATCCAGGATATTTTCAGAAATGTTTTGTATTCCGTATTCTCAAAGTTTTATTTAAATTGTGCGTAAAGTTGTTCCGCGAGTGTTAAACAGTGTGAAGATTTACCTAGTCTTTTAAGGATTACGAGGATTGTTGCCATCAGAGGGTAAATGTCATTCATTAATATTGACTGCTTAATATGATTGGTATATATGTCGTTCTTTAATGTTAAATTGATTTTTTTCTTTCTGCAGGTGGATTTACAAATAGTAAGTCAATACTCTCTGCTGGCAGTCAGGTTAGTGAGCATGTTAGTATTAAGGCATGACAGTAACACTATTCACACTGACACATTTTTACACATTTGTTAGATCATATAGAGTTATACAGTACTAATTTTTCCAACGTATGAATATAATATACTCCAAAAATCATTAGGGATTTCACTAAAATATTAAGTCTGCCATTCCAGTAAGGTTAGAAATAATTACTAGGTACTTTGAAAAATAATATTAATTTGATGTTACTCTTAGATATACTACTTGAACAATAACGAAACTGTCAGTTGCCTATGATCCACTGCATATTTCATATATTTTTTTCATGTCTATTGCGAGTAGGGGGGGGGGTAATATTTTTTTCCATATTTGTGAAGTTTTATTTAAATAGTGCATAAAGTTGTTAGTGCAAGTGTTAAAAAGTGGGAAGATTTACGTTTCTAATCATTGCTGCTGATTTCGAGGATTGTTGCCTTAAGAAGGTAAGTGTCATTCAAATAATATAGATTGTTTGTATGATTATGAGGGTTGTTACCTTCAGAAGGTAAGTATAATTTAAATAATATTGACTTTTAATATGAATGCCATATAAAATGGTTTACTGTTGTGTTTCACTAAGTTCAAAAAAGGCTGGTAGGTAGTGTGAAATTTTTTTATTTAGTTGTTACTTTTACTTAAATTACTTGATCAATTACAAACCCACGTATATACATATAATAAATATTTAAAGACCATTTCATTTAATGTTATATTCATATATTTCTTACATTTTTATTATTTTCATTGTTTAAAAGCACTATATGTCTTCCTAATATTCTCTCTGATTTCATCTATTTCTCATGTCAAACATGTAGTTGTTTTTTCCATCAGTGATAAGTAACTTATTTCTATTATCTGTGTGAATGCAATAGATAGATTTTTTTTTTAATTATTAGTATAGAAGGCGATCAACTGCTTTGGGTAATATTACACCTTAAAAGCTTTCAAGCCGGGGGGTGAGTGGGCCACGGCCTAGGAACCCCCTGATAGCGGAAACCAGGGCCCTGGCAGCATCACGCGCCTTTCTTTTATGCCAAGCTGTCACATCGGATTTTGGTGTTTTTGTAACTTCAGCTCCATTAAGGACAGCCTGCTTTGCCAAATGGTCTACCTTCTTATTTCCAAATATTCCGCAGTGTCCAGGAATCCACATGAATACTACTCTATTTCCCTGATTTTGCAGAGATTCAATGGTAAGCATAGTGTTGTATCAATGGATGTACAGAAAAGATGTTTTTAAGTGCCAATAGTGCTGACAAAGAGTCAATACCGATGATAATTGTTTCCCTGGATGAGGCTAATGCAGTTAAGCACTTTGCTATTGCTATAAACTCAGCAGTGTAGCTGCTACATATAGGTGGTAGGGTGAACATATTGTGTATTATTATTATAAGAGAAAAAAGCAGCACCTGTCCCAACATTATTTTTTGAGCCACCTGTAAAACATGCTGTGAGATTCAAAAAGATATCTATTGTTTTGTAAAATTCTTGACTGGATGTGTAGGGGGGGGGTACTCTACTTTGAAAATTTAGTAAGGTCTAAGCATAGACTTTGGAAGCCGCCAGGGTGGTGTAGGGGAAACTCCAATTTTAGAGAGAGGAGGGATCGCAACATTTATTAATTGTAAATGAGCAATGCTTTCTTTGACAACAAGGTATTTTCAAAAGGAATAGAATTTCCACTTGGAAAAAGGGAATGGACTAGATTTAAATGCACCTACGGATCAATGCAAACCTGTGTTTTGTATCAGTATATTCAGTATAAATAATGGTAGCCACTAGCAGAGCCATATGTAAAACTCCGATAGCCCAGTTTAGAGCAAATGAGACATAGGTAGATTTTTAGCATGCTAGCTCTATCAGCACCCAATGTCGTTCCACTAATCATCCAGAGAAAATTAGAACAATTAAGAGTACAATTAGCCCTAAATATCAGACAAAATCAGGTACAGGTGTGCCATGAATTTTAAATGACATATATTAGTATGAGGCCTTCTCTTGACTCCTTTAGTTTTTGACAATGAAATTTTAAACCATTTTTGGTTAGCCAATTAGAAGCAACATTCAGAGCTTCCTGAATATTTTCTTCCATTATACTCAAGTGTTTTGCCCTTTAGATAGATTACAGTGCCATCAGCATAAAGTATTATCTGAACTGGTAACTTTATTTTGTTAGTTATATTATTAAGCCCTATGCAGAACAACATGACGCTAAGAACACAACTCTGTGGCAACCCATTTTCTTGGATAAATTCTTTAGATTCAGTTGTCCTGCATCTCACTATAAATCGTCTATCAGATAAAAAATTTACAATACATTTTAACATTATCATTAATACCCATTTTAATAAGTGATTTTATTACTAATCATCTCCATGTCCAGCTGAACGCATTTTCTAGATCTACAAAAACAGCTAGGACTCTATCGCCATTATCAAATGCATTCAGAATGTCAAACACTAAACCAACTGTATTATCAAGTGGATATCTTCCCTTTCTGAAACCACTTCACCAAGAGGGCAATAAATTATTTGAATCAAGAAACCACTGGATTCTATTGGCTATTAATTTTTCTAATAGTTTGCACAATGAACAAGTCATTGCAATGACTGTTATGGCATGTGACCATATCTTCGGAAACAGACCTTCTAAAAAGATCCTATTCATGTAGTCAAGTACCACTTTTTGGCCTTTGCCCTTTAGGTTTTTTTATCATCATCATTAACTCAATTTCACATTTGTGAACCATAAGATTGGGTGGGATGTTGCTATCTGCAGATAAATTATATAAATTTTAAATTTTTCAATGTAATTCATACTGCAGAGTCATTTGGAAAAAGAATTAGGCTCATAGGACACGTTTTCTAGAAAAATGGTTTAGCAAAAAAATTATTGTCTTTTTCGAGTCGATTGGAATAGGAATTAGGCTTGTAGGACATGTTGTTTTCAAGAAAAAACGCAACCCCCCCTACCCCAAAAAATAATAGCTCTGATGCAGCTAATAAGCTTAAGCTTAAGCTAATCTAAGCTTTTAGGCACACCCTAAATACAGAAGTGTTAACCTCCTTCTTTTTAATCTTTAAATATTTTAACAAAATATTATTCTTCAATCATTGTAAGAACATTTTTGGTCTTAAGATCAAATAATTGATTCAGAATTTGAATAGGTTGAAATTAACTTAATATCTTTTATTTCATTAATATTTAACCCCAAAAACAGAATACTCTCCGAAGGATGTATAATATACTTTCTAATTCAAAATATTAGATCTATATTATCACTTGTTTCTATTTTAATTAAACCTACACAAATTATTAAATTAATAAATATTACCCCCATTATCATTGTTATAAGAATAATAATAAAATTAAGGGTGCCTCCTTTTCATTATTGATTTGGCTCTGTAATAAAAAACCCAGATTGATACTTTTGCCTTACTTGACAAAAAATTGCCCCTTTAATAGTCATATCATATACAAACTACAAAATCATCATTGCTTCCACTGTAGCACATATTGCTGGTATTAACCAAACAGATTTACAAAAAATCATGGCATTATCATCAGCTAATCACTTATGGTGAATATTAGCTTGCATAAAAGAAAGAAACACATTAATTATCTATTTAATATTTTATTTTATAGTATCAATATCATTATTAATTTTTCTTAAAAAGAAGATCGTATAACTGACAAGGAGCATACACCATAACTAAATTTACAATTTATTGCCCAATATTCAGCCGCCTTACTCATGAATAATTGATTTATGTCGACCAACCACAAAGACATTGGAACCTTATATTTTTTATTTGGAATGTTAATCGGAATGCTAGGAACATCAATAAGATGAATTGTTCAAATCGAACTAAGCCAGCCTGGCACTTTTATTGGTGATGATCAAATCTATAACATAATCGTTACTGCCCATGCCTTTGTAATATCTTTTTATAGTTATACGAATCATAATTGTGATATTTTGAAACTGATTAGTCCTTTGATGATTGGGGCACCAGATATAACATTAAATAATATAAGATTCTGAGTCCCCCCACCATCCATAATACTCTTATTAACAAGAAGAATGAATATCAAATATATGTGTAAGTACCAGAACAATTTACGCTCTTTATCAGGGTATATTCCTCATATAGGATACTCTGTTGACTTTGAAATCTTCAGATTACATTTCAGGAATAAGATCAATTGTAGGAGCAATTAAACTACTGTCTTAAATATATGACCTGAAGGAATAACTTCAGAATATCTTTATTTATTTGGTCTGTTGGTATCAGAGCAGTATTATTATCATTACCTGTACTAGCAGGTGCAATTACTATACTATTGACTGACCGACTTTAATACTTCATTTTTGACCCAGTCAGAGGGGGAGATCCTATTCTTTACCAACATCTATTTTGATTTTTCAGCCGTCCTGAAATGTATATTCTAATCTTACTAGGGTGTGGCCTAATCTCGCGCATAATTAGCAAAGAAAGAGTAAAAAATGAAACGTGATATCTCACACCAATCAGTGTGGCATCTTTTGTCAACTTGTTGGCATTTTAATTTCCTACAATCCTGCAATGTCTAGGTATCCACATAAGTACTAGTGATATAGGGCCAGTCTGTTTAAAGTGGCAAAAACCATGTCTTTAATTGAATTCATTGGAAAAAAAACCATGATATTTATGTTACCTTTTTTAGTTGATTTTATGGAAGGTGAATAAATTTAAATATACTTGTTTATTTGTTAAATTGAATAAAACAAAGTTTATTATTGTAATAACATTGTACACTATTTAAAATTATTTTACATAATAAATTAATAATAATTATAATTACATAACTTTTTACATAATACAACTGAGTTTTGGGTATGAGAGAAAACACTCACAATTCATCGAAAGGTAATATTTTGGGTTGAATTGGAGTGTAAGTGCCACTGAGGGGAACAACGAGCTTTCGAAAGTCGAAGGGCATGTAATTTATCACAAACAAAAAGAAGTCGAGTTGAGTGTGGCAGAGGCCAAGTTCCTTTAGTTTTGCTTTCAATTTTGAAAGTGACGGCTCAGTGTGACCACGAATGACGAGTGTATATGTATGGTAAAGAGTGGTCACAAATTCTTCCGATACTTTCCGAACCTTTAATCTATATTTATCAGACAAAGACTTTTCTAAAAACTGATATAAATTCTTGTTAACCCATTTTGCAGGCTTATACAATTTCGGCAATTTGAAACTATTTGCCACTTTTCTCTTCTTTGGTGTTATCTCTTTAGAGTCAGACACACTCTCTTGCTTTCTTTTGTTCTTGTTTAATGCAGTTTTTATTTTTAGTTTTTCAATTGGGTCCAGGTGAGGTGGTTGGCTTATTGTTATCGATTCACTGTTTAAATTAAGAGAATTAACACTGCCTATGCTTGTTGCATCAAAGTCACCGTGACTGTTGCTTATAACAAAGCTGTCTTTAGTTCCTAACAGTGAATTTTTTTGCTGAGTATTTCTTGACCTTGACCTAGTAGATGCTGTACAAAACTGTTCATTAACAGATGATTTGTCATGATTGTAATTCGATTCAATGCAATTATTCTGATCAACAGATATACTTCTTCTTGTACTTCTATGACTGTTGCTCTGCCTGACCAAATTATCTGCTGTATCTGGTTGATATATCGCTTTCCAGTAGGACTGTTTGATCGGGATTTTGTGGATAGGTGTACTATGATATATGAGAACGTTTTTATGAGGGAATGATTGGTTAATAAAACGGGCATCAAGTGAGGTGTCGTATGACAGATTGTTTATTATCTTGTTACCCATCTTGGATTTTCTAGTAGAACTACGATTTCTTTTTGTTGGAGTTTTGGTTTCATTAACTGCTACATTTGTCATATTTGCCTTAGACTTCCGTGAAGACACTTGTTTTGAAGGCAGACTGAGTAGTGCAAAATTGTAACAGATATCTTTGTCAGGGTGAATATTTTCAACAAGAGTTCTTACATGGTCATTTTCATCATTCGCTGACAGCATTGAACATTTTGCAAGCTTAAATTTGGATTTTGTACTATTTCCTGAATGGGAATCTGATTCTGTAATACGTTGTTCACCTTCTTTAGCATGTTGATGAATATCTTTCTGGGCTAATTTATCATTTGTGTTTTTTGTCTTGTCACTCATCTTGGACTTTCTAGTGGAACTACGAGTCCTCTTTGCTGGAGTAGTTTTATTAACTGCCTCATTGGTCATATTAGTCTTTGATTTTTGTGAAGACACTTGTTTTGAAGGCTGACTGGTAATGGATATAGTTTTAACTTCATTAGAACTATCATTCCCTTCTTTATTATTGTCATCAAATTTATAATTTTGTATGCTAATTACATCTACTTGACTTTCAGCTTGCAAATATGATACTTCATTATTATTTTCTAGTGATTTAACTCCATTAGAATAGTAGTTTGTATGTTTGTTATTGTCATCAATTGTGCATTTATTTGGTGTACTAATAACATTTTCTCTTTCATTTTCATCCTGCAATTCCTTGTTGGTTTCTAGTGATGATGTAATTAAATTTAACTCTTCCATTACCAAATTTCTCCCTGTACTTGTAGAATTAAATTCATCGGTAATTGTTTTGGACAAATAGGGGATTTCCTCCTGGGAAGAGTTATCCTCTTCGTTTATATTTTGGACAGAATCCATTATGTGAGTTTCTATACACCCCATTGAATCTTTCTTTAAAATACATTTGACTTCTTTAGAATACTTACTTTTGTTAAGCTTGGTCTCTTCTGTCTTATGATTTACACTTTTTTCTTTTTCAAGTCCAGTTTTATTTATTCGTGAAGACGGTTCAACGCATTCAATTGTGGGTGTAGAAACATTCTCTGTATTTACTGTTGTTTGACCTTCATCGTTTGTACTATTAACAACTAAAGCGTTGATTTTGTGAGCATCAGAGACAGATCCAATTTGATTACTATTTTTCCCTTTGGGCTTCCGTGATGATGAACAGACTTTGCCATTTCTTCTACTGTCGCATGGTGGAGTTTCAATTTGTAAGCTTTGATTTTCTTTATCTTCTGTAGTTTCGTCATGACAGGTCTCTTTTAAATCAATTATTTTTTTATTAGGAATGAGGTCAAACTGTTTATCTTCACTTTTCAAGATGGAAAAGTTATTGGTGTGAAATGTTTTATTTTTTAAAGAATCACAGCTTGAATCAAGATCAATTTTGACAGAATATCTGTTACTTCTTCTTCTCGAAGCTAAGATTGGATGCCTTACTTCCTCCTCAATCTCGCTGTTTTCTATTAGTGATAGGTCAATGACAGGTGAATATTTAATATTGTGTAATGATTTAAATACATTTGCACTGGGTTTCTCTGTCAACGAGTTTTCAGCATTTGAAATGGTACCCAAAATATCAGAGGAAAACTGTGTTGTCTCACTGAGGTTGAGGTTCACTGAATATTTCTTACAATTTGCACGTTTCACAAAAGGATTTGTTTTGCTACCACTTTCAGACAAAGATATTTCTTTATCTGTATCATTAAAAGTGAGATTGACAGAGAGATCCATTTTATGCTCGTTGATTTCCAATTTCCTCCTCATTGCATTCTTAGGGCTATTTTTAAGTGTTTCGTTCATGCTATGGTTTCCTGTTTTAGATAAACTAAGTGATTCCTTTAAACTTTTAGCCCGTAATCTATTATCTAAAATAATAAAAATGTTAATAAAACAAATGTTTCTCATGTCAAGAACTTCTAGACTTACCTTGGCATCCACGTGGAAAAAGGCTTTCTAAAGTTGTATTGTTAATGAAACTATGACTCTCAATCGATTTAATAATGGAAGGTTCGGGAGAGTATGTTACCAACATAGTCTCATTCTCAACATCACTACCACTCTTTCGCATTAAATCCACTGGCAGAGAGAAAAAATACATAAATAAAAACATGTATGGTTATTTTAAGTAGCATGAACTTACATGCAAGTAAGTTGTTCTGCAGACTTGGCAGCACACTTTTTTCCAGAATGGACTTACTTAAAAGCAAAGTTTCATCCATTTTGAAAATCGGTCCCTGAGAAAATACAATGCATTAACATAGCATGGTGTTTTTTTAAATGAAGACATTATTGGGAAGTTTAATCACACCTTTTTTTAGACACTGCATTAACTGAGAATTAACAATAGATTTTCTCCATCAATCATTAAATTAACATCACACTGTCTTTTTCTTCAGTATATGCACACAACTTCTGAAAACATAATTTTAACATAAATAATAGTAACATCAGAACAATTATTGTTAACACATGTTTGAAAGTTCTTTTGGTGCGTAGACTTTAATGCTGGTTGGCAAATTAATGATTATAGGTGTACACTGTTGTTGTTTTTTGTGCACATATTTTAGTTTATTTGGTTTTCCGTGTTGTTAGTAGTAGTGCACTAGACAAGAAAGTCTTTGGAATAGTGTTGCAATGGTTTTATACTTCAAACTTAGATTCTGCAGTTAGCCTGTATCGTACTTGCATTCTCTATATCTCAAATTGTTTGATGTCAGTGTCATCTGTTACAAAGTCTGATTTTTTAATTATCTCTCAGATTTACGAACTGAATTAAGTCAACACACTGGAAACACCTCACTGGTTTTATGTTTCACTCAAATGCATAACATCACTCTTTAGTTCAGAAATACAACGCATTTGAGTGTAAACCAGACCAAATGTAAGGGGACTAGTTCAACATGTGTTCACTGATCCCCAGAGCAACATCATCAATTTTAACTACACTCCCTGAAGTTATTAGGGCTATTTGAATTTTACGAAAACATCTGTTTTTTTTTTTTTTTTTTTTTTTTTTTTTTTTTTTTTTTTTTTTTTCATAATAAAAAAAGTTTCTGAATAAACATTCTTAAACTGCACATAAACAAAGACAAAGTTTTATTAAAATACATTACAATACTTCTACCAATAAACAAAAAAAGTTAGAAAACTTACTTTTTAAATTATTTATAAATCGTGAGATGCGGTCTGGTGTGATAAGGTTTCAGAAAAACATTTTCTTTATCGTACCAACGTTTCGATCTTTATTGAGATCATCTTCGGGACCTGGGATTTTCAAACATTGTTTATATTTAACAATTACATTTTGGATGTGGAAAAATGAATTTATACAATGCAAAATAAATTTGTACATGTATTCAATCAAAGTATTTCAACTCACTCAAAGTGTTTGTCTTCTGTGTAATTGTGCCATTCTTGCGGGTCGTGTTGAGAGTGCCAGTGAGATTTTGCTGTTTTATGTTTATATACGTTGGATTTTGAAGGGGTGGGGAAGGAAGTCGGCATAGAAAAAACATTTTTGTATAACGCGTCGGCTTTGAGGTGAAAAGATCCGACGAAGGGAAAAAATGTGTTGGTAATCAATCGTTCGACTAGATTATCCTTTCAGGATTATATAAAAAGGTATAAATTGGAAAAGGAAAGCTAAATTGTTAGGCAATTAGACTATGTGAAAAATATTGGAATGTAATGTGATGATACGTAGGTTATCTGTATTGAATTTGAATGTGTGTACGTTTGTAAATGTTTGTAAATCCCAGGCTCTGAAGATGATCTCAATAAAGATCGAACGTTGGCACGATAAAGAAAACGTTTTTCTGAAACCTACATCACACCAGACCGCATCTCACGATTTCTAAATAATTAACGGTCACTAATCACCACACATTACTTTTTAAAATTTTCTTTTTTTACAATTTAAATTTTTAAATTACAATTTACATTTTTAATTTACATTTTTTGCCCCCTCTGGCTTAATGACTGCTTCCATTCATCTTGGCATACTCTTAAAAAGCTTTAGAAGAAAATCTTGGGGTATATTGTCCCATTCCTCCATTACAGCTGCCTTTTGCATTTCAAGAGTAGTAGGAGGTGGATCTTGTGGCCGAACCTTTCTTTTGAGATAATCCCAAACGTGCTCGATTGGGTTTAGGTTAGGACTTCTTGCTGGCCAATATTATCAATATAATTGGTGTGGATATCTGTGGTGTTCAGGTACACATCTGGCCTTGTGAGGACGGGCATTATCATGCATGAACAACGATTCAGAGTCTATGAATGTCATAAAAGGCATGATCGTGAAGAATCATTTCTTCATACCTTAAAGCATTCAAGGCCCCATCTTGGATTAGCACTAATCGGTACGTGCCTCCCAAAATTTGCCACCCCAGAACATGATACAACCCCTTACAAATGGCTCAGTTTCTAACATACAGCACTGACTATACCGTTCTCCAGGCCTTCTCCAAAAGAAAATGAGTTTCTTTGAGGGAAAACATCGGCGCACCATGGACTCAATTCACAAACGTTTTGTGGTTTCCCAAAAATGGAGCCTGGAAGGGGTGCACATAAGATGTATAGAGCCGCAGTGCTCAGGGAAACATAACTAAATAAAAAATGAAATAAAAACTCGTGTCGAGGTGAAGGCCTTATGGCCACCTCTTTTATCCCTATATTTTTATAATTTCCTAAATCTGTAGCACCTTCCCTTCGGAGCAACTCTCGGTCCCCGTGGAGTGGAGACACCACTGGGATCGCACCCATCACGCACTTTTTCCCCATCTTTTCTTGTCCTCGCGGAGGCCACCTCTTACTCCGATCGTCTATCTCGAAGGGACCTTTTTTTCCCAATCTCGAACCCGGAGCCCACTAGCCTCGAACCCAATGCTCTCCAGGTCAGATCGGCGGAATTGCTTCCTGCTTCTCGTCTCGGCGCATGAATTTAAATTTTATTATATTTTTCCGAGAAGAATGAAAAATATGTGGAGGATAAGCGGACAAAAGACGATTAGAAGCGTAAACATTTTTTGGGAGTTGTTAATGGACGATTTGTATCGAAAATCGGAATTTTATATGAACGTTTACTTTCGCGTTCTTCTATACTTGTCCATCAGCTGGCCCTTTGTCGTCATTTGAACACCGAATAAACATTAAATAGTTGCGTTTATTACGTAAAAGTGGGATAATAGACTTTTTTCTAACAAGGTTTCGGGTTTGAAATGAGTTGTGGTATTTTTTCTCAGCAGAACAAAAAAGTGTTTTATTTTACAAATAACGACTTAAAAATAAATTAGAAGATCAAGTAAAAAAATAATTTTATTAAGTTAAACAATATTTTAATGCCATTGCTATTAAAAAATAAATACAAAAATAATATACACAGTATATACAGAGTAGTGTACTAGTTATTGCACCTTGTCATTGGTATAAAAAAATAAATACATGAATAATATACAAGAAATATACAGAGTGGCGTATTTGGCTAAAATCTGAGTCTTTTCTGTCGAAGAATCTGCTTCTGGATCTGCCTGTTGACTTTGGCCTCGATGCTTTCCTCTACTTCAACAACTTCTTCGATTTTTTCTAAAGGTTTTTCCACGACTGTTTTCTTAAACTGGAAAAGCCGTCTTTTGACTCTTCTGAGGGCGTCGTGTTCGTTCCCCGGTCCCATGGGGCAAGTCGTCCTTATCGAGGAAAGTTGAAAATTTGGCTGAGATATCCATCCGCTCACGGGTGTTGAGCATGAGAAATTCAATTTTGCCGGAGGCGAATCGTACTTCTTGATCAATTTTCTGCAAAAAAACAAACAAAACATTAATATTAGTATACATATTAATCGTAAATATTTGTCAAAATTTCTAAAATTATTGCAAGTTAAAATTTACTGGATTCATTTTGAAATAAAAACATAATTAATTTCAATGAAAGGTTTTAAACTTACCTATTGCTCTTACTCTTAAAATGGTAGAAGGCGAATACGAGAAACAGCACACACGAATATGATAGCATTACGACGAGGGGTAAAAAATCAACGATGATCATCATGACGGCTAGGTCTGCACGGTACGAAGGACAAGTGCGAACTGTAGCCTTCGAAGCACTTCTGGGGCTTTATGAATTACACCCTTCTGGACTTTCTTACCTGCGCCACCCTCTACGCGGGTCACGCCTCCTAGCGGTAATGAAATACTAACAATACAACAGACTTTAATAAAATAATAAACTTGTTAAAGTTTGAAAAACTAATAATAATTTGTTATTTATATAAATAATAAATACACTAGTTTGATTTACAAAATTTCAATAGTTTGAAATTTTAATTTGTCTAGTATTTATTTATTTTTAACTAAAACTGTTAGACTTTCATATCTAGAATTTGTTTAAATGCCAATTCAAATATCTCCATCCATTACACAAGACTAATTTTCTTTATAAATAATTTGATAGAAGATGAATTTAACGTATGTAATGACGTCCGTATATTATTGCTCTTTTTGTCTTTCGTTGAATAACCTTTGGCGTCGTACGTCGGCGAATTAGCGAAAGCAGAAACTCGTCCGACAGACAAAACAACCGAGAATATGCGGGGCAAGATAACAATGAATGATGGAAAGAGGGTAAATAGTACATAAAAACGGGACGATTATTTTGTCTTCCCGTTCTTTTGCAGCCCCGTTCTTCGGCTTGACCTTTTGTCAGCGTTCTTACTCACAAAATACAAAACGTTAAATATCGAAATTTTTAAAACAAGCGAATCGACAATTCGCTCACGATTTAAGAGTGCACAGAAATATTTACATATTTAGCACTTATGATAAGCAGAGAGCCAATAAAATATTTTAAACTGTAGAAATGAGTATAGAGACTAATTTCCTTTATAAATAATTTGATAGAAGATGAATTTAACGTATGTAATGACTGGTCAGTATATTATCGCTTTTTTTGTCTTTCGTTGAATAACCGTTGGCGTCGTACATCGGCGAATTAGCGAAAGCAGAAACTTGTCCGACAGACAAAACAAGCAAGAATATGTGGGCCAAGATGACGATGAACGATAGAGAGTTTAATGTTTATTCAATAAACGCCGATACAAAAACCTGAAGATGATTTTGTCAGCGTTGTTATTCAGAAAATATAACAAGGTTAAATATCGAAATTTTAAATAATTTTAAAATAAGCGAATCAACAAATTTCTCACGATTGAAGAGTGCACAGAAATATTGACTTATTTAGAATTTATGACAAGCAGAGAGCCAGTAAAATCTTTTTTAACTGTAGAAATGAGTATCGAAAGAAAAATAAAACAGAATAATTATAATTATTTAATGTATTGCACAATGTCATTATGAAAAATATACGAATAAATTATTAAAATAATTATAAATATACAGAATATACAGTGTTACATATGTTCTTTTGCCACTTAGGGTAAATTTTTCATCGTTCTCTTTGAGTGTGATTTTGGCTAAAAAACCCTTCGTTTTGGCTGGGCGACAGGGCTTCCTCGGTGATGGTTTCCAGAATTTCCACCGCTTTACCTCCGAATCGGAAAAACCGTTTATTCCATTGTACACTCTTTGCAAGACGTCTGCGGGAAGGGCGACGAACCGAGGACACGCTGAAGTATGTGCAAAGCCTGTCGATACTGGTTGGAGTCGAGTATGGACGATCCTTTTGTCCCCCTTGGTGCTCTTGATTCTTTCTCGTTTGCCTGGAAAAATATCAAATAAATTAGCACGTCTTTAAAAATTTCCTATTATCGTAAGAAAAATGTTAGAGGGATGACTAATAAAGAAGTTGATTTTTAACCCTCTTATGGAAAAAAAGCCATAATAGAACAAAAAATGGCCAATTTCTTTTTAAAATTTCACAATAAATTCAACAGACTAAATGGTAATGACTAAAACTTACCTTTCTTTCCAAAGAGTCTTCAGGTTGAAGGTACCGAACGTGTACAACAGCTTACACAAATAAAACAGGTTCACGGTGAAGTGTGTCAAATTGACGATCATGACGCCCAGGTTTGTACGGTGCAAGATTCAAGTCAAATGTGACACTCGAAGCCCTTCCGGGGCTTTATATCAACGGAGGTATGAGCCTTTGGGCTTTCTTACCTGAGCCACCCCTAACGGCGAGAAAGTGTTTCATTGATTACAAACGAGCCGTTTTACGGGAATAAAATTTGATAAAGAGAAAGGACAAATAATAGTATTTCACAGTCACAATTAACTTGTAATTATCAAATTACTAATAATAAAAAAAAGAAATTCCAACAGGCCATTTGTCCGCCTTCATCACGGCATATATGAATAAATCGAATTGTATCACGAATGACAAAGGATAGATAATATTAATTCATAATTATTGTATATAAATTCATAAATAATATTAATTCATAATAACGTTATAATTATCAAGTTGCTGGAAAATTTGCAGAAATATTTTTAGAATAATTACAGGCGAACAATCTTCAATATTGATGTATAAAAATCATAATGATAATAAATCATTATTTATTTCTGGGTAAATATTAAATTGTAATTATGAAGACTTACTTATAAAGAAATCAGACTAGTACAACACAGGTTACTACGTTTTACACTGCGAGAATCGCGGACCAGAATTACAAAAGACTCAAATTTTATATGTTTTTCTATTTTACACTTAAAAATACTAAATTTTTTAATTTGTTTAAAAAATCCCAAATTGTTCACTAAGGATTTAAAAAAATAATTTTATTTAATATGTTTATATGGGGTGTTCGCTTACTCTTGTTACAAACTCTCCCAGTAGATTCTACTTTCAAAATGAAACCAAAAAGTCGTAAATTAACTATGGGCCGAATCTCAACGGCGTATGGGTTTCAAAACCTTGCTTTAAATAAACACTGATAATTTCAAAACGAAAAGGTTTTAGACAAATCCGATGAAACTATTGAAATGAAATTAAGTTAAATTTCCAATAAGATGTGATCAATACTAACTGTGCAAACGTTGGTGAAATAAGCGTTTTAGTATTCCGAACTTTGAAAAAAATAGTTTTTTAAATTAAAACAATTTAAAGTAGTCATTCTAAACTACTATTTACAAACCTAAAAAAACAGGAAATTTCAGAAAACCAATCCATTTAATATCCTATTTAGTGATGTAACTGATTTTTTAATTGTTTTTTTCCAAGATGAAGAAATTGATGAAGGAAAGAAAAAACCGTGGTTGAAAGATTGGTAAGGTAGAAAGAATATAATAATGAAAAATAAAAAAACTCAAGGAAATTTTGAATGAATGTATTAAACGTTTTTTTAATTTGTTCTTCAACCCATAATTCTTTAATTTTTTTTATTTATTATACACATACATTTTGTGCAAAGTGACTGCAAGGGAAAATGTCTAGGACAGTATACATCCTTGTGGCAGAGGGCTTAAGTGTATTTACAGTATTTATTGATTCTTTCTCGTTTGCCTGGAAAAATATCAAATAAATTAGCACGTCTTTAAAAATTTCCTATTATCGTAAGAAAAATGTTAGAGGGATGAGACAATGATACCAAGAGACAATTAGAACAGTGGTGAAAAATTATACTAAAAACCACTTGCAAAAGAATTAATAATTAGAAAAGTTACAAATATTATATAATTATACAAGGTTATATATATTATAAATTGTACAACATTAGTCATTGACTACATGTGTACAATAGATAAGTTTGATAAAAACACATTTCTTTAATAGCTAATTTCATAAATACGTTAATAAATAAGCAAGGTAATAAATGATTACTAGTAAGTTAAAATCATTGAATAGACTTGTACAATAGTCTGACATTTACTAATTTGGTAAATAAATATATACATATATAGACAATAAAATTAAAAATTTAATCACGTATTTAATAATAATTTAATAAATAATATCACAGTGAGTAATATTCAAGGCAGTCATACTAGAATGTGTTTCCAATTTTTGTTGAGGTTATAGTTTCCTACATTCTTTACTGACATATTTGTACTCTCAGCGCTACGTTCATAGAAGGAGCTAGTGATCCTTCATCCTTAATGTATGGGATGTTTAAAATTTCGTGCATATAGTTTATACTAACATTTCTTTTTGAGGATGTAATTAACCTTAGAAATTTATTTTCAATTGTTTGTAGGCACTTTTATTGGTGTTACTTGTGTAGCTCCACACCTGACAGGCGTATACCAACATTGGTATGACTATGGCTTTGTATACAGGGAGTTTATTTTGGGGGCTCATCCCAGATTCTCTAGACATTAAAGGGAACAGAGTCATGATAGCACACTTCCCTTTATCAACCTTTTTACAAGTGTTAATACCAAAGTTAAGCTTACTATCGAGGTGTAAACCAAGGTATTGAACACTATTGCGCCATGGAACTTTTGAGCCGCCGATTCTTATAAATTCCCTATGTATAGGATGTCGTTTTGTAAATAGAATTGCTTCAGTTTTTGTTGTGTTTAACCTGAGTTTCCATCTATGGCAAAACCTAACAATTCTATGGAAGTTTCGGTTCAATTTGTTAGTAATAGCACTTACCCTCCACGATGAGCAGTATATTGCTTTGTCATCAGCATACATGGCTATTTCACAGTCTTCAATTTTTCTCCTTATCATTCCGTCAGCCACGGTGTTTTCTTTCCTTTTCATCAATTTCTTCTTCTCTGAAAAAAGTAATTAAAAAACCAATTGCACCACTAAAAAGATTATTAAATGGAGTACATTTTCTTAAATTTGCTGGTCTCTAGGGTTTGAGAAATAGTAGTTTAAAATCACCTTAGTAAATTTTTTAACTGTGAAAAAAATTTTTGTCACTGTTCTCCGTACTAAAAAGCTTATTTCACCAACATTTACAAGTTTAGTATTGATCACACTTGACTTCGGTTAAATTTTTAGGCTCTTTAACTTGCTATAAATAAATTAAAAATTTTATCTTTTTAACTTCTTATCTTTAAAAAACCCATTCTAGTTTTATCTTATTTTCCAAATTGTTTATTGGCTTGTTCTTTTATTATTTAATTTTCGGGCCTATTTCCTCGGTAACGGTATGTTGTTTACCTTTTGCTCGAATCAAAGTCCACGGTTATCTACAGGAGTGAAAGGACTCAATTAAAACTTGACTAAGTTGACAACGACCCTTCGACTACCTGAGTCATATTTGGAAAAAAAGTTCAACTTAACAAAAGTCGGAAATTTTATTATAATTAATTTTTCTCCTGGCTGTATTACTTCAACATTAACACACAACCGAATTTTTTCAAATTTATAAATATGAAATAATTCCTGAAGTCGTCGAATGTAATGTCCAATACGCTGCAAGTGCCTTTAATCAGTTCCCTATAAATAATTATTTATTCAATCATATAAATCATCGTTTAATTTACGATGGTGAAATTAAAGTAATATATTGTCTAAACATATATTTTTAATTTTTCTTTAAACAAATACAGGTTTATTATTATATTTGTTTTTTCTTATATTTAGCTTGCACCTCCTGAGGACTTCATGCCGGCAAAAGAAGCATTTTTCCCGAAATCTCTAACGCAACATGTTTAACACTATGCATTCTATATAAGATTTATAGGTGTACATGTATTCATATATAAATATTCAATAAAAATATAAAATAATAATCCTAGTAAATTATATCCTAATACTAAATATTTTGTTTTATTTTTTCAATAATTATTTATTTCTAGAGTTTAATAAACTTTTGCTTCTGTACTCCTGAAACACGTTTGGGCAATTCGTTCCAATGCTAAATCGTACGGGAATCGTTGAATTAAATTGTTAAAATTTTGGCGTGTTAGCGCTAACATTTGATATTAATAATTACAGATACATAATTCAACATGGAATCTTTACACAAATTTTCATGTTTTAAGTGATGAGTAAAAGTATAACTGACAGTTTCTACAAGTTTACTAACAAATATTTGCGTAATCAAGATGAAATAAACCTTCGAATATTCGCGAAACTTTAGAAAAATTGTATCCTTCAAAAATTGTTATCAAATTGACTTATTGAAATAAGTCTCGAATTTACAATTAAAGAATAATACTTTTATACTACTAAATAAACAAAATGCTTAATCTAAACAAACAACAAATAATTATGAGCAGGAATAATATTAAATAATATCTGAAAATATACAAATGTGAATAAACATGTTTGTAAGCAGCGGTGTCGGTAGCCGCAACGGCTTAGGCGTTAACACGGCGCTTCCAGGTTCGAATCCAGCGGCCTCCGCATTCGAACCCGACATACTTACAAATGTTTTGTTTTTTTCCAACCACCTCCCCCCAGGGGTTCATATAACCTTGTTGTTGAAATGCAAAAAAATGTATATGGAAATAAGGATCAAACAATTGAATTTTACTTAAATACAAGTCAAGAAAACAGCCTAATCTATAAAAAAAGTAATGAAATAATTATGAAAATTGTAAGCTTGTTCTTTTAGGTTTAGCAGTTTAAATAAAAACTTGGGGTTTACGTGCGTATGTAATTTACAACGATGAAGTTGATGCTATGCCGGTCAAAGTATATAGTTAGGAAGAATCTTTCTTGAAAAATGTTAGAAGGTTTGAACTTGAACTTTTAGTATGCTTTCCGTGTATATAATATGCTGAATATAGTTTGATGATTTTAATAAAACACTTTATGAGGTATCGTTTATAAATTAGTTAGTTACTATTTTACATGAAAATTGAGAGGGGTTTCTTCTGACTTACCTTTTTAGAGTCAATCGTGTTTTATTATGGGCACGCTCCGTCAAAATTCGCTCACCAGTCGGTCAACATCATCATATCTTTGACAATGTCAGGGATTGCTCAGGTGAATAAAGCCCCGATAGCCCGTAGATATAAAGCCCCGGAAGAACTTCGAAGGGACACATTTTGTACTTGGTTCTCGTACCGTGCACACTACATCGTGATGAATATATTCGATTTGAGACACGTCATCGTGAACACGTTTTGTTTATCTGTCCTGTGTTTCACGATTGGTTTCAACCACCTGAAGACTATTTGGCGAAAAAAGTAAGTTTCTTTTTTAAAATGTATAATTACGATTTAATTGGTAATTTTAAAAAAGAAATTGGTTCTATTCATTCCTTTTTTCAATAAACAAATCAGAAAAGAACTGTGTTAATAGTTCTCCTATAAATTTTTTCTTGTATTAATTGGAAGTTTTAAAGATGTGGTAATGTTTGCTTTTCCAGGGAAATGAAGGATGAAGTGACAAAAAGGGTTCAAAAGACTCGGCCCTGCTCGACTCCACCCAGCATCAACAGACCTCGGATAAACGTCACTGTCTCCAGGATTCGTCGGCCTTCCCGCAGACGTCCTGGGAAGAGAGTGCAATTCAACTTGTTACAACGGAAAAAACAGTTTTTCCTATTCGAAGGCAAATTTGTGGAAATACTCGAAACAATCACCGAGGAAACAGTGGAAGTTAGATTAAACTAAGTGATCCAAGGACAAATTCAAAAGGGACGAAACTTAAGAATTTAATCATTTATGTAACACCATGTACATCCTTTGTATTTATATTTTTGTATTTATTTTTTAATTACAGCAGTGCAATATAATTATCCTAGTAAATTTAATCTTAATAAATTGATGTTTTTTATTTTGTATCCTCTGTTATATTTTCAATTTAGTTTTTTATAATTATACAGGATTCTAGATATCTTCCCCTAGAGAAATATTATTTGGCAATATTCAAAGTGTTAATTGGTTGAAAGAATCCTGTTCTTGAGGAGGTATGCCCTCGGCGGTGTCGCTTTTATCTCGTCGGCGTCATTGTTGGATTAATGCTTGGGTTTTTGATCGATTCCAACAAGCCGAACGTGTACGAAAAGAGAAAGGTAGTGAAAAACGCTTACCAGAATATTAGGTAGATGAATCTTAAACTCTGGTTGAAATCAAGATAAAGACCCTGGGATTTATAAACATTGTTTAAATTTTACAAATACATATAAAATGTGAAAAAATATACATATAAATTTATAAAATAGAAAATTTTAGATTGAAAAAAATGAATTTATACAATGTTGGAAAATTTTAGTTTGAAAAAATAGATTTATACAATGATAGAAAATTTTAACTTGGTCAATTGACCACTAAAATGTAAATAGGTTAAAACGAAAGTTCATACAAACCAAATATTTCTCCTCTTCTATTTATTGTGCTAATTTGCTTTGAAAATATTATTGTTGTTGGTTTTATTTTA
>CM077110.1:13751822-13762558 GCA_039619505.1 Cimex hemipterus | reverse complement strand
ATTCATATCAATCGTTTTAATGATTGATAATTATTTTGTTTTCTTTTAAATCCATATCCTATGAGTAAATCAAATATTTCTAGGTTTTCTTTTAAACTAATACCCTTTGAGTTAACGATTGACAGCTTTTGGTTTTAATTTTTGGTTCGCTTTAAATTCATACCCAGTAAGTCGATAATTCAACGAAAGTTTTTATTTTTTAAGGTTTTTTGCCTCTTTGGTCTTTCTACCGTATTTATTATTTTTCAGTACTTCCATGGAGTTTAGTGAACCGTCGTAACAATGTTAACGCCAAAAGTGAAAGGATTTAATCCTTACAGATAAGTAGACAATGAGCGCGGGGCGCATCAAAACGACCCTTCCGCTACCTGTGCAACTTGTTCCCATGGAAAACAATCACCTTTTATCTTGACTTTTATTGGCAATTGCAAAACATATAATGGAATCATTTTTATTTCAACAAATAATTAAAACTAAAATATCAATTATTTTAACTGTTTTGTTAACTAATTGCCGTGAAAACGCGGAAGTACCGGGCGACAGAAGTTCATACAAACTAAATTGTCTTCCTCCACTATACAAATTTGCTTATAATTAAAAAAAAAAAAAAAAAAGAAATCGACTATTATTTTTTGTACGAATTTAACTAAAAATGAAGATACACCTGTTTTCATTATTTTCCGTTGTATGGTTTTGTAAATTGCATTTTTTTAAACTATTATTACTTTCTGAGCAATGGAAGATTAGTTGTTTTGTTGCGAACCGTGTAATAATTGTCCGCTCTAATCTTTCATTAATTGTGCAAACAACGGTGTTTTCTTATATTTAAAAACTTAGAATTTAAAAAAATCATTCTAACAACGCTATTAAATAAAACAAAACAAATTAGCAATTGAACTCTTTCAGCAGGACAAATATTTGGGTTGAACTTGGGCGCTATTTTGTCGACAGTTCTTCAGCCGCCCTTTTGTGTCTTCACGGCAATTATTCAACAAAATAATAAAAAAATACGCGCAGTTTTTGTGTAAAACGCAGAAAAGGAATGTTTTTACAAACGGATTGTTTTTGTATAAAATTAATTTGTTACAGATCGCCTAAAATTTAAGTCGTTAAAAGAATATGTCAATAACTTCATGGAAATAACTCCAAGTTTATACTCTCTAAAAATAAGGATAAAAATAAAATAAAATACAGAAAATAAGTTTATTAATAAAAAATCTGCCAGGAAATAATATTGCTAAGACATTATTAACTAAATAAATACAAATAATTTTATTTTTTTACAAATATACAGAATATTTATGTTTTATAAATTTGGTTTTTGACTAGATTCTCATCATTCGTTGTCGTCGCATTTGTTCTTTGTAAACTTCGTTCAGCCTGGCCAACAAGGCTTTCTCGAACATTGTATTGGGATTTTCCTTGGGTTTTCCAACGAATCGTTTTTTCTCTCGGGAATCTCCGCCCTCAGGACGGTTTTGGCAATGGCGACGGATCGAAGACACTCTGATGTGTGTGCAAGGTCTGCCGGTGCTAGGTTGAGTCGAATATGGCCGATTCTTCTGCCTCCCTAATGTCCCAATTGTCCTGCAAAAAAAAAAAAAAAAAAAAAAAACATAAAAAATTAGTAAATTAATAAACACTGTCTATGTAATACTCAATTTTTGCCAGATAAATCTAAATCAATTGTCAAAAATTAAAAAAACAACTTACCTTCGCCTCTGAGAAGTCTTCTTCAGATGATACCACACGAATGCGAGAAAGAGCACACATAAGTATGACATGCTCACGGTATAAGGTGTTACATAAACTGTGAACATCATGATTGTTCGATGTGCACGGCACGAAAGTCAAGCGCTAAGTGTGGCCCTCCAAGCCCCCCAGGGGTTTTATACCTGAGCGGGGGGAAAGCCATTTACGCAAACAAGACCTTTTGTGATAATAAAATTTAATAGTGAGGAGTGGAAAATAATTTTATTATAATTATATCCGTACAATTATAAAGTTAATATCAATTGTTAGCGTCTATTAATAATACATATTAATTAATTACGAACTATCACTCTGGGTAAAACTATTCAATATTAATGTTTAACAGATCAATTTAGATCTTAAATTGTAGTTATTTGTTTGTGTTAAGCTTGTATGTAAAGAAATTTCGACATAGATCGTACAAGTATTTTTTCTGATTTTCCAATTCTTCTGTAGTCTGGTCTTCAGCTGGCCCTTTTGTCCGCCTTCTTCACGGCATCTAATCGACAAATTAATATAAAAAAATTTCAACTTTTTAGTGTTATCTTTATATATATTTCTCTCTTTTTTTTAGTGTTGTACTTATATTGATATTAAATATTTTCATTTGGTTTTCACTTACAATTATTTTTTTTACAAGGCGAGGATGTAGACGTAGGAACGCCGATTTCAATTCAATAAAACATTTGTTGGATGACACTAAGTCGAAAAATATCTGGGGCTCGTAGAAGCATATACAAAATTAGACTTTTTTTTAAATTACGCTGTAAAGTCCTAAAATTCGAATTTTTGTGTAAAACGAAAAGTAAGGGGTACTTTATGCTTCCGGTATCTTTTTCTGTTTTATCCTGAATCAATTTATTATAAATAATTAATAATTATTCAGATGGGAAATTATGAAACAGTACAACGCATTTTGCAACACCAAGATTGTTTTGGTTTCAACTTAATCTTCAGATTTTTGTGCCGTCCTGTTCTTCAGGCAACCCTTTTTGTCGGCGTTCTTCTAGCATTTCATGGGACAAATTAGATATAATATTTGCAATTGGCGGTATCGCCTTTCTTCTGTCGGCAAGTCTGTTGGATTAATCCTTGGGTATTTAATCGAAAGACTAACTTACGAAAAACCAAGGCGAGAACATGCGGACCAGAATGTTACACCACAAATGAATTTTAATCTTATGTTAACGTCAAAACCGATTTTTACAGAATCAAAATTCGTCAAATTTACTCCTGTGTTCGGACGAGGGATGAGTTTGAAAATTTATCCTTACGGATCATTTTCGTCATCCTATTCTCGCTTGATTATCACTAGGTCAAATTCCAGATATTTTCTTAATTCAGAGCCAGATATAAAACAATTATAAGAAACAAACGTTAAATTATTGTTGTTACGATACATGTTAATATAACGGTATTTGGAAAGGAAAATTTCCACCGGATATATAAAATGAAAAATTTGGGAAGATTTTGTTCAATTTCAGTTTTAAAACGATACAAAACCAAATCCTTTTCTGTATAAGCTCAAAGGAGAGGACCACAAAGTTTCAGCATTTGTAATATCGTCTACAACGGATAAAATCCCAAGTAGTTATGAATTTTTAAGCGAAACATCGGGAAAATAATGTATTCTTATGTTAATCAAAAATCTACAATACATATTTCATTTACTTTTCTGTTCAAAATTGCTTCTTATATGAATATATATTCATTAAATATTTGAAAAGAAAATCGGGATGTATTATTCTAATGACAATTTTAGTTGAGATGAAAAACGTTAATTAATTCTCATGTATCAATTGGCCCAGCGGACTACGAAAGTAGTGAATTATTCATAATGATCAAATTATGTATTTATGGTTTATGTATATAAAAAACAACAGAATATTAAATCTAATTTTTCAACAGAAAGCAGCTGGGTTGTTACTCGTTTACAATTGTTAAAATTTTATTTCCGCGAGATGTCGTGACCGATGTGAATCGAGGGTGGCTTGAGTAAAAAAATCCCAAGGAGGTGAAAGTTATAAAGCCACAGAAGGGCTTCCAGGGTTACACTTTACACTTCAGCTTCGTATCGCGCACACCCAGCAATCATGATCATGGTTGATTTGTCACCCGTCATAGTAAACATGTCATATTTGTGTATACTGTTTCTCGTATTCGGCTTGTACCATCTGACGGCCTTTCAGAGGCAAAAGTAAGATTATTTTCTTGCCTACTTTTATTTGCCTAGTTGATATAATTTTTGAAATATTTTATATATCATAAACTAGCAGAGAAAATTGTTAGAAATTCGAAAAATATAATATATGCTAATGTTTATTTTTGTAGAAAAACTACCAAGTGCTATGATTCTCCAGCGGCGAAATTGGTTTTCTCATGTGCAACACCCATAAGCTCATGGAAACCTTCTCTAAATTCCCATGTTCGCTCAAAAAGGACTTGTCGAAGACGGCCGGAGAACGATGACGGCCCTCATAAAACTGTTGGAAAACAGCTTTTCAAATGTGACGGAAAAGTGGCTGAAAACACCGTAGAAAAAGTCGAGGAAGACTTTGATATTGATAGAATCAGGTCAGAATTCTTTTAAACAATGGTTCAAATAATTTGCCTAACATTTTTAGCATGTAATAATTTCTTAATGAGAAAAATGTGTATTTTTATGCTTTGTTACAGGAAAACGGTGAAGAATTGCGATTCTCCAAAAGCAAATTTGAGTCTTTCGTGCTCTATACCCGTGGGAAAATATCCTCAACATCACTCGAAAAAAACTTGCAGGCGTGCTTTGGACAGCACAGTCAGAACAGTCGGAAAACAGCTTTTCAAATGTGAAGGGAACAATGTAGAAAAACCCTGTAAAAAATTCGTGGAAGATATGGACGCGGTCAAGAAGGAGATACAAAAGCAGATCAACCGTCAGAGAAGTCTTAGACTGTAGGGAAGGCATCAATGTGTATATTGTATATACTATTTATGTATATATATTTTAGTATCAATGACAATGTGCAATATTGCATAGCTTAATAAATTTATTATCAATTTCTATCTTCTGCGTAATTTTTCAATTCTTCTTTTCGTTAAAAACATGTTCACCATACAGTCCAATATTCAAGGAATTTTCCTAACCTATTTAACACCAAATTCTGGTTAAAAAATGCGAATATTTAATGTTAATCTGTTGAATAATTGCGGTGAAGAACGCCGACAGAAGCGTCGGCTGAAGAACACTCGTCCTGTACCACCTGCATTCAATTGTTGTTTATACTACTAATTTTTTAATAAAATAAAATAAAACAAATTTGATATTTTTTTTTATACCAATCCTTGTATCCTTTAATCGTTCATTCGTTCATAACTGAACGTGTAATATGGAATAGCAAAGAACACCTTTCTTCCGGGCTTTCCAAATTTCATAAAATGTAACAAATTCATTTATTAATTATGCAGCTATCGTGAGGTGCGGTATGGTGTATGCACCACGATACACCAGACCGCATCTCATGATATCTGAATAATTATCCATTAACGTCACTAATCTCTACACAAAATTCATTTATTTTACCTAAAAAAATGTATTTTTAAAAATAAATTGATAATGAAATTGTCCTAATTTTTATAATACTGTATTTATGACTCTTTTACAATTATTATTTTATTTTGTTTAAAAAATTAGAGTTACAAAATAAACGCGGATAAGCCCAACATGGATACTTTGAAATTTTGAATAATATATTTCTATTATAATATAGGCAATTTCTTTAAAAAGTACTTTTTAGTTATTAAATTACGAATGAAAAAAACGGATATAATCTATATGCCCCTTTACTAATACCAAAACTTTATAAATTCCTATTTATTTGATAATTCGAAAAATTCGACCATTTAATTATAATTTTTTTAAAATTTTTTAAAGAATATTTTTGAGGTAAAATGGAAATGATTTTGTTTCATTATATGAAATTTGAAAGCCCGGAGAAAAAGTGTTCTTAGCTATTGCATACTAGTACGGTTATGAACAGGTAGCTGAAGGGTTGTTTTGATGCGATCCGTGCTCGTTATCTTCTTATCTTTGGGAATTAAACTGAACCCTTTCATTTACAGAGTAAACAACTTCCAGCAGTTCAATAAACTCCTTGGATGCTTTGACAAATAATAAAAATAAAACATAAAAAATCTGTTTAACTATCAACCAAAAAAATCTAAATTTAAACCATAAACGGTATGTGTACAACAGTTTTGAAGTAAAATACATTCATACTGTTGTTAATTATAATCTGGCATATACTCTTATAATACACTTGGTTTAATATATTTTACTAATTAGCCATGTGTCTCAAACGATTTCAGGTCAAATTTCAAAATTAATAAACACAATCAGACTTTTCTTTTTACAATTTATTTTGTACCGGCTGGCTTTGTTTTACTACTTTTATTTAATTTATTCGATATTGAAACATATACATGCAAAGGGATTATCGAACTAAAGGAGCATGTTAGTTGCGCATGGAAAGGATAAAATGTACTTCCGGCAGACGGTTTCAATCGGAATCAATGTCGTCTAAGATTTGTTTTTGTTTTCATTTCTGTTATAATTTATTAGTAAAACATGTTTTGTTTATGTAAAAAGAAAATCATTTTTCGCTTTATTATTATCATTTTGGCTCTATGCTAAGGCGCAACTGCCATTTCAACATTTATAGTTTCTCCCATTCATTCGAGGGTAAAATGTTTTACATAAAGACGGGAATGAACGATTAAAGGATACAAGGATTGGTATAAAAAAAAATATCAAATTTGTTTTATTTTATTTTATTAAAAAATTAGTAGTATAAACAACAATTGAATGCAGGTGGTACAGGACGAGTGTTCTTCAGCCGACGCTTCTGTCGGCGTTCTTCACCGCAATTATTCAACAGATTAACATTAAATATTCGCATTTTTTAACCAGAATTTGGTGTTAAATAGGTTAGGAAAATTCCTTGAATATTGGACTGTATGGTGAACATGTTTTTAACGAAAAGAAGAATTGAAAAATTACGCAGAAGATAGAAATTGATAATAAATTTATTAAGCTATGCAATATTGCACATTGTCATTGATACTAAAATATATATACATAAATAGTATATACAATATACACATTGATGCCTTCCCTACAGTCTAAGACTTCTCTGACGGTTGATCTGCTTTTGTATCTCCTTCTTGACCGCGTCCATATCTTCCACGAATTTTTTACAGGGTTTTTCTACATTGTTCCCTTCACATTTGAAAAGCTGTTTTCCGACTGTTCTGACTGTGCTGTCCAAAGGACGCCTGCAAGTTTTTTTCGAGTGATGTTGAGGATATTTTCCCACGGGTATAGAGCACGAAAGACTCAAATTTGCTTTTGGAGAATCGCAATTCTTCACCGTTTTCCTGTAACAAAGCATAAAAATACACATTTTTCTCATTAAGAAATTATTACATGCTAAAAATGTTAGGCAAATTATTTGAACCATTGTTTAAAAGAATTCTGACCTGATTCTATCAATATCAAAGTCTTCCTCGACTTTTTCTACGGTGTTTTCAGCCACTTTTCCGTCACATTTGAAAAGCTGTTTTCCAACAGTTTTATGAGGGCCGTCATCGTTCTCCGGCCGTCTTCGACAAGTCCTTTTTGAGCGAACATGGGAATTTAGAGAAGGTTTCCATGAGCTTATGGGTGTTGCACATGAGAAAACCAATTTCGCCGCTGGAGAATCATAGCACTTGGTAGTTTTTCTACAAAAATAAACATTAGCATATATTATATTTTTCGAATTTCTAACAATTTTCTCTGCTAGTTTATGATATATAAAATATTTCAAAAATTATATCAACTAGGCAAATAAAAGTAGGCAAGAAAATAATCTTACTTTTGCCTCTGAAAGGCCGTCAGATGGTACAAGCCGAATACGAGAAACAGTATACACAAATATGACATGTTTACTATGACGGGTGACAAATCAACCATGATCATGATTGCTGGGTGTGCGCGATACGAAGCTGAAGTGTAAAGTGTAACCCTGGAAGCCCTTCTGTGGCTTTATAACTTTCACCTCCTTGGGATTTTTTTACTCAAGCCACCCTCGATTCACATCGGTCACGACATCTCGCGGAAATAAAATTTTAACAATTGTAAACGAGTAACAACCCAGCTGCTTTCTGTTGAAAAATTAGATTTAATATTCTGTTGTTTTTTATATACATAAACCATAAATACATAATTTGATCATTATGAATAATTCACTACTTTCGTAGTCCGCTGGGCCAATTGATACATGAGAATTAATTAACGTTTTTCATCTCAACTAAAATTGTCATTAGAATAATACATCCCGATTTTCTTTTCAAATATTTAATGAATATATATTCATATAAGAAGCAATTTTGAACAGAAAAGTAAATGAAATATGTATTGTAGATTTTTGATTAACATAAGAATACATTATTTTCCCGATGTTTCGCTTAAAAATTCATAACTACTTGGGATTTTATCCGTTGTAGACGATATTACAAATGCTGAAACTTTGTGGTCCTCTCCTTTGAGCTTATACAGAAAAGGATTTGGTTTTGTATCGTTTTAAAACTGAAATTGAACAAAATCTTCCCAAATTTTTCATTTTATATATCCGGTGGAAATTTTCCTTTCCAAATACCGTTATATTAACATGTATCGTAACAACAATAATTTAACGTTTGTTTCTTATAATTGTTTTATATCTGGCTCTGAATTAAGAAAATATCTGGAATTTGACCTAGTGATAATCAAGCGAGAATAGGATGACGAAAATGATCCGTAAGGATAAATTTTCAAACTCATCCCTCGTCCGAACACAGGAGTAAATTTGACGAATTTTGATTCTGTAAAAATCGGTTTTGACGTTAACATAAGATTAAAATTCATTTGTGGTGTAACATTCTGGTCCGCATGTTCTCGCCTTGGTTTTTCGTAAGTTAGTCTTTCGATTAAATACCCAAGGATTAATCCAACAGACTTGCCGACAGAAGAAAGGCGATACCGCCAATTGCAAATATTATATCTAATTTGTCCCATGAAATGCTAGAAGAACGCCGACAAAAAGGGTTGCCTGAAGAACAGGACGGCACAAAAATCTGAAGATTAAGTTGAAACCAAAACAATCTTGGTGTTGCAAAATGCGTTGTACTGTTTCATAATTTCCCATCTGAATAATTATTAATTATTTATAATAAATTGATTCAGGATAA
Organism: Cimex hemipterus; assembly: GCA_039619505.1. Lineage (NCBI taxonomy): Eukaryota > Metazoa > Arthropoda > Insecta > Hemiptera > Cimicidae > Cimex > Cimex hemipterus. The sequence goes on along the minus strand of CM077110.1, from coordinate 13,753,558 downwards.
AACAGAAAAAGATACCGGAAGCATAAAGTACCCCTTACTTTTCGTTTTACACAAAAATTCGAATTTTAGGACTTTACAGCGTAATTTAAAAAAAAGTCTAATTTTGTATATGCTTCTACGAGCCCCAGATATTTTTCGACTTAGTGTCATCCAACAAATGTTTTATTGAATTGAAATCGGCGTTCCTACGTCTACATCCTCGCCTTGTAAAAAAAATAATTGTAAGTGAAAACCAAATGAAAATATTTAATATCAATATAAGTACAACACTAAAAAAAAGAGAGAAATATATATAAAGATAACACTAAAAAGTTGAAATTTTTTTATATTAATTTGTCGATTAGATGCCGTGAAGAAGGCGGACAAAAGGGCCAGCTGAAGACCAGACTACAGAAGAATTGGAAAATCAGAAAAAATACTTGTACGATCTATGTCGAAATTTCTTTACATACAAGCTTAACACAAACAAATAACTACAATTTAAGATCTAAATTGATCTGTTAAACATTAATATTGAATAGTTTTACCCAGAGTGATAGTTCGTAATTAATTAATATGTATTATTAATAGACGCTAACAATTGATATTAACTTTATAATTGTACGGATATAATTATAATAAAATTATTTTCCACTCCTCACTATTAAATTTTATTATCACAAAAGGTCTTGTTTGCGTAAATGGCTTTCCCCCCGCTCAGGTATAAAACCCCTGGGGGGCTTGGAGGGCCACACTTAGCGCTTGACTTTCGTGCCGTGCACATCGAACAATCATGATGTTCACAGTTTATGTAACACCTTATACCGTGAGCATGTCATACTTATGTGTGCTCTTTCTCGCATTCGTGTGGTATCATCTGAAGAAGACTTCTCAGAGGCGAAGGTAAGTTGTTTTTTTAATTTTTGACAATTGATTTAGATTTATCTGGCAAAAATTGAGTATTACATAGACAGTGTTTATTAATTTACTAATTTTTTATGTTTTTTTTTTTTTTTTTTTTTTTTTGCAGGACAATTGGGACATTAGGGAGGCAGAAGAATCGGCCATATTCGACTCAACCTAGCACCGGCAGACCTTGCACACACATCAGAGTGTCTTCGATCCGTCGCCATTGCCAAAACCGTCCTGAGGGCGGAGATTCCCGAGAGAAAAAACGATTCGTTGGAAAACCCAAGGAAAATCCCAATACAATGTTCGAGAAAGCCTTGTTGGCCAGGCTGAACGAAGTTTACAAAGAACAAATGCGACGACAACGAATGATGAGAATCTAGTCAAAAACCAAATTTATAAAACATAAATATTCTGTATATTTGTAAAAAAATAAAATTATTTGTATTTATTTAGTTAATAATGTCTTAGCAATATTATTTCCTGGCAGATTTTTTATTAATAAACTTATTTTCTGTATTTTATTTTATTTTTATCCTTATTTTTAGAGAGTATAAACTTGGAGTTATTTCCATGAAGTTATTGACATATTCTTTTAACGACTTAAATTTTAGGCGATCTGTAACAAATTAATTTTATACAAAAACAATCCGTTTGTAAAAACATTCCTTTTCTGCGTTTTACACAAAAACTGCGCGTATTTTTTTTATTATTTTGTTGAATAATTGCCGTGAAGACACAAAAGGGCGGCTGAAGAACTGTCGACAAAATAGCGCCCAAGTTCAACCCAAATATTTGTCCTGCTGAAAGAGTTCAATTGCTAATTTGTTTTGTTTTATTTAATAGCG
>CM077110.1:13741393-13751812 GCA_039619505.1 Cimex hemipterus | reverse complement strand
ATAAAACCAACAACAATAATATTTTCAAAGCAAATTAGCACAATAAACAGAAGAGAAATGTTATCATTATTTTTTTTTCTAACAACTTTGGTATTAACCCATTTACATTTTAGTGGTCATTGGACAAGTTACTTCTTTCATTTAATTTTTCTTTCTTTGTAAGGTCTTGAAAAAAAGGATCGAAGTCACGATAGCTCAAGTGGTAGAGCAGCAGCGTTTTTAGTCGAAAGTCGTGTGTTCGAAAACCGCTCGTAACGACTTTTTTAATCTCAACCAAGACCTTACATCTGTCACCCAGATCTGAAGCAGCTCCTTTTGTTCACGTTCTTTACCAATTTAACGAAACAGTTAATATTTAATTGTTGACTGCGTTAAAAGCTCAGATAAAATGTTTGGTGAGCTATCATAACAATTTGAGTAGGAAGCATTGTTTTGTTGCACCCCTTACCCACTGTCTACTAATCTTTGAGGATTAAATTAAATCCTTTGATTTTTGACGTAAACACTTACTTACTCGCATTGTAAAAAGTAGTAACCTGTGTTGTACTAGTCTGATTTCTTTATAAGTAAATCTTAATAAATACAATTTAATATTTACCCAGAAATAAACATTAATTGTTATGAATTATGATTTTTAAACATCAATATTGAGGATTGTTCGCCTGTACTTATTCCTCCTCTACCCCCCCCCCCAAAAAAAAAAAAAAATTTGCAAATTTACCACCAACTTAATAATTGTAACGTTGTTATGAATTTATATAATTATGAATTAACATTATTTGCCCTTTCTCTTTATCAAATTTTATTTCCGTAAAACGGCTCGTTTGCAATCAATGAAACACTTTCTCGCCGTTAGGGGTAGCTCAGATAAGAAAGTCCAAAGGCTCACCTCTCCGTTGGTATATATAGCCCCGGAAGGGCTTCGAGGGCCAATTTTTCACTTGGATCTTGCATTGTACAAACCTGGACGTCATGAAAATCATCGCCAAAGTGACACACTTCACCGTGAACCTGTTTTATTTGTGTAAGCTGTTGTACACTTTCGGCACCTTCCACCTGAAGACTCTTTGGAGAGAAAGGTAAGTTTTAGTCATTACCATTTAGTCTGTTATTTATTGTGAAATTTTAAAAAGAAATTGGCCATTTTTTGTTCTATTATGGCTTTTTTTCCATAAGAGGGTTAAAAATCAACTTCTTTATTAGTCATCCCTCTAACATTTTTCTTACGATAATAGGAAATTTTTAAAGACGTGCTAATTTATTTGATATTTTTCCAGGCAAACCAGAAAGTATCAAGAGCACCAAGGGGGACAAAAGGATCGGCCATACTCGACTCCAACCAGTATCGACAAACTTTGCACATACTTCAGCGTCTCCTCGGTTCGTCGCCCTTCCCGCAGACGTCTTGCAAAGAGTGTACAATGGAATAAACGGTTTTTCCAATTCGAAGGTAAAGTGGTGGAAATTCTGGAAACCATCACCGAGGAAGCCGTGACTGCCAGGCAGAACAAAGGTTTCCAAGATCAAAATCAAAGAGAACGATGAAAAATTTACCCTAAGTCACAAAAGTAACATATTTAACACTGTATATTATGTACATTTATAATTTTTTAAATATATTTATTCCTATATTTTTCATAATGACATTGTGCAATACAATTATTAAATAATTATAATTATTCTGTTTTATTTTTCTCTCTATACTCATTTCTACAGTTAAAAAATATTTTATTAGCTCTCTGCTTGTCATAAGTGCTAAACATGTAAATATTTCTGTGCACTGTTAAATCGTGAGCGAATTATTGATTCGCTTGTTTTAAAAATTTCGATATTTAACGTTTTTGTATATTGTGAATTAGTCTTGTGTAATGGATGGAGATATTTGAATTGGCATTTAAACAAATTCTAGATATGAAAGTCTAACAGTTTTAGTTAAAAATAAATAAATACTAGACAAATTAAAATTTCGAACTATTGAAATTTTGTAAATCAAACTAGTGTATTTATTATTTATATAAATAACAAATTATTATTTTTTCAAACTTTAACAAGTTTATTATTTTATTAAAGCCCGTTGTATTGTTAGTATTTCATTACCGCTAGGAGGCGTGACACGCGTAGAGGGTGGCGCAGGTAAGAAAGTCCAGAAGGGTGTAATTCACAAAGCCCCAGAAGTGCTTCGAAGGCTACAGTTCGCACTTGTCCTTCGTACCGTGCAGACCTAGCCGTCATGATGATCATCGTTGATTTTTTACCCCTCGTCGTAATGCTATCATATTCGTGTGTGCTGTTTCTCGTATTCGCCTTCTACCATTTTAAGAGTAAGAGCAATAGGTAAGTTTAAAACCTTTCATTGAAATTAATTATGTTTTTATTTCAAAATGAATCCAGTAAATTTTAACTTGCAATAATTTTAGAAATTTTGACAAATATTTACGATTAATATGTATACTAATGTTAATGTTTTGTTTGTTTTTTTGCAGAAAATTGATCAAGAAGTACGATTCGCCTCTGGCAAAATTGAATTTCTCATGCTCAACACCCGTGAGCGGATGGATATCTCAGCCAAATTTTCAACTTTCCTCGATAAGGACGACTTGCCCCATGGGACCGGGGAACGAACACGACGCCCTCAGAAGAGTCAAAAGACGGCTTTTCCAGTTTAAGAAAACAGTCGTGGAAAAACCTTTAGAAAAAATCGAAGAAGTTGTTGAAGTAGAGGAAAGCATCGAGGCCAAAGTCAACAGGCAGATCCAGAAGCAGATTCTTCGACAGAAAAGACTCAGATTTTAGCCAAATACGCCACTCTGTATATTTCTTGTATATTATTCATGTATTTATTTTTTTATACCAATGACAAGGTGCAATAACTAGTACACTACTCTGTATATACTGTGTATATTATTTTTGTATTTATTTTTTAATAGCAATGGCATTAAAATATTGTTTAACTTAATAAAATTATTTTTTTACTTGATCTTCTAATTTATTTTTAAGTCGTTATTTGTAAAATAAAACACTTTTTTGTTCTGCTGAGAAAAAATACCACAACTCATTTCAAACCCGAAACCTTGTTAGAAAAAAGTCTATTATCCCACTTTTACGTAATAAACGCAACTATTTAATGTTTATTCGGTGTTCAAATGACGACAAAGGGCCAGCTGATGGACAAGTATAGAAGAACGCGAAAGTAAACGTTCATATAAAATTCCGATTTTCGATACAAATCGTCCATTAACAACTCCCAAAAAATGTTTACGCTTCTAATCGTCTTTTGTCCGCTTATCGTCTCTTTTTTTTTCTGTTGAAAGCGTTTCGTCTTTTTGTAACAATCCTAATAGTTAATCCACAAAGACGCCGACGAGATAATGGCGACCATGCGGAGCAAGATGACAAAAGGGAATAAAGAAAATATATTTTTATGAAAGGTATTGGTCGGGATAAAAAAGTCAGTGTCACCAGCGGGATTCGAACCCACGAACTTCGGTTAATGACGCAGCTGCACTACCACCTGAGCTATCGCTATTTAGATCCGCTAAGACATTTCCCATCGTTACTCTCACCTCTGGAAATTTGGAAAATGGAAGCTCTGAATGAAAATTTTTTGAAAAACTGCTCTTTAGCGAATCGCTTCGTTCCATGTTAAATCCCATGAGGAGAACCCTTGACAAATTAGTTTCAAAACTATATGTATTTTTGAAAGAAATTGTTTAAATTTTGCAGGGAAAAATATTGAAAACACATATTGAGTATTAATTGTTTAATAATTACCGTGAAGGAGAATGGACAAAACGGCTGGCACGAGAAAAGGATTGTCAAATAAACGATAAAAGTTGCTATTTTATCTTTTTAAGTCGACGCAAAATTTGACTTAAATCGCGACGAACTGTTTGTTGCTGATTCCTAGTATATTTGGAATATCAGAAAATTATACATGTTTATTAATAAACATTTATAAATCAAAATAAAATAAACCTTCGAAAATTCGTTATAACTTTAGAAAAACTATATGCTTCTACGCCTTACTTAATAAATCGAAAGCATAAAACAGATCGGCTGGTTTTTAAGCCCGAAATAATAATTAAGTGATAAATAATGTAATGAAGATTATTTTTGTTTGAACTTGCATCTTCCGGTTCTTCTGTCGTTCTTTTCTCCAACCGGCCAATGCTATGCCTCCAAACATTCCTCCCCCCCTCTGTTACTGAACTAATTTGTCGTGAAACGATTTCTGGATACTGGTTTTCTTTTAAATTCATATCAATCATATTGATAATTGATAACTATTTTTATTTTGGGTTTTTATTTATTTATATCCTATGAGCTAATGATTGACAACTATTTCTTGGTTTTCTTTTAAATATCTATTCTTTGAGTCAATAAATAAGAGCTATTTTTTTATTTTATTTTAAATTCATATCTGTTAAGTCAATGCTGTGTATTTTTTTTTCTTTTAAATTGATGTACTTTGAGTACATGATTGGTAATTTTTATTATTTTTTTGCCTTTTAAAAATATGCCCATTTAAGTTGAATTACACTGCTATTGTTTTACTTTTAAATTCACATGCTATGAGTTAATAATGACAACTATTTTTTTAAAATCTTTTTTAAATTCATATCTGTTAAGTGGATGATTGTCTATTTTTTTGGTTCTACATGATTGGCAATGATTTTTTTCCATCTTTTAAATCTATCCCCATTAAGCTGAAAATGTATGTATCACAGGAGCAATGAGAACAACCCCATACTAATGCATTAGTACCTTCTAAACCTACCTCCGCTAGAAATATTTATATGAGGATAGGCTAGGAAATGCTCATTTATGCTCCAGAAAAAATCAAGTTGGATTGGAAGTAAAGAATTCGGGCTTACGACCATAATTAGCAAAATCAGACACCCATTATTACAACTGTCTAAGTGGCCCTGAAAACATTCTTTACAACATCCTACAAAGTCTCAATGGACTACAAAGGAGAGCATAAGATACAATGATATGACAGATGGCTCCAAAACAAACGAAGGAACCGGATCGGATATTTTTTGCACAAACCCAAGATATGAGTAATCAAACATATTAGGGGAGTTGCTCACTTTGGTCTTTCAAGCAGAAAGACATGCTTGAGCCCTGGAAAATTTTAACAGAGGTTACACAGGCAAAAAATCCCCATAAGATCTAATAGCCAAGCAGCGTAAAAGAATCACATCAAAATTAGTCAATGAATCCAAAACCTCCTAACTTGGAGAAACGCAACAACCACGCAATATCATGGGTGCCAGGGGAGAGAGGAATTTTGGGTAATGAGAAAGCAGACAGTCTGGCCAGAGGAGGATCTGCAAGACCATACATAGGCTGGGAACTTTTGGGATTACAAAAACATATATAGAATCCTCCATTTCAGAATGGATCCAAATAAAACAAATGGATAAGTGGGTAAACTCTAGTGGCTCTAGACACAGTAAACTTATGCTGAAACAACCCTCACCAAGACTGACAAAATTACTGCTGCAATTGGAGAGGTAAACTCAAATTAGGTCTAATTAACTGGTAATCTGAGAAAACGTCTACATTATATGGGCAAATTCAACGATCTGCAGATTATGAAATGAGGAGTAGGAAACAGCCACCCATATCATCTTCAAATACAAAGCAACAGCTCAATTGAGATTTAACCTAACAGACAAAAAAAAACTTAGGGAATCAAATTGTAGCAGCGATAGTCAATAACCTGATACTTCCAAGAATAAGGATTGATTCTATTGCACTGAACTAAGGAACTAGGAAGGTACAATGAGCCAGAATGCTGCGGTGCTGGGGAGCACAAACCCTGCTTCCTTGTATCCTTATTACGATACCATACCATGGATTTTTAATGACATGACAACAATTTCTAAAACATTATTTTAACCTCTACCTTATACACTAAAATATCCTTTACATATATTTTTAAAATTTTGGAGCAACACTTTTTTTTGTAGTTACCTGTACATTGTTAAGATATGAGTTTTGAATGAAAAGTAAATGCTGTTTGGTTTCCTTTCAAATTTTCTATTCCATCACTTTTAATTATTTATAAATAATACTGAAGGTTTTGTTTTAAAGGATGAAAGATATTCTTTTTTAAAATTTGTTTTCCCTTTTAAAGTCACTGAAGTTGTCCAGTGTTGATTTATTTTTTAAAGGATGAGTAATATTCCTGATTCATAAGTAAGTTTTAAGTGTATATGCCGAAACAAAATTTTCAAGGATGAGCAAAAAATTGTTTGGTTTGTCTTTCACTTGTCGATTGTTTTTTTCTTTTAAAATCAAAACATAATATGGTCAAGTTTGATGGCACAATAAGATACACTTTTTAAAAAAAAATTATTTTTTTATTTTGTGTTCCAATGTAAGAAAATCTATAATTCAAAACTGAATTTAAAAGGTGATTAACCATTCTGTTCTTTCAAGTTTTAAAATGGTATTCGTTTTAAAGGATGTATGACACCTATACTGTGAGTCACATCTTAAAATAAAGATTAATGATAAGGACCTACAACAGATCAAATTAAATCAATTATAATTTCTTAAATATACTTATAGAAAAAAGTGACAATTTTATTATTTTATATATAACAAATAATATAATCGCGTTATACAAATTTAAAAAACCAAACAATGGTCAAGAAATAACGAAATTCTTTTGAATCATAACAAATCCTGGTCCTTATTGATTATTAATTTCCAATAAAAATCCATTAGTACAGATTGCTTGTCCCAGTACTCATACCTTCACCTCCACTGTTAACTTTTGTCATAAAATTTTAAAAATTTCAGCGTTATTTTTAACTCAAAGCTTTCATAGCATGTCCATTTGAAGCTCTACTCAAACCTCCATTATCTTCAAAGCCTTAGCTTTTTCAGTCAGATAAAACTAGAATACTCCTTATTAAATCCCTAATAATTCCTTTATTCACTTACTGTAGAGTTATTTTTGCTCATGTGCTCATCACTTTCAGATTGCTAATTTCTTCTTTAGCAGCAACCTAGCGAACCAAGAGATCGTATATTAACTGCTAGAACTATTACTTTGTCCTGCTCATTGGCCCTTGAAGGGCTTTGCAGGTGACGGACTTGCTACATTGCCTAGTGGTGGCTCAATTCCCTTGCTGGAACTTTGCAATGCCGAAATGGCGTTCCTAGAAGAGGTGTCCAGTTGGGATTGGAGGAAGAGCATTGAAGTGATTGCCAGTTTTTTGCCTTCTTTTTTCTTTTTCTGCTTTCCTTTCATAATGTAATTTCATATTCAATCAAATAATTAACATTTTAAATAATGCATTATTGTCATAATGTATTTGTAGATTTTATGATTATTATTAATTTTTAAGCACATTTTAATGGCATTTCACGACATGAAAAATTTAGTCAAAATGTTGCTTCTTTGCTGGTGTCCGAGGGGATTGAAGTCACGATAGCTCAAGCGGTAGAGCAGCGACGTATCGGGCTGGGCTGAAGGTCCTGGGTATGAATCCCACTCGTGACACTAATTTTCAATCTCAAACTTTAGAAATAGAAGAATAATTAATACGGTCAATTAATACGGTTAATCTCTTTTCTATTTTGTTTTAATTTTGTTCGGGCGCCATTTTGTTAGACTTTAAGGGTATTTGTTGAAACGAGATTAATATATAATTTTGATTAATCAAAATTAATTGTAATTATTTTAATTATTACAATTATTTTCAGAATGTGAGGAATTTAAAAATAAAAGGCACTGTAAGGGAAAAAAAAATTAATTTAACTTAATCGCTTCTTATCTTCCAAAATCAAATTTATACTTCTTTTAAAAATCTTTTAAATTTAAATTAACACAAAAAAATAAAATCTATTCACCTTGTAATACTATATAAAAAAACTTAAAATATAATTGAGACATATATAAACTAAAATAAACTTGTGCGCAATCCCCAAGGAAATAAAATCAAGGAAATGTGGAATAGGAAAGAACTCACGGGATGAGTGCCGTTTTCTTGATGAGCTTGATCAGAAGTTTCTTTAACAAGTACAGTTGAAGCAGATACGTCTGGTGTGGATCGTTCGCTGTTTACCAATCGAGTGTCCTCTGTCCACCGCCTTTTAGCCTTCCTGCCCTTTTGCCTCCGACAGGTTCCAAAGTCCTTCTCGTTCCTTTCGATTTGTTTGTCTCTCCTCTAAATCTTTAGCTTTATCCTTCAGAAATGCAGGGTCAAGACTATGGAATTTGTTTACTCGGGATATATGTTTGCTTCCTCGCTGGCTTATTTTAGGTCCGTGGCATCGGACTTCTTAAAAACAACATGAATCACCTCCTTTTTTCCCATTTACCTTTTTTCTTTTTCTGATTTTCTTTCATCATTCATTTATAAGTAATTAATAATATAAAAATAGGAGGGAAAATTCGAAAAGTTGTAGGTTTTGATGGGGGGAGGGGGTGTCCGAATGGATTGAAGTCACAAGAGCTCAAGTGGTAGATCAATGGTATATTGGGCTGATGGTTGTTGGTTTGAATCACGCTTGTGAAGCCAATTTTTCACCTCAAACCTTAGATAGATAGAATAATTAATATGGTCAATTATGCACTCCTCTAAACCTTTAGCCATATCCTTCAGAATTGCAGGGTCAAGGCTATGGATTTTGCTTCCCTGGGATATATGGCTGGCTTGTGTCAAGTACAAGACATCGGAATTTTGAAAAATGACATAAATTACCTTCTTTTTTCCCATTTACTTTTTAACTCTTTTTGGTTTTCTTTCATAGTGGTTTCATCATTTTATTATAAGTAATTAATAGTTTAGAATATATTATCGTTTTGTGTATTTTATGTGTAAAGAGCCTTTCAAATGATTTTGGAAAATTTTGAAAAAAATTGAAAAACAGATGACGTTTAAATAAAAAGAGAAAACCTAATAAGTAATTATATTACAATTAACTAATATAAAACTATATAAATAAATCTTACTAACCCTGAAACCAGGTTTCTAGAGAGATTCAGGTCCCCGACGAGCTATAAACTTGAACCCAGTAGACTTGTCTAATCGTCAAAAAACTTATCAAATTGAACTCACCTCACCAAAAACACTGGACTGACAAAGGGACGTCCTACCTTCCACAACACACCACTATCATGCACTTATTAAAGCAATATGCCTCTAAACTTTGGTTTTTTCCCGGAGGGAAATTCTTGCTTGTTACAACTTTTATAGTCTTATTATTGCTGTTATTAATTTTAATATTTTTATATATTTCTAAGTGGGCTCAGAGACTTATTTTGACTTTTAAAATAAATAAAAATGTTAAAAATTCATTTTTGAGGTTTTTATGGGATTTAGTGTTTGAAATTTGAATTTTGGCGGTCTCCGCTTGTCCTGCGGAACAGCTGATCTCCCTATCGCTGCCGAAAGGGGCGAAACGGGCCTCACAGCGGCCGGGAGGCGCACCAGACCGAGTGGAAACAGAAAAGTGCAGACGTCGCCAGTCATGTCGTTTAAGTCAGAAGTATGCGGTTTCCATTGATGAAGAATCGGAAACAGCCGTCGGCTCACAAGCTAGGATGAAGTATAGCATGAAGTGCGAGAAAACCAAAAAGGACGGCCAGCCATTGATTGATGAGGAGAGTTTCGCTTCCGAAGACTCCGCCAAGGTAAAAGACCCAGAACGTTTATCGATCTTACCATTCCAACCCAATTTTCCCCATCAGGGGGGCCGAAACGGGGTGACCCGACTTAAAAAAAACACACTCACAACAAAGGACTTAAGGACAAATCTGTTTAAACGAACATCTCGGAAACAACCGGATGAACTTAACACTTCACACTCACACTCACACAATAAGCAGGCCTTTCACCGGTTTTTCCTCCTTAACCAAAAACTCCTGTTTTTCAAGAATTAATCAATTAAAACAAAAATCCGGAAGATCCACGTGAAACTTAAAAAAGAATTATTTATAGTTACACAGAAGAATACAAATTTAAAAATAATGATTTCAAAAGAAGAAAATGCCTGTTGTTCCATTCCCAGTTTAAAAAAAAGGCATCCATCAAGTTCCAAAGACAGTTTTAAAACTAATATCCATTAGGCTTAGTTAATGGCTTCCCCTCCCAGAAATACCTATTAGCTTTTAAGTTCCTCTCGACCATAGAGTTCCAACATAATTCGACACCCCTGCACCTTATCACAGGTTTTTCACTCTTTGCCTCGTTTTAAATATGATTCATTGTGGTTTAGTTCCAAATGATGAGTAACACTTGTTTCCGGTTCAAGAATTTATGGGTTTTACAGGACGAGCCGCATATTGTCCCCCTTTTAAGTACCCGTTATGTTCACCTGACTATTAAAAGGACGAGTGACACTTGTTGTTTTTTGAAAATTCGTATTTCTTTTAAGTTCATGGTACATATTTGG
>CM077110.1:13722507-13741383 GCA_039619505.1 Cimex hemipterus | reverse complement strand
TACTCTTCTGAACAGAAATTAGTATCCGTTAAGTACTAGCCAAAAAAATGATGGTTGTTAATATCACCTGTTGTGTTAAATTCGTGTCCATTGTATTTAGGTAAAGTTGAAATTGGTTTTTAGTCGAACATGAATTAAATCCCGAGAAAACCAAATTGTGTTTCCGTCAACTTAAGGCATTGAGTTCAGTTGTCTTATTTTCTTATAAGCAACTTCGCGATGCTGGAACTACGGAAACCGACTCGGTATTGCCACCCTTAACGCAATTTAATTACATGTAATTCAAGGGTATTCGAGAATGAATGGGATTTATGAGTTTTAAATTGATTTTTCGTGTTTTTTGCTTCCGGTTCGAGTTTTGAAGGATGTGTCGCAATTTTTCCGTTTAAAGTTCCATCCTTTTGCGTCAGGTTCATGTTTTAAACTGAGTCAGTTTAACTGACTTGTCGATATTATTTTCCATTTAAAGTCCCCTTTGCTTAAGGGTCGAGTTTTAAAGGATTTGTTGCAATTATTTTCCATTTAAAGTCTCCTTTGCTTCAGATTCGAGTTTTAAAGGATTTGTTGCAATTATTTTCCACTTAAAGTCCCCTTTCTTAAGGTTTGAGTTTTGAAGTATTGGTTGCATTTTTTCCATTTAAATTTCCATCATTTTGTTTCAGATTTGAGTTTTAAATATAATAATTTATCCCTTAAAAAACGGTGGATTATTTTTTTTTATTCTTTAAGTATGTTTGTTTTGTTTAGATTTAAGTTCAAGTCGAATTTGAGAATTAATGAGAATTGTTAATGATTGTAGCAATTCTTACCATTTAAAGGCCTCTTTGCTTCAGAATCGAGTTTTGAAGGTTTTTATTGCAATTTTTCTGTTTAAAGTTCCATCCGTGTGATTAAGGTATGAGTTTTAAGTAATTATTACTAGGTTAATAACATATCAGAGGATTAGATTTTGGACGATTTGTTACATTTTTTCCATTTAAATTTACATCGATTTGTTTCAGGTTCGAGTTTTAATATAATAATTTATCCCTTAAAAAAGTTGGATTAGTTTTTTATTCTTTAAGTATGTTCGTTTTCACTTTTTTTTTTTAAATTATTTTTCGCATCGCAGTTTGAGCAACGCCATTTCTTCGAATTCTCGACCTTAGATTTTTAATTCAAGTCGAATTTGAGAATTGTTAGTATTTGTCGCAATTGTTTACCATTTAAAGCTCCGTTGCTTAAGGTTCGAGTTTTGAAGGATTTGACGCAATTGCTCTCCCTTTAAAGTCCCTTTTGCTTCAGATTCGAGTTATAAATATAGTAATGTTAAATTATTAATTTTTCAAATTTATTTACAAATATCCTTTTTGTTTTGCCGGCCGTAGATTTAAGTTCAAACGAATTTGAGTATTAATGAGAAATTGTAAGTTTTGATGGATTTGTCGTAATTTTTCCTATTTGAAGTTCTGTTTTCTTCAGGTTCGTGTTGGGATGGGTTCATATGGTTTTTCAATTTAGTCGTTTCCAATTGGTCCGTAAATGCGTTTTTAAAGGATGTGTTTTTCCTCCATTTAAAGTCTGATACCTTTGTTTAAAGTTTGAATTTTAATGGATAGGTCGCAATTGTTTTTTCATTTAAGGTCATATCCTTTTTTTTTTTTACCGATATGGGTCTTGCTGGATATGTCCAAACTGTTGTCCGTTTCATATCTTATCTGTTAGATTCAGGTTGGAATTTTAAGTAGTGTCGCTATTGTTTCGTATTTAAATAAAGTCACATCAGTTTTCTTCAGGTTTGAGGTAACAAATGTAAATTTGTTAAGCGACCGATGTCGTCCCAATTGTTTTTACAGCTTGAAAACAATCGGTCGAGTTGAAATGTGGACATAGGTAAATATGTTCAACGAATTGATGATGAGTTTTACACATCGTTGTATGCAGTGTGGTGGAATGAAGTCATGAAGTCCACGTGGGAACATTTGGCTTTAATAAATTGGAGCCATTCAGATTTTATAAACGAGACGATGAATTATGGTCAACAGAGAACGGTTGTTGATATAGTCGAAAAGAAAACATGGATGAATGTCTACGTTGACTATAAAAAAATTCTTCTTCTTTTAAAAAGTTTATCGTTCGCCCGTTGTAAATGACTCGAAAAGGAGCTTATAGGAGAAAATATATATCGTTTCAATCTCTAGAGGAAAGAAGCACTACGTAGGATGAAATAAGGCAAAGAAGCAAATTGCCCTGGGACTCAAAGTGCTATTAAATTAAATAAATAACCGTTGCAAGTTGAGAAACGAGTTTTCATTTTTCTTTTCGTCTAAAATATTTCGATTAAATGCCTCCGAGTGAAGAACAGTGTAGATAAGAACTAGAAAATTGATCAAGGCAATAAGTAAAAAAATATAGAACAGCGTAATATATTTAAAAAAATTAGCAATACATACTAAAGTAATGTTTTTAAAATAATATATGCTACAAGAAAGTTAGAGGAATTATTTGAGATCAAAGAAAAGCTAAAAAAGGAGAATTAGAAGCACAGGGTTTTCAAAAATATAATAAATTTATTGCGTGATTCATAGAAAATTGTAGGTGGATTTTATTGGATCGTAAATATAGATGTATCTGATACAGAGGTTTTCTGTATCATGAAATTAGGTTTGTAACCATCAGGTTCATTTTTCAAGAAAAACGCAAAGAAGCAAAAAAAACCAAAAAAATTCTCTTTTTCGATGTAAAAAGCTGGTAGGTCTCGTTTTTTTTTAGAAATTTCAAGAAAAACGCAAAAATCTGTAACATCTTTATTGTCTCTCTTTTTCGATGTAAAAGCCTCGTAGACACCCTTTTTTACGAATTCTCCAAGAAAAACTAAAAAAAAAAAAAAAAAAATCTAAAACATTTTTATTGTCTTTTCCGATGTAAACGGCTCGCTTGAAGTACACGTTTTTACGTATTTTTAAATAAAATCGCAAAAAAACCCACAAATTTTAAAACATTTTTATTGTCTTTTTTGATGAAAAAGGCTCGTAGGACACTTTTTTAATGTATTTTTCCAGAAAAACGGAAAAAAATTATTGTCTTTGTCAATGTAAAAGCCTCGTAGGCACGTTTTTTCAAGAAAAACGCCAAAAAAAAAACCGAAAGTACAAAAAAAAATTTATTGCCTTTTTTGATGTATTATTTTTCAAAATGTATTTTTCACGAAAAACGAAAAGAACAAAAAATGGAAAAATCTTTTGTCTTTTTCGATTTACAAGGATCGGAAGCACGTTTTTTTTCGTATTTCAAAGAAAAACGAAAAATTGCAAAAAAAAATTGTATTGTCTTTTTTGATGTAAAAGGCTACAAGGGGCGTGTTTTTACATTACATTAAGCATTTCCATTTTCCATTACATTTTGTAACTTACATTAAGGGTGGTTGAAGATGGTTAATGATGAGTAGGGATGGTCTTCCTAACCACCCTTAACTCTCCCTTATCATACCTAATCCAAACGATAGCTCTAACAAGTACACCACTGAGATGGCGAAGTGCCGTATGGGCGATCAAAACTTAAGATCATAAGAAACGGCCAAACGAAAATCCACAGAAGGATAAATTTCATTTGTTATTTTTCCAACTTTTATTGTTGGGTTTTCCAAGTGCCTGCATTTTGAAAGCTGCAGCTCAATTCTTTTCCTGCGGGGGGTTTTACCTGTCGTTCTCTCTCCTTTGAGTTAAGTTGAAGTCTTTAATTTCCTTGTTTTGGATTGGTTATATTACATCGAAATATTATATATAAAGATTTTTTCGGCTGGTCTTCTAACCCCAAAGACCCCATGTAGAAGTGGTGATAGCGAGAAGTAAGAGAGGCGAAGTGGAAGATTGTTAGGGTTGTTGAATGAGGGGTTAAGATTTGTGGGTGAACCTGTCTAGGGACGATGATCACCTGTGATGACCCAGCTGGGCGGGTCAGCGTGATAATCGTTTCCAAGGGAAACGAAGTTGGATTACGAACCCTATCACAACGGCGGGTAACCAATTAAGATTTTCAAATCAGTCTATCCGTAATATGAAAACTATTTTTAAAAAATGAGAAGTATTTACGATTATCTTTAGTACAGGGATTACTTGACATTAAATTAAGAAAAAGGAGAAAGTATCAAGATTAAGAACAAGTTACAATAACGAACACAATTGGAACAAACAAGAAAAACAGTGCTGTCTACTTTTAGGTAATAAACGTGCAATTGAAAGTGTAAGTTAAAAAAATTCAAACGGCAACCCAGGCAATGGCTTATGATGAGGAATAGCATTAATAGTTAAATTATAAAACATAAACACTGACAATTTTGAAAATAAACATAAAAAAAACGAAGAAATTGAAAACAGAAGAAATCGTGGGAAACCTGGAATAGCAAAATAGGAATAATAGTAAAGCTAAAGTTATTGAAAAAAAAAAATTTGACAGTTTCCACGCTGAACTAAAAGAAGTAGGTTTAAAAATAAGAACACAACTAAGGATGGATGAGAAGATAAGTGATCACATTTCCCGACAGTGTTGGCTATAGATAGGAATGTTATACGTCATGTAAGTTATACACCATGTAAAGGTTTCACGCTTGGAAAGAACGATGGTTGATAGGGAGATTATTTACTGTATTGCACTGTACTGACGGGTAGAAATTTTACGTACTATATTCTTGACAGTAATGGGTAGGAAGATAATATACCGTACTGGTCTATATTGATGGATAGAAATTTTACATACCATTTTTATTTAAATTAATTAATCTTTATGAAAGGTATTGGTTGAAATAAAAAAGTCAGTGTCACGAGCGGAATTCGAACCCAAGATATTCGGCTAAATACGCCGTTGCTCTACCACTTGAGCTGTCGTGACTTTGATCCGCTCGGACACGAAGTTCCCATCCCAACCAACACCTCTCGAATTTTCCCTCATTTTTGCCATTATTCAAGGTTATATATCGTATTGCACTATACTGGTGGGTAGTAAGGTTACATGCCGTATTTCACCATACTAATGGGTAGATGTTAAATACTATATTCATGATAGTGATGGGTAATAAGATTACATACTGTATTGCACTATACTGATGGGTCGAAATGCTATACTCACAATAGTCTAGGGATGAACGATGGGTTGGAAAGGTAACTCTCCACATTTCAAGATAGTGATGGGTAGGGAGATTACACACCTTACTTAACGATAATGCAGGTTATTTATTACCAAATTAGGTTAAGATAAGTAATATCAAGGTATACATTGGGAAAACTAGTATGAGTCCTAGTAAAATTTGGAAATGTGTAGATTAGAGACCGTTAATCGATAATTATTCAGATATCTTGAGATGAGGTCTAATGTGATGTTGGTTTCAGAAAAACATTTTCTTTATCGTGCCAACGTTTCGATCTTTATTGAGATCATCTTCAGGGCTGAGTGAGTGGCACTCTCAACACGACACGCAAAAATGGCACAAGTACACAGAAGAAAAACACTTTGAGCCCTGAAGATGATCTCAATAAAGATCGAAACGTTGGCACGATAAAGAAAATGTTTTTCTGAAACCTACATCACGCCAGACCGCATCTCACGATATCTGAATAAGTAAGTAAAATATAGAATAATCCATCGGCCTCATGTAAAGACAACAAAAATGACAGCAAAGAATAAAATGTGTAGTTAGACTAATATCTAGTTAGTTTAGAAAATATAATTATATTCAAGACTTTGTTTTCTTAGATTTGTAAGGATTATTACATTTTCGGATTTGAATGTAATCGAATTTTTACCGGTTTTCCTAAGTTTTGTCTTGGGTCGCAGATCGGTCTACCTTTGGCTTGGTTTTTATCCATTTTTATCCCGTTCCTTTGAGGTGTTGACAAGCAAGATAGCAAAAATAAAAGAGATTGCGTTGCAAATTGTTCTATAAACGAAAGACGCCAAAAGAAAAATGTTTTCTTTTGATCATCGAGGTTTCAACGGGGGGGGGGGGCTGCTTTTATTTACGTTTGTTTTGGATTTTGTTCGGAATCAGCTACGGAAAATCTGTCGAGAATCTGCTGATGCTGTTTTTTTTATTCTCAGTTTACCCCCTAGGCCTACTATCATCCCTGCCTTCTGCTGTGAATTGACCTGCAGCAGGATTCTTCCGATCGATTGCGTACAGTACTTTTCACCCTGTCGGTCAACCGTTGCGCGTTGAACAGTTCCCGGCCTCAATACAAACAGAACACTGCAAAACATGATTACTCCTCTATTATACGTAATAGCAACAAAAAAGCTGGAACAAGCGAACCCAGTCAAAAGGTTGATTCTTTCACTTGGAAAAATAATAAATCAGGAAATTTGAACATTTTCTCTGATTCTAAGCTTGAACAGCAAAATTTGCTGAGGGATCTGTTTTGCCTCGCTTGTTTTGAAGTTATCTGACCGTATATGCCACATAACCGAGTATATTCAAGAATGAAACAAGTTCAAAAGGAAAAATATGCTCGAGCAATTATTAACATCAACTTTAACCAGAAGAAGTTTCGTTCTTGTATCCATTTTTTTCTCGCCAGTTTTGAAGTTAGCTGTGTTATACGCCATACAACAGGACTTTTAATATTCGGTCAAATCTTTGATTATCAGTTAAAACGTGAACGAATTAGTCGTAGGAGTCAAATAAAAAACTCAAAGAAAGATGGGAAGTCGAATTTCACGATAATGTAGGTTAGGAGGGTTTTTTTAAAAATGGTTTATTGGTGGTTGATGCAGAATACGAATGCGTAAGCAGGTCTATTGCGGTACCCCTTTAGCCATACCTCGGAAAAGCGCTGGTGCTTCTTCGTGGATCTCCTTATGTATGAGAAATGTTCTACCGAAGTGACCAACGATTTACATTCGCAATGGATATGTGCGAGAGTCTCTGGTATCCGTCTCAGCCTTGCTCATCTTCTTAAGGTCATAATTAAAAGGGCATTGGCTGGCATAAACGCCTAAAATTCTCCTCAAATCCTGCCTACTTAGAGAGAGAGTAGTTCTTTCGCCTTATACTTGTAGTATTTATAGAGGGCTTCAGTTTTTCCAGTTCCAACTTAATCTCACACTTTACACCTAGTTCTGGTACCATATGTGAGAGGGGTTTCCCCTTTGGCTAGTTGGTCAGCCTGTTCAATTCCTTCCATGCTTTCATGTCGGGAAACTCACATTAACGTTGAAGTGCTACGCGCCATAATTCACGTTTAGAGTAGGGTAATAATGGAGAGGAAATTTACACTCCATGTTTGACTGTAGTGATGGCAAGGGAGGAACACGCCATATTTCAATATAGTGATAGGTAGGAATGGGTCGCTATTCCTAAATCTTATTATATATTCACTACACAGTAGGTTAGCGATTGGTAGGAAGGTTACATACCGTATTGCGCTATACTGATGGATAGAAAATTCACCATAGTGTTAAATAAGAAGGTTGAAAACCATATTCACCATAGTGGAGGTTAATGATAGGTAGGAAGATTACAAGTCATATTCAGCATAGTGTGGGTTAGTGATGGGTAGGAAGGTTACATACCGTAGTGTACTATTGGGAAGAAAGGTTACATATTATATTCACGATAGTCTAGATGAACAATGGGTTTGAGAGCTACTCTCCATATTCCACGATAGTGATGGGTAGGAAGGTTACATACTATATTCACGGTAGTGATAGTTAAGAAGGTTACAAACGATATTAACCGTAATGTAATAGGCTAGTGATCAGTATGAACGTTACACACTTGATTTCATGATAGGGTGGGTTAGTGATGGGTGAAATGGTCACTCTCCTTATTTCACGGTAGTGATGGTTATGGAGGTCACACGCCACTTTTCACGATAGCAATGGTTAAGAATGAATGGTACACTTTCTATGTCATGATAGTTTAGATTAGCAATAGGTAAGTTAACAAGACATATTTTACCATATTGTAGGTCATTGATGGGTCGAAAGGTTATACTATACATAACGACTGTGATTGACGAAACAATTATAAGAATAATACCGGTTCAGAGAAAAACATTATAACCATTTTTCTAGTTTTGGTCTTTATTTTGATTATAAGCTTAAACCTGGCTTTCAATAAGTCGTGGATCCGTTTTGTCTAGCCTGTTTTGATAATGTGTAAACACATAATGGCAGGTGAAGAATGTATTGTCAGTTCCTACGGTATTCCGGACAATTTATCATTGGCCATTGCTGAGATTTGTATGGTCCGCTCTGTTTCCCTTGTTTCGAATTTTTTTAAATGCAATTTGGGCAGGGAAAAGGGGCATATTTTAAATGTTATAAACAGTTCGAAAGCTAAATTTATGTAAGTTTTCAGTGCTTGAATTTGGAAAATCGAATCGTAGGTTTTCTTTCCTGAGTCAGAGAGATTTCGTCTCCCAAGGCTCGTCAGTTTCAATCCGGTCCAATCAGACCCGATGGGGAGGTCAATCGAGGGTCTTCGATCGGGAACAGTCTGCTAATTGCCACACGCGCTGACGCATTTTCTTTCTTTTACATCGGAAGAACAGCTCTGAAAACCGTCTATGCAACAGTGTGTACTATCATTCTTGTTTATCCCTTAGGCTTGACACTCCTTCGCCTCTTTTCATTCAACGATCGCCTTCTGTCAGGCTGAAAATAAAACAGTGATAGATAATTTTCCCCTGGAGGTCGGAGAGAAACCGTCATCGAGTTTTATTTTATCTCCATTTATAAACCTTTTTCCAGCCTCGGGTGGATTTAGAATTGATAAAACGAGGCCGAGGAATGATGGACATCGGTTGACATGGTAGAAAATAGACGGGCGGGGTATTTGATTTGTTTGCCCGTTTTTCTTCCAGGTCTCTTTTCTTCTTCCTATTTTCCTATCAACCCCGAATAAATATTTGTTTCGACCAGATTGCTCAATCCCGCATTAGAATTAGCTTATCCACCGGGGGTATAGTCAGGACGTGTTTAGAAAACACTACCACCACAAAAAAAAAACTTTTCATGCCATCATCACAATTTGATAAATGTATTTATTTTTGTGTTTATTTTTTGATTTGTTTTCTTACATATTTATTTCCCAGTTTCCCTTTTGAGCTCTCTCCTTTCTTATCTCTACTTCTCTTTTTAATATTTCTGTTTGTCTTTTTTCTCACAGTTTTACTGTCTTTTGAACTATACGTAACTTTCTGCCTTCGTCCCTTCTACCCACATTACTACCTGCATTATTGGCTTTGCCTTTTCTGCTTTTATTTTTACTTATTATCTGTTTTGCCTTTATTTCACCATTTCCTCAATTGTACCGTGTTTTCTTCCTACCTTTCAATTTTTTTTAAGTTTATTTATTTTTGTTTTGTTTCTGTGCTTGTGTTATTTTTTATTTGTTTTCGATTTTCAGCTATACGAAAACCAGCTTTGTCCTAACACCGCTTACCAGTAAGTTGATCAATTTTTGTGTACCGACTAAAACGCGACCGGTGGCCCCTCCGACCTAGGGCATCGCCAAAAATAACCAATCTAACCGCATGCCCTTTTAATTGCAAATGGATGTCGAATTTCGAGATAAGATAAGTGACTCATACCACTTAAAACTAATCAATCTAATTAAAAAATTGTTTACACGAAGGTGATTAAAGGATGGTTAGACCAGGGGGGGACTTCAAAGCTTGGCCACGATCGGTTTTATACATGAAGGGTTTTTTCCTTCTCCAGCGCCAAACCAACCGCATTTTATCTCTGCATATTATCTCGAGTTTGGCCACTTGACAAATATAATTTTCATAGCAGTTACCTCACTTCATTTCATAACAATTAGTAATTTTAAGAAAAAAAAAGGAGTCAATGTACTTAGATAACTAAAAAACCGAACGAGGCGTGGAATTTAATGAAAAACGCGAGATTATGCGGATCCAGTGGATCCAGTGGAACGGAATACACCTTTTATGGAAGAAAAACCCGCATTACATGCTTTCTCTTTTCATCTCTACAGTACTACTTTGTGTTTAATCCTCCGTTCTTTTCCCCCCACAATGTTGTTACCTCTGTTCTCTATATCTTGACCATGTCTTGTTACTATTTTCTCTCAATCCCAACTATGTTCATTTCTTATTCCCACTACTCCAAAACCGACAAGGGCACGGGGTGCTGGAGTTTACTGGATGAATTCAAAGACAGTACTGATGGTAATCCTACGTCATATCACCGACTTCCAGTCGGAAATCATAGCGATTGGACACTGCGTCCAGGAAATAAAAAGGCTAGATTGTACATTCCCGGAAGATAATCTGACAGTCAGTCAACACTAAAGGCAAAAAGTGTTTGGAATTGCATGGAGGACCTGGCAGAAGCCAGCGACAGTTATGACCTGACGTTGGCATGGGTCCGTGGGCCATAGTTTGACATGTCGACCAAAGAGGGAGCCAGCATGGATTTTTAGGTCCCGATCCCTACCGTTGCTTAGCATCTTGCCACAAAAGAGGATTCTTAAAAATGGAACCTTAATCCAAAACCTGGTGGAACAATATCACAGGCACGAGGCAGACAAAGAGATTCATTGAAGAGCTATTTGCAAAACTTACAAAAAATTAGTGGAAGCCAACCGCAACCCAACCAGTATTCTGGTTGACTTCTGGCCAACTGCCATTTAAGAAAGCACATGCAGAGGATAGGAGTACAGACGGAAGAAATACTATAGAGGTCCTGCCAGGCAGAGGAGGAGACCGCAGAACAAATTTTATGAGTTTGTGAAGGTCTATGTAGGTGCAGATTCTTGCAAATAAGACAGAAAAAGCCACAAGCAAGATCCTACACAAAGGAGCACCTGGCAAGGCTATGGAGGTTGATGACCTGACGCTGTCCAGTAAGTTATAATAAAACAGGAGAGCACAGTAGCTACTCAGGTCGAGGGTAGAAAGCCTTTTAGGTTCGTTTATCCCTGACTTTATAACCCATCACCACTATGATAACATCTATATATCTTTTATGTTTACTGTTCGTTTTATCCGGACTCTGTTATTTATTCTTCAATGAATCTCGACTTTTTTTTTTCTTTTTGTGTTATATTTATGCTATATGTAATTTTGCTACTTCTCATTCTGATTGTCTACTTGAGAATAATTACACTTAAAAATCTTGTATCGATGGTTTAAAAAATAGTTTATTCCCTAGGAAAGCTGATATTTTTTATGTTACTTTAGTCATCGTACGGATCGCACGTTTAACGGCCGGAACGATGCGACACCGAGTGGTGATAAAAGGCGCGTCGAAACAATGGTGAAGTTGAAGTCGCCCGTGAAAGGACTTGATCGATACAAAACAAAGCACCCGGTGTGCCACCCGTCGGGTCCTATTCGAATCTCTACCTTCAAAAATTCAATTTTTGACGAAGCGCCCACCTCCCAGTGCCGAGGTTCGACTAAAAGGGGGAGGGGAGGGCGTTGTAAATAATTCATTGTACGTACTCTCTCATCGATGTCCTCAAAAACAAAAAAGTCACCGGCTTCTTTTTGTTAAAACAGACCTTCAAACATTTTAAATTTTTCTATTTTTACCCTTTTATAAGGGATAAAGACAGAAATTAGCGGGCTGTAAAGATTCAATATTAGGTTTCATCAGAAATAAAAAAAGGATGATAAGTCCTAGAATTAGTGATGCACCTAAAAAAATTTCATCCTACAAACAGTTATCTTATATCTCAGAGTTGGACTTATTTAATTAAAAAAAAAAAAAAAAAAAAAAAAAGTGTATGTACAAATTGCTCAACCTCTTACTCGCTTAAGCTTTACCATTTTTCGAACACGAGTGCAATGCCAATGCGTGTTTAGTATTTTCTTAAATTTACGGCGTTTTTTAAACGAGATTTTACCAGGACTGAAGCTTTTATGTTTTTAAAAATATATTTACCCTTTATTTACTGTTTATTATCTAAATTATTTATTTGGTAGAATTTTCCTATGTTGATATGTCTTGCAGGTTTGCGGTTATATTATACTTACACGTGTATATACTAGTGTCAATTCACCCATGCAATGCGTGTTTAGTATTTTCCCGATTCGCGGCGTTCTGTCATTATTCCCATTTTACTTACGTTTCCTCCTTCGGTAAATTTTTTATTATTTGAAGCAATTGCTTGTTTATATATCTATTGTTGACTTTAGACTAACGTTAATCATTTTCCGTTTAAAATTGACTCTTGTAGCAAGGTCAAGGCGAAATGGTATTTTGCAGTTTCTATTTTTTTTAACTGGTTATAACTTCATTATAAATTTGTATACGAAAATGGATGTGTTATTGTTCCTCTAGACTTTAATAAATCCATTCATTCTCTTTGGACATTAAAAAGAAATTTTCCCCAAGAAAAACAAAAATAATATAATTATTATCGCGTTTAGTTCGATCCAGTTTTAGCTTTCCAGTCACAGTTAAATCGGCCGGAGAAGAAGCCGGCTTAAATTACCCAAAGGCAATTCGTCAAAGTCACCTAATGGCCCACTTATAAATCCACGAGGGTGGCTCCACTCCCCGATACTTTCGATCCGGAAAATTTTAATCTTTCAAACCATCGACCCTAAGTAGAACCGTTGAAAAATTGCATCAGGTTGTTAATTTTTAATGGGCGATTCAATTTTATTTGGGCTTGCAACGCGCCTGGGCCATTCGGATAAAGTTTCTTCTTGATTTATCGCCTGGTTTTATTAGTCCCTCGAAGTCTTAGAACTTAGAAAAACACCTGGGCCCGCCTCTTCTCGCATTTTTTTTAAATTAAATTACACTTCCACTGAAATATTGGGTTGAAAATAATTCGCCATGGTTGAGTTCGGTAATTTTAACATGTTTAAAACTCTCAAAGCCACAATTGATGACTAATCTATCTTTTGACCTTTAAAAGTTTCTTTTATTCTTCTTATTTCTTTTAATTACTCTTGTTAGTATGAGTACTTACGTCAATTTTATATACCAAAAATAAAATTCTTCATACTCTCCCTTACTGGCAGGTTGAGCACTATGAATAATTTTTTACAATTAATTAAGGTTTTTAGTTGAGATAAAAAAGTCGATGGCACCAGCGGTATTCGATCTTATGTGGTTCAGATGGTAAGTTAGTGTCGGAGTGGATCGAGGTCACGATAGCTACCACTTGATAGAGCGGCGCCGTATCAAGCCGAGGATCGTGGGTTCGAAACCCGCTCGTGTCATCGACTTTTTTTATCTCAACTAAAAACCTTAATTAATTGTAAGATATTAATTGGGCAAGCGGACCACGAAGCTAGTGAATTTTCTACAAATAATAGTCTGGGGGCGTCGGTGGCCGTAATATTCAGTCTTTGACACGGCGATCATCAGTCCCGGATTCGAATCTAGTGGCCCTGCATTCGAACCTGGCATACTTACAAATGGGATTTTTTTCAAAAACACCGGCACCCTGATGGTTTATACGACTTCTGCTATTGCGAACCCTCGTAAAAAAATGAAAAAAAAAAGTCAAACGCTTGGACTGATACAACCTTTCAACACACCTGTGTATGACGGTTTAGTATTTTGATGATTTACGGCGTTGTTTTTTTTTTTAATTGTTTTCTTCGTGGAACATTGTTTCCCACTAATTTTAAACTACTTAAGAAAACGTACTGAATTCTGCAACGTTTGCTTGGGTCAGTTCGTTTTCGCTGTTTTACTCGTGATCAAGCTTATTGATGATTCACTAATTTTCGTGGTCCGCTTGGCCAATTATTGTAATACCTTTCAATTAATGGCAAAAAGGAGGGAAAATTCAAATGGTGTGGTTGAGATGGGAAGTTAGTGTCCGAGTGGATCTAAGTCACTATAGTTCAAGTGGTAGAGCTGCGGTGTATCAAGCCCAAGATCGTGGGTTCGGATCCCGTTCGTGACACTGACTTTTTATCTCATCTATAAACCTTAATTAATCGAAACCTATTGATTATATAAGCGTACTACACCTTGCCTTTGCGGGTTTAGTATTTTATCGATTTTCCTTTGCTATTTTAATTATCCATGTTTACCACCATAGACCTTTTTTTTCCCCCCAACAGACTTTAAACTACTTAATAAAACTTGATTACTTGAACTCCGTTACGTTTGCTCGGAACAGTTCGTTTTCCCTGTTTTACTCTTGATAAAGCTTATTAATGAAATGAGCTTACGATACACCTTGGCCTTGCTGGTTAGGATTTCATCGATTTTCCGTAGCTCTTTTAATTGTCCATGTTTACCATCATAGACCATTTTTTTCCCAACAGTCTTTAAACTACTTAATAAAACTTGATTACTTGAACTTCGTTACGTTTGCCCGGAACAATTCGTTTTTTAAGGTTTGTTGATGAAATAAGCAGACACTACACCTTGGGCTTGCGGGTTTAGTATTTTGTTGCTTTCCCGGTGTTTTTTTTAATTATCCATCTTTCTACCAGACTTACTTTTTTCCCCCAACAGTCTTAATGAAACTCGATTCCTGATCTATTTACGTTTATTCTGATTTAACCATGCAACACGTCTTGGCCTTGCGGGTTTAGCATTCCTCTGCTTTACGACGTTTTCTTTACCCCACTTGTCTTTCTTATAGGGATCTCCTTTAGTAAATGATGAAATTCAGATGGAGGCATCAAGTCGGCCTTTGTTTGAATATTGTTTTTCTTAAAAATAGGTAAAATATTACAATTCGCCATTAGTAAATTTCCTGTTTTCTTTGACTATGTCCTTCAAGGGACAATGAGCGTATTGTGTATTGGCTGGTTTTCCCTGTTTTTCATTTTTTTTTAAATTATTTTCTATTTTGCGGTCTTTCGTTACGAGCCTGTAAAACACTTCTCGTTTGAAATCCGATACAGTCCAATTTTTAAACATTCGCCTGGACAATTACTGTTACAAAGTTCTGTGCTGGACCAATAAATTTTATTCAAATTGACTCGGTTTCAGCACGTTTTCCAAAACTATTCGTCAGTCGGGAGTAGAATTTTGTCTGTATTTTTGTCCTTTTTTCGGCGTTCTATAACAAGGTGAATCGTTACATTCGCAGGTTAATTATTATACATCAATAAAGCTAATTATTGTCCCCATTGTTCTGTCAAGGACTCGTTTGATTCTTTTCCATTACGCAGACAAGGACGAATTCGTGTATTCTACCTTGTTTACAATTTTCGACTGATTCTTGACAATCAAAAACAAAACAAGGCTGTGATCGTGATGAATTAAATTTCAGCTTTTTAACACTTTTTACCTTGGCGGTGTAGAATTTGCTTGGGTTCACACCCACGTGCATGCACAGGGATGTATTGGCACATACAGAGAAATAGGCAGACTAGAAGGCTAGAAAAATTAGAGGGTAATGAGAGAGAAAATATATTGAGAGGCAGAAAGTGAAATAAGAAAATAGAGAGTGAGGGAAATTAGATACGCATAAATCGAAAATTTAGTGAATAATCAACCTTACGATAGCTTTTTTTGGTCTCGGTTTTTCTCCCGGCCCATTTCTTCGGCCCTTGGCAGTCTGACACAATCCGCGAGTTTTTCCACTTTAAAATTGACGTCGCCAGTGAATATTTTCCCCTTTTTTCCGATTAAGTGAAGGGTCGGAGATAACTGCTACCCTGTCCAAATCGTCGGATAAGGAAGATTAGATTCGGTTCGTGTCCAGTTCCGAGATGACGTCGTCCGAAAGCAGTCCGGCCCTTTCTCTCGAGAGTTTGGACGTAGTGTACGTAGAGCGCAAGCCTGGGGCGCTTGATTTGAGCAAGTTCGAGGACATCGAGCTTGAAGGGAATGGAGGCGAGGAAGGAAAGGTCGGTTCTCGATGATTGTCTCTTTAATCATATGCACAGATTAAACTGTCTCCTTGTCAATTCCACACTTCTTTCCTTCGCCACATGCTCAGCTCCGTCAGTATCTTTGTATCACGCTCATTGACTTTATAGACCTTAAATGTATTACTATCACTGTATCCCCTCTCATTCTCATTTACTTTTTTTACATCATTACCATACCTAATAAATTCATTCCACTAATCCCAGTCTATCACCGTTCCTCTTACCACAATCACTCACTTCATAACACTACTATTCTATGTACCTATATATCACCACACGACATCATACCATTCTTCTTGTATATTGGATACCCTTCTATATTCTATGTACCTATTTATCACCACACTACATCACACCATTCTTCTTCTATATTGGATACCCATCTATCTTTATTCTATGTACCTATCAATCATCACACCATTCTTCCTCTATATTGCATACTCATCTATCGGTATTCTATGTACCTATCTATCACCACATTATATCACACCGTTCTTCTTCTATATTAGATCCCCATCTATCACTATTCTATGCACCTATCTATCACCACACTACATCACCCTATTCTTCTATATTGGCTACCCATTTATCACCTCCTCTCCTATCACACAAACTGACTTGATTGCACTGCCATTCTCTTATCTGCCATATCTGCCCCAAACTAAATCACTTCATGCCACTACTACCGATCTATCACATCCGTCAAACCACACTCACTCATATCGTTCCAATTTTAGTATATGTACCGCCGAAGCGAGTACCACTCACTCATATCATACTTTTTGTGTGTTCCTATCCATCGCCATCTCCCCTACTCCACTCAATCACACCACTCCGTGTACCTAGCGGTCACCACTACACCTACCCCAAATTCATTCCACCACTACCAATCTATCACCATTTCTCCTACTACCCTCATTCACACAATATCTGTTCTATGTACCTATATCTCACCACCTACCTAACCCAACCTTATCATTCCATCACTACCAACCTATCACCATTTCTCCTACCACACCCAATCACTTCTTTCCACCAGTACCATTTGATCACCACTTCTCCTACCACCCTCAGTTACTTCAATCCATTTGATTGTTTCCTATTACCAGATTTACTTACATACTTACTCAATCCCCTTTCCTACATATCACTCCGCTAGCTAACACCACATCTCCTTTCACATTATCACTCATTTGAGATTCGATCTACGGCAGCACTCTTATTTCTGTATCTTGTCCATTCTGCCTCCCTTTACCTAATAAGTTTCTTTCCCGGCTTAAACTCCTGTGCACCATCCCAATGCTTTCTTTCATACTTGTTACTAGTTTTGCATTTATGTAAAATAGCGGGTTCAACTTCATATTAAGTGGAAAGGTTCAAATTTGTGTGGGTTTAAAAAAAATCGCCCGGTTTTTGTATTATTCCGACAGCTTCGGTCCTTGAGTTTATATCGAGGTGGACGAAGCCCCGGATCCGCTCCAGTGCTTCCGGACCTAGAACCTTCTACAATCTGCGATTGTGCATTGAATCCCGGCCCCGGTTGCATTTCCCTTCCCCTCCCCGTTCGTTCGTCTGGTGATGACACCGCAGGCCCCCACCAGCACCGAGGACCCGGTGGGGAGCCCTCGGGGGGCCCCGTTCAGTTTTCCCCGGTTCCGACTCCTCGCGGATGCCCAGGCGGCCCCGGCATGGACAACAAAGGGCTCACTATTGAGGACGAGGGAGGCGGCGAAAAGCCGGCCGAAAACCAGGCCGAAGTCCAGCAGGAAAAAGAAGCCGTCAAAGAGCCGGAGGACAGCCCGAAGGTTGGACCTTTTTTATACATATATCGTATCAATATAAACACAGGAAAAGGTCTTAGGAGGAGCAAGACATCTTTTCTTTATCTGCAAACACTTCGCACATTCTATGTAAACTTGGGTGAAATTGTCAAAAGAAAGTCCGTATTTTAATAATATATTGTTGAAACAAGCTTAACTTTCAAGAAAGCTAAGCAAACTTGATCTCTGATCATCATTGATCCGTAACTGCGAATTATCAACCAAGCGACGAAGAAAATTTCGCAAATTTGCATCAATTCGGGCAAATTTTAGCCTGGAACTTGAAACTTTTAAACACGACGTGGATAAATAAATAGAGGAAAGAAGAAAAAAACGTATTATCGGCGAAAAAAAATCAATTTCACACTCTCGATGAATAGTCGAGATTTTATTACCTTAAATCTACCAGAGTTATCTTGTCTAAAATTGGGTTACCTTTATAAAGTTCGGCAAATAAAACATCTCGGCACGAGAAGGTCGAGGGATGAAATAATCCCATTATTGAGCTTTTATTGGATGTAGTGATTCATTTTTTTAAGCCGTGTGATACTGAAAAATAAGATTTTCTTTTTCTCCAGCTCTCAAATTCGTTTGACTTGCGTCACGGTTGTAAATTGGTGATCGTCAAGGTGATTCCAGGAAGGCGTTTTCCCCGGTAATGAAAGGATGTACCTGTGGGAAACGTCCCCGGGCCCAGAAGGTGGCGAAGAAATGGACCGAATTTCATACGAACTTTATAGGAATTTTTATATCGTAATTTCCTTTATTAATTGAAAGATTGAAATGCCGTGAAAAAAGAAATTCTGTAGACATTTCAATGCGTGCAGGATATTTGACACTATTTGCCATTCTCATTACATTGAAACAGACATAGAAGGACACGCCGATGCTTACGCTAAAAAAATAATTAAATAAACACACCAACAACAAAATGTCACAAGTTTTGAAAATGAACTGACACAGAACGACTTATTGACTATTGACAATGACATATTTTATAACGAAATGGAAAAACATGTTTCACAAAAAGATGAATCTTTGAATAAAATCGTTATACAGTGGAATTTGTGATAATTTACGACGACTTTTTGAATTAAACGGAATGGCATACATTTCTTTTTAATGAAATGGAATTTCATCTACATATCATAATATTGAACAAAGTGGAATGTCCTCTGACATAATTTTAACAAAGCGGACTGGCATCTTGGAATAAAATATTTTCAACAAGGCCGATATACAGTGGAATTGGC
>CM077110.1:13710403-13722497 GCA_039619505.1 Cimex hemipterus | reverse complement strand
AATAGAACCCTAAGGTGAATTTTGTAAATTAAGTAGGATGGCATCTGACATAATTTTAACAAAGTGGAATGATATCTGAAGTATTTTTCCTAAAAAAATTATTCTACAATGGCATCTTTTTTGCCTTTAACAAAGTAAAATGTCATCTGACATAATTTTAACAAAGTGGAATGACATCTGAAGTATTTTTCCTAGAAAATATTATCCTACAATGGCATCTCTTTTGCCTTTAACAAAGTGGAATGTCATCTGACATGGGTTTAAGAAAGTGAACGGGCATCTGCCACAATTTTAACAAAGTAGAATGACATCTGAAATATTTTTCCAGAAAAAACACTATTTTAGAATGACATCTTTTTTTCTTTAACAAAGTGGAATGGCATCTGCCATTATTTCCCAAAGTGGAATCTGTCGTAATTTTCAATAACATGAAATGCCACCTGCCATGATTTAAAAAATCTGATGTTATGTTTGCAACAATTAAGTGGAATGATATCTGCCGTATTTTCAACATTATAATATCGTAACAATATAATATATTTTATAACATAGTGGAATAAAATCTTTATTTTTTACCAAAGTTGATATACAGTGGAATACGTCGTAATAGAATTTGTTTTTAATAAAATGGAATGACATCTACATACAATTATTTTGTCATTTTTAACAAAGTGGAATGGCATCTGCTGTAATTAGCAATTGCATGAAATGGCACCTGCAATAATTTTAAAAAAATCTGATATTAAGTTGGTCATAATTTTAAATAAATTGAAATGCCCTCTTCCATAATTTTTGAAGTATATAGAAAGACAATTTTCAATTAATTGTATTAGCATCTACAATATCCAATTTTCAATCAAATGAAATGACATCTTTTATAGAAAGATGAAGATTGGTTAAAGCATGTAGATTCACGCTTTGTAAATGATAGACGTACTCACACATTTGTTGATTACGAAACAAATGTAAACAGGTTGTAAGGTTGGGAACAAAAAAATCTATGAGTAGAACTGTCATTTACAATGGCCTCTTTTATTATTTTGAACAAAGCAAAATGACATTTATCTATAATATTCTATAAAGTGGACTCGTAGAATTGTATAATTTTTGATGGTGTAAAATGTATTTTTTGTTTCTAATAAATGTTATATTTATAATTAATTTCACAAAACGCTAAACATTTGAAACAATTATTAAATGGTGAAATTTTAGAATAGCTTCTATCTTCTTCCATTTTCAATTGCCACGATTTTCCACTCATAGAAAGACAGTGTTATTACCACATCCAACAAAAAGAAATGACATCTGCTATAATTTTCCACAAAATTAAGTTATTAGAATTACATTTTAAATTGATTTTTTTTTCTCTTTACTTTCAAAATAAATTGAAATGTCTCTTTATTTTCATCAAAAGTGGAAATAGAATGGCTTAACTCTTCAAAAATATTTGGCGATAGTACATTTCGTTGAAAATTTTCATTGTAAAGTTTTCAATTTTATAACATTAACAAATATTTTGTCGATTTGTATTGTTTAAAAAATCTTCGGGGAGTTGTTAATTGCTTGTTTCTCCTCTCTTGTCAAATTTTCAACAATGCCCTAATTGTATTTACGACGAATAGGTTCATTGTCTCCAATGACTCAACGCTCGAAGGGACAAATCATTTTGT
Source organism: Cimex hemipterus (assembly GCA_039619505.1). Taxonomy (NCBI): domain Eukaryota; kingdom Metazoa; phylum Arthropoda; class Insecta; order Hemiptera; family Cimicidae; genus Cimex; species Cimex hemipterus. Next base: position 13,720,827 of record CM077110.1, on the reverse strand, counting down.
GGTCTCGATCGGTTTTTTTCCTTTTTTTTGTGACAGCTGGCACAGACAGTCCTAGATATCCCAGAACAATTATTTGTGATATGCTGTTATTATCCTGGAAATAATAAACGTGAGAATTTTTTAAAAGGAGACCGATTCTGACAAATTGAACAAGATTGACCTTCAATGTCTCTCCCCAATGCATAAATGTTGACTCTGAATCACTGGTGGGCATAAACAATTAATGATTATGGATTATTCATGGTATGAGATGTGTCAAATTATTTGATTGAGAGAAGGAGGAATTTTGAATAATTCAGAAACTTTTTCTAGAGATTTTCACAACTGCGGTTCTACTGCTAAATAAAAAATACTATGGGATTATCATGTTGCTTGTATAATAAAATTATTAATTATATCCCCCCCATTTGTTTAAATGAAACATTTAAATTTCTAACTGAACTATTTACAGGGAGAGGAAGATAAAATGTGGCTGACCACCGGGGAAGCTTCATGGCTGTCGGCCGAGGACGTGGCTGCAAGGCTGCGGGTCGACCTCAGGACTGGCCTTTGGGGACTGGAGCCCGATCTGCGCAGGCACATTGCCGGCGTCAACGAGTTCTCGGTCAAAGAGGAAGACCCCCTATGGAAAAAGTACATTGAACAGGTAGAACAATTTCAACTTCCATTCCAAAATCCGGATTATAATACTCTTTCTTAAATTCAGTTTCAAAATCCTCTCATCCTGCTCCTTCTCGCCTCGGCTTTTGTCAGCGTCTGCATGAAACAGTTCGACGACGCAGTCAGCATCACCGTTGTAAGTACTACAGTTTAAAAAAAAAAGTTGATTCAAGAAACTAATTTTTTTTTTTTTAACTGCAAGGCCATTATAATCGTCGTGACGGTGGCATTCATCCAGGAGTACAGGTCGGAAAAGTCGCTGGAAGAGTTGAACAAACTGGTGCCGCCTTCATGTCACTGGTAGTTTACAAATCCAATTAATACTATTGAAATTCTTTGTACAAATTTGTAAAATGTTTGTACAAAATTTCATTGTATGCTTTGACTGTGCTCATCCGGGGCTAACATGTACAAAGTTATATATTCAGATGGTTGGATTATGTATTTATTTATTTTGTTGAATATTCATCATTGAGAAAAAATCAAGGAGTTATTTTTATTCATTTTAATGCCTATTTCTGTTCATTTAAACATATTTAATGAAAATTGTGTTTTCTTTGTTATTTATAAACTTTGTACAGGTTATCTAACCTTGTACTTGAGAATCTGGCGTTATTTTAATAAAATAAGTTATAAATTGCAAAATAAACAAATATTTTTAAAAAAATTTGCATTCTCCAGTGGAATGCTCAGTTGTTAAGTTGAATTGAAATTGTTCGGATTTTAGTGTGCGAGGAGGTGTGCTCGAGTCGTTTTTGGCCAAGGAACTCGTGCCAGGTGATATCGTCCATTTAAACATAGGTGATAGAGTTCCAGCAGATTTAAGACTTTTTGAGGTGAAGTTTTTTAAAATTTCTTCCCCCAGGGAACAAACTGACAGTCTTTACTTTCAGGCTATTGACTTGGCCATAGATGAGAGCAGTTTTACAGGCGAGACTGAGGCAGCAGTGAAAAACACTGCCCCAGTGCTTAAGTTGAATGGTCATACGTCCATGACGAATATCGCTTTTATGGGCACGCTCGTCCGATGCGGAAACGGAAAGGTATTGAATTTATTTTATCCACTTGGCGGTGTATATTCATATTATTTCTAAACCAGGGAATTGTGGTGAATACTGGAGAAAAGTCCGAATTCGGCGAGGTGTTCAAAATGATGCAGTCGGAAGAAGCGCCGAAGACACCTTTGCAGAAATCGATGGACAAACTTGGCACGCAGCTCTCTCTTTACTCGTTCGGCATCATCGGCCTGATAATGGTGCTCGGGTGGCTACAAGGCCGTCCGATTCTTGAGATGTTCAACATCGGCGTCAGCTTGGCTGTCGCAGCGATCCCAGAAGGCCTGCCTATTGTTGTGACGGTCACCCTCGCCCTCGGAGTCATGAGGATGGCTAAACGAAACGCAATAGTCAAGAAACTTCCTACTGTGGAAACTTTAGGTAAACCTAAAACTAATTTAAAAATAATAATAATAATAATCTGTAATCTTTTTAAGGATGCGTGAGTGTGATATGCTCTGATAAAACTGGCACGCTGACTAAAAATGAAATGACTGTGACAATCATTGTCACTTCGGAAAATTACGTAGCTGAAGTCACCGGTGCTGGTTACAATGATAACGGTGAGGTTATTATTCGCGACTTTGATGGCAGTCTAGACACTGCAAAATTTTCAATCTACAGATTACTCGAGGTTTGTATCATTCAATATAATTGGTTTTGAAATATTCATGAAGCCATTAAAATGAACCTGCATGGTTGTGATATGTTCACCTTAATTGAGTCAATTAATGGATATATCAACTTAATTATCAGTTTAATGTCAAATGGATGGTTTATTATTAACGAGTGATTTTATTCTGTCAGGCCGGTGTCTTGTGCAATAACGCAGTGATAATCGGTGAAACTCTTCTTGGACAGCCGACAGAGGGTGCTATACTCGCAGCTGCTATGAAAGTATGTCCGATAATTAAAGTTTTGACAATATGAGGCAGTTTTTTTAAACATATTTCTCTTTAAACCATTTAGCATGGAATGTACGGCATATCAGATAAATACGTTCGTCTTCAAGAATATCCGTTTAGTTCAGAACATAAGATGATGGCTGTGAAATGCGTCCCTGTAGAAGGGGTGAATATCTTTTTTACTTATATATAAAAAAAAAATATATATATATATATATATATTAACGTTGTTTTTTAAATAAGCAGGCCAGGAAGGAGATATACTTTGTGAAAGGAGCACCCGAATTGATAATCCAGCAGTGTAGCAAAGTTCTCAGGAAGGATTACGTCTGTTCATTGACCCCTGCATATGCGCAAGAGTTGCTCAACGTCGCCCACGAGGTCGAGAGGAAAGGCCTGAGGGTGATTAGTATGGCCAGGGGAGATTCGTTGCAGGACCTCGTGTACCTCGGCATTGTCGGGATCTGCGATCCACCGAGGCCTAATGTGACAGAGACAATAAACACTTTGAAGCAGGCAGGCGTAAAGGTGAAAATCGTCACAGGGGATGCACAAGAAACAGCACTCTCAGTTGGTAATTATAATTTAACTTTAAAACGTTAATATAATCTTTAAAAAAAAAATTTTTATAGCGCAAATGATAGGATTGGATACTGTCCACCATCAATCTCTATCTGGCGATGAAATTGACGCGATGGGTGAATGCCAACTTGACCAGGTGATCAACAATGTCTCAGTGTTTTACAGAGTCACACCGCGCCACAAAGTCATGATCGTGAAGGCGTTCCAAAGGGCTGGAATCGTAGTCGGCATGACAGGTGATGGTGTCAATGACGGTGTTGCGCTTAAGAAGGCAGACATCGGCATCGCCATGGGTAAAAACGGCACCGATGTCTGTAAAGAAGCAGCCGACATGATACTCGTCAATGATGACTTCAATACCATAGTGTAAGTTGTGCTTCTCATTTGATCAAAAATTAAAATTGAAAAAAAAAACAAATTGCAGTGCGGCGATTGAAGAAGGAAAAGGGATATATTACAACATCAGGAACTTTGTGAGGTTCCAGCTTAGTACGAGCATCGCCGCTTTGTCTTTGATCGCATTGGCTACCCTGTTCAGAATACCCAACCCTCTGAATGCTATGCAGATTTTATGGATAAACATCATCATGGACGGGCCACCGGCGCAGAGCCTCGGAGTCGAACCCGTCGACAAAGACGTCATCAAACAAGGCCCTAGGAACGTCAAACAGCCCATGATCACAAAGCACCTGATTGTCAACGTACTACTCTCAGCTTGCATAATCATTCTTGGAACCCTCTGGGTCTTCAAAAGAGAGGTAATCAATCTGCAAGGAGTTGGTATCCAGCTTTGAAAAAATAAAAAAAAATTAAATTATGGTTTTGATCATGGTTGGCGGTTCATTTCTCCTTTAAATTTAATTTACTTTCAGATGAGCGACAACAAAATCACTCCAAGGGATACAACTATGACGTTCACTTGCTTTGTATTTTTCGACATGTTCAACGCCTTGAGCTGTAGATCACAGGTAATTCTCTTTTTAACTTTATTCTCTCATTAACAGTCAAATTTCTTGAGGTTAAGGTAAAACAAATCAGTTCTGTATGTATCCTCCAAGCTCAGCTTGTCATCTCCCAGGAAAAAAGGGTAATTTATCGGACAGACATAAACAGTCAACATTGTTTTTCCCTATATCTTATGATTTGGCAACACTGATCAAACTGCCATTGTATTGATTGTAATACCTAATAATTTTTCTGTACATGAACCCTCCTATTAAGTGGGCAAAATTCTTTTCTCAAGCAGTGTCCGTTTTTGGGAAACTCAACTGGATTAATATTGGGTTGTCCGGAAAATAATGCAGGATTTTGGTATTAAACAAAAAAAAAGAAACTAGTTACTTTAAAGCAATGTTCTTTAATCAAAATAATTTCCCATACTCTCAATACATTTCTCCCAACGTGTTGGTAACTTATTAATTCCGTCTGAGTAGAATTCAGAATTTTTAGAATTGATCAAGTCAATAAATGCATTTTCCAGTTCCGTTTGATTTTTGAATATTATGTGTTGTAAGTAGTGGTCCAGGTGTCTAAAAAAATGGTAGTCAGTAGGCGAGAGGTCCGGAGAGTAGGGTGGGTGAGGCAAAGTTTCATAGCCAAGCTCCAATAATTTTTGTGACGTTACACGTGACACATGTGGTCGAGCGTTGTCATGCAACAAAATGGGCCCTTTCCGATTGACCAAAGAGGGCTTCATTACTGCCAATTTCTGATGCATGGTATTAATTTGGTTACAGTATGATTCAGCATTGATGGTTTCGCCAGGATTTAAGAAGCTGTAGTGTATTAAACCAAATGAAGCCCACCATACCGTAACCATTACCTTTTTTTTTTTCACTTTTCCAATCGCCTTGAGGTGGTCAGCGACGGTCGTGTTACTGACTTTGAGTTACTCTGCAAGTTCTCGAACAGTTGTTTTGGGGTTTTCTTCCACCACTGATCGCAGAACATCATCATTAAGAGAGGAAGGCCTTCCACGACCTTCTTCATCTTCAAGGCTGAAATCTCCCTCCCGAAATTTTTTAAACCACCTTTGCACAGTGCACTCATTAACACAACCCTCGCCCCAGACTTGGTTAATGTTTCTAGCCGTTTGGGCTCCGCTTCGGCCGAGTTTAAACTCGTAAAAGAAAATCGTACGAAATTCTCGCTTTGACATTATAAGGATGACTGAATTATTTCCAAGTAGCGGAATGCTACAGAGGTAAACAAACAATATCATTTGGAAGAGGATTAATAAGTGTTGACATTCATATAAATGAGTAATCCTGTAAACGTAAACAGAATATTTTATATAGATTTTTTTTAATGAAAACTTAAAATCCTGCATTATTTTCCGGACAACCCAATATTTAAACAATTTTAATTTTTTTCAGACGAAATCAATTTTTCAAATTGGATTATTTAAAAACAGAATGTTCCTTCTGGCGGTATTGTTCTCAGTTGTTGGTCAACTCCTTGTCATATATTTCAAACCTCTTCAGACCATATTTCAGACTGAAGCACTTACACTATATGGTCAGTATTATTATTGTTATTATTATTATTATTATTATTTTAAATAATCAATTGAAATGTTTGTAGATCTTGTATTTCTTGTTTGCCTCACTTCGTCCGTATTCATCGTCTCCGAGATAAAGAAGTTCGTCGAACGGCTCATCGAATCTAGTGGCAAGTCGCCCCATCTGAACATCGAGTTCGTATGACATGCGAAACCCCCCAGGGGTAAAGCGAGAGTAGACTAAAAACAACAGAGAAAAAAAAAACGAAAAGAAAAAGAGAGAGAATGAAATCGTGTGGGTCACCTCCGCGATCCCCCATTTTGTTTTCCTTCTTTTCTTTTTACGTGACGTGAGCGCGAGTTGGAGCACCGGAAAACGGAAGGCGTCCATGATACGAAGGTCTTCATCCGTGTATAACCCATCGCAAACTATCATTTTATAGTTTTTCTCTTCTTTTTTTTTTTATACATATATAATTTATTTTTGTACATTGTCTTCTGCCTGTTTAATATTTTTCTTTGTTTTAATTTTTACTGTTGTGTCATTCCAATATTTATTTTGTAATCTTTGTGTTTATTTCTTTCACTTTAGATTATAATTAAATAATTTGATTTATATATTTTTTTATTATTTTTTAACCTTTTTCTTTTCTTTTTCTTCCTTAAACGCTTACTGTCCATGTCTTAAACTAACATTTTTTTGTTTATATTTTACTTTGTTTGATTTTTTTTTAAGTTTGCTTGGGGAGTGAACATCCGTCGTCACGAATATCTACTCTACCCTGGGAGGTCATTGAATTGGACAATTTTGAAAAAAAAAAAAATAAATATTTTGGAGAAAAAACTCTTCTTGTGGCCGGTTTACGGCCTTGTTTTCTTTTCATCGCTGGTGTGTGAGCTTCAAAAAGTTTTATCGTTTAAAAGGAAAAACATTTTTGTTTTGAATAATGAGTAAAAATACAAAAACAAAAGAGCATTTCAGTTTTAAAAAACTATCACATTTGTTATTTATTGTAACAGCACTGATTTGTTACTCAAGCTTTACACTTTTAACTTTTATTTTGTATTTTCTTGTCTAAAAACAAGTGCTTTAAAAAAGCTGTTCTTTATTTTTAACGAAACACTGACACGTTTTTAAACAATTTTTTTTAGGTAAAAATGTTTAAATCTATCTAAAAATTGTTTAAAATTTAAAATGGAAAAAAAAACCTGTTATTCGCTTAGAAACCTTATAAAAAACTATTGTTCTTTGTTCGATCTGTTAAATATTGTATTCTTGTTTTATGTTATTTGGTGTTTTGTTGGTTTTTGTAGACAAAAAAAATATATAAAGCCGTCAAAAGCATGCGCACGTTGAATGCAGGTGGGTTTCTTCTTTTCTCACCCCCTTGTAAGAGGTCGGATGTTATTTTAATTTTTCATTGCACTGTGATAAAAAAAAGTTGCCCTACATTTATCCACGAGCGAGTTGGTAAAAAAAAATATACGTTGGGGGTGGGGGGAAGAAACCTGCGGTTAAGCATACCACAAGAATAAAACGTACAATTTAGGAGCATGGTTTTGAAAATTTAAAAAAAATTATATATATAAACTTTTAAAACTATAATGTAAAAAAAATTGTAGTTCTTTATAGTAATTAGTCGTTAGAAGAGATTTTTATTTTGCAGTCTTTTCTAAAACAAATTGTAATAAGTATCTATGTGTTACGGAGGAGTACGACGGTGATCTGTTGCCGACTCACTTCACCTTGACGCTGAAAAGATTGCAAAAAAAGTTCGTTTTATAACAAAGTGACCACAAAAAAAGAACATTTCTAACATTTTATCATTAATATTGTGAGAAATTCAATATGAAGTATAAGCTGTAACCCAGAATCATAATCCAATATGTTTTATTTATTTATTTTTAATCGAAAAATTATTGAAACAAAAGAGGTTCCATCATCTTTGGTCTGCCTATCCACATAGGTTAGGTCTGAAATGCACAAAAACGTAGGAATTAGGTTAAAAGAACCATCTCTAATCAGCTAATTCTAAAAAATCCTTAACCATCTAACAGTTCAAAGCACTATTCCTACCTATTGTAAACTTTTAACTTAACAATTTTTATTTTTCCAAAGATCATTTGCTATTTTTAACCTTTTTATCCACTTCTAACCATTCTTAACCATGTAAAAATCATTAATCATCTCTAACAAATTAAAGGATTTGTCCCACCAATCCTTAACCATCTGTAGCCATTTTTACCCCAGCCATCTCCAGCCAATATAAAGAACCATATTTAACCAATATTAACCACCTCTAACCAGTGACTTTACAATCTCTAACCAGTGAAAGGAATCAATTGTAGGCAGTCTTACACAATCTTAACCAACATGGAACCATCTCTAGCAACATAAGGACATAGTTACTAACCATTTCTAACAAGTTAAAGGAACCATGCCTTGCCATTTTAACCATTGTAAAGAATCAAACCTTAACCATGACTAACAGGTTAAAAGCACTATACCTAGCCATATCCAGCATTTAAAAAAAATCCATCCTTAACCATCTCTTACAAGTTTTGTGGAGATAGATATTTTTACCCAACCTCAACCAGCTCTAACAAGTTCATGGAATCATCTTTAACTTGTTCAAGAAACCATCTCTAACCAATATAAGGAAATAGTTGCTAACCATCGCCAACAAGTTAATGGAACTATCCTTAACCATTTTAACCAATACTTAGCTGCTTCTAAGCACTATGTAGAACCAAACCTTAACCAGTGTAAAGAAACCAACTCTAATCATTATAAAGAAATAGTTGCTAACCATTTCTAACTATTCTTACCTTCCCTAACCATTTCTAACTATGTATGACCAATACCCATCATAAACTCATATCTAACTAGTTAAAGGAACTATCATACACATTGTTAGTAATCTCATCCATCCTTAACCATCTTTACACAGTTAAAGGAACCATCTCCAACCATACTTGCCCACCCCTAAATCAAACTCTCGTGACATACAGATATCCAACCAGTCTTCACAAACTTTCCCCTGATGATGGCATAGTTGACAGACCAACGGATTGGCAGATCAGGGTGATGGTAATTGACCAAATTTACAGGTCCATCGTCCTGCAGACCTCAATGAGAAATATCCAAAATGATGAGTTCTTGGGCCTTTTATCCTGTTCCAGCACTGATCGTATCTTATTTACTGTTTTGGCCTTAATTGGCGGTTAACTTGGATGAGTCGAGATTTTCCATTTCTTCAAAATAAACTGAACCTGTCATGATGTTATTGATGTCTATCGACTTTGAACGTCAGACTTGCATCTTGTTATTGAGAGACCTGTAACCAATTTTCCTAACTCTTTTATAAATAATATAAAACAAAAAGTAAAAAGAAAGAAATATAACAAGTGAACTTACCTATGAGATGTCTATTTATTTACCTTCTTCTTTTTGTCCTGCAGTCTGAGAATGATGCCTATTCCTTTCTTATTTGATGAGAAGAATCTCTCTAAATATCGTCGTATGTGAAAAGGGCCCAATAAAACACTGATTTTTCATTCGAGTAAAAAAAAGAAAATACTCTATTCATCAGAATATCACAAAAATCATTACATACATGTAAGGCAGTACAAATAATAAAATTGACATTAAATTTCATTTTTGTAAAAGGGGAAAAGTGTGTTTTTCAAAATGCACCCTGACAAGGAATTTTATACAGCGTTCTTTTAAAACAAAACGCAAGAAAATCTTCAACCGTATATGGCTAAAATATAACAAATCACAGCTATTCAAAAATTCCATAAATCCATTGAATTTATGTACAATTTTATGTACAAAAGATAAGCCGAGAGAAAAACAAAACTTCATGTTATATGTATATAAAAATGGTCTTTTTTGGCCTGTTATTCATTTTTTTAGGAAAATCCTCGTATTATTATTGTCCTTGCGATCCACTCGCTGTGGTACCGGATGTGTCGGAGGCAATGTCATACTTCTTGTCTCTTCTCCTCCTCGAAGGCTCCCTTTCCATGTTCGAAGATGCCATGGGCTCTTCTTCTTCTTCCTCTGCTATCGAGCTGTTCTGGATCCACTGGCGTATCCTGTCCTTTTTGCTTTTACGATCGACAGTCGTTTCTAGGCCGTACTCCATGAGCGTTGAGAGGAGTACGTTCTTCTCTTCGAGGCTGCTGTGGAAGCTGTACATCGAAGGACAAAGTAGTTCGTCTTCACGTTCCTCTTCTGAAACAACAAAACATTTAAGAAAAAAACCCAATGGAACGAACAAAAATGTCCACCTGTGCGATCGCTTGAAGACTTGGCGAGCCATCTCTCCTCAAGGTACCTGGAGAGTTCGCACACGGCCGGCGGCCGTTTTTCAGCCTTGGGCTCCAGGAGCTTTCTGAACCAGCGTTGTGCTTTAGAAGAGAGCATTTTGAACAGTTTGGGCTTCCTAACTGGCTGGAGGACGCCGGCTGAGCCATGCCAGTACAGGTACCTGGCGTACCTCGGATCATCCATGGCCGCCTTCTGCCACGGCAAGCAGCCAGTCAGACATACGAATATAACTATGCCAAACTGCCAGACGTCATGGCATGTCTCACACCTGAAAAATATTCATATTCCATAATTAACATTTGTAAAAAAAAAATTAATACATTTTTATTATATGTAATAAATGCTGAAGAGGTTTTTTCTCTTTCTATATATATATATATATATAT
>CM077110.1:13680902-13705403 GCA_039619505.1 Cimex hemipterus | reverse complement strand
GAGAGAGAGAGAGAGAGAGAGAGAGAGAGAGAGAGAGAGAGAGACAGAGACAGAGAGTGAGAGAGGGGGAGAAAGAGAAGAGGGAGCGAAGGGAAAAGAGAGAGAGTGAGAATAAATAGAAATACAAATAATAAAGTAAAGATCATGAATGATGTAATTTGTGAAATAGAGCACATTTTTAATAGTGCATGAGTGTGTGAGAGACTATGAACAGTAAATAAAATGTCTGATAAAATGAAAAGCTGATAAATAACATGATAATTATTGTTAGATTTTTGTAAAGAAAAAAAAGCTGATTGGCTATTGGTGTCCTCTGGTCAGACTTGTCCCGTTAGTCAATTTTTTGTGCGTGCATGGGTGCGTCTATGTGCACATTATTTTTCTATGCTACAGTGTTATTTCTTTAAATTATTTTAATTGATTGATGGCGATGTGGACAAAAGTTAGATGGGAAATTTAGACAAACCCGAAGAGGTATTTTGTCCAGATCGCGATGACATCGAGCAGATTATCTTGTCGTTTAGTTTGTCATCGGCTAAACTTGTTATTCTTTGTCACAGCGGGGAAGAAAAAAAGCCTGTTAGTAAGGGAGTAAAAATAGCATGGCCGGTGAACCCTGACAAAACTGCCGTCGGCCCGGTAATTTTTTTAAAGAGGCAAGACTCCGAACAAGACGACAACGGATTTCACAGATTAGCCTGATCCTTGGTCCGAGAATTTCTGGTTAAAAAGCCGTGATATTCGCCCCCGTGTGTGAAAAAAAAAGGGGCCGGCTAATTAAAAATAGAGCTGGCTCGGAGTCGATACCGCCTCGACCGAGAGTCGTTTGTTTTATGCCGATTTTTCCAGTGGCCAAATGTACACAGGAATGGCCTATTTTCGGCTCGTTTTACAACGAAATATATGCACAATAAAAAGCTGCCGAAATCGTAAAATAATACAAGTAAACCTACCTATTAGGCTAAAAACCTATCTAATTTTCCCTTTGTATTAACCTCTTGACCACAAAATTTTAAAATTTTGAATTTTGTGGCGAACGACTTCCTGCTAAAATGCTAAATTTATTTGCGTTTCTGGGCAGAATACAAATATGTGAAGCGTCTATTTTTCTATACAACATATTTACCTAAGTATTTATGTGCATTATTTATGTTTTATTGAATTCGCATTGACTATTATCGATTCTCATTTTGTCTCAATCTTAATATTTTCACTCTGACTCCTTTCTATCTCTTATTCACTTTCTCTTTCACCCTCACTCTGTCACCTTTTCCGTCTCAATCTCATTCTCTGTTTCCTCTCGCCTCAACTCTCTCTCTTTCTCCCTCTCTTCCTACCTCAGTGGAACTACAACGACGACGCGTGGTACAGTGTGGAAAAGGTTCGGGGCCCGAGAAAGGTGCACCTCGTGTCTTCGTTCACTTCTCTATCTCAATTCTTCCCTGCGACCCCTCCCAACCCTTGGTTACAAACGGGGGTGGGGTTGTCCGGGAGCAGAATAATAATACAGCCCTGAGGGCGTAGCAACTTCTCTAAAGCACAAGCCGGCCACGTGTCGGCATGAGGTGGCGGGTGCCTTATCTGGAGCACACGAGGTTTAATGTACCAAATCCTGTCTGCATAAACGGGAGAGGGTGCTTAACCATCTGTACTGCGGGGTAACAGAAATGTTCCAAGGTTCAGCCCCTGTTACAATGGGAATGGACTCATATTGGTTTGTGGTGAGACCCCTAGCGGGTACTTATAGAAAGGGCTGTCTTCTATCTGTGACCTTCGCACGAAACTTGCGGACACCATAGTTATTAACCCAGCCTCACGGGATACAGTGGACCGGACGGCTGCGTATATGCGTTGAGGACGCTATTATTACACTGAATTCGAGTAGTGGCGGATAGGAGTGGGTAGTGAATCGGTTGCTCCTTTCCAGTATGCTTTGCACGCAGATGTAGGCTGAGCTCGATTGGAGGCTTTTACAGTTACAGCAGTCTCCTCTAGGGGTGTTAGCAATTCCACTGTAAACAAATCCGGTAGTTCTGCGCTTGGGAGGCCCCTATACTCTGGGAGATAGAGTGGCCTTCTCTATCTAAGGAGGGAAACCGGCTGAAGTATTTCGGCCTAGGTAGCCCTTTGCGCGCGGCGGTTCGAAGCTTAATGCGGACCCGACCAGTCGGAATGGGCAAGCGAAGAGCGAGGTTGTCTCGGCCCCTCTGGGCTGAGCTGCCTCTACACCAATGCTGCGGCAGTAACACCATTCTCTCATATGCGAAGATGCGTCAGGTCTCATCTTGAGAATCAAAACGTCCGATAAGGCCGAAGGCTAGGTGCGGACGTTATGATTCTTCTCGTTGTTTTTCATCCGACTATACAGTCGACATTTGTGCAAGGAACGTTAGGCGCCTTTCATAATCAAAGGCCCGAAGTCCCTGGACAAGATGAGAGCGATACGGCTTAAAATTGCTCGGAGTACACAACTAACTTTATTTTTTCTGAACCCCCCTCCCCGTCGAAATTACGCGGCCGGTTACTTGCTGATGGAACAGCGACTGGTCAGTATCTCCTCATATAGCGCCTGGTTGCCTGGTTTACTCTAGGGCTATCAGGAAATTTATGGCAATACAACTCGACTGCACCACGCGCAATACCACTATCAATAAAGCAGTCGTACGTATCAACTCACTGTTGACTGGGGAAAATGTGCTATGAATGAATAGATTACCAATGGCAAGTGTAAAATTTATTTACTTCCAGGAATTAAGATTTTCTCTCGCAATTCGAGTTTGACAAAGAATGACAAAATGTAAACAATAAAAACAATTAATGTGAAGAAGCAAATTATTGAAGTTAACAACAAAAAAAACATTAACATTTTGCCAAAACTTTGTCATGTTTTGACCAATTTAAATTCCGATTATACCATTGTTTTCAGCGGGAAAAAAATCCTTTAAAATGTGTCAGCTTGTATCCTATTTGAAAATTTGAAAAATTTAACTAGGCCTGAGGTACCCTGTATAATTTTCCTCCCCAAAAAAAGTCAAAATTTGAAACTAGACTAAAAAATATTAAAAAGTATTTTTTTTAATAGATTAACTGGTCCAAGAGAAATTCGACAGGGCCATCTAAAAAGGACACCCTGTATAACGAGCTGTCTTCAAAAGTGAAAAATGTAAGACATTTCACACATTTCAAAAAAATTGTGTAAGTTCAAACTAATATTCAAAAATTAATGAATAAATGTTTATAAATTAAATAAACTTTTGTCTACAAGAACGTAATAGTTATTTAAAAACAGGACTATTAATTATTAAATATTGTTAATTTTTTCTTTTAGCTCTGTATTTGGCAAATATTTATGTAGATAAATATTGGCTGATGAACATTTTTTTTTTGTTTTAGGTTTTATTATTACTTACTCAGAACAGTTTTCTTAATCATAATAACAATAATAATTTCTTCTATTTTAGTTGGATAATTGTCAGAATATTGATAAAGATTTACCTACATAATTAATACCTAACAACCTACTATCTGTTTGGGTTTTTTATATTGATACTTACGTCCTACAAAGTTAGAGTTCCAAAAACATTGTATTATTAATTGTTATTTTATTAAAATTTATATTGTAAACGGTAAAAAAAAAGTAACGTCTAGTGTTAGAAAAGTCTACAAGACCCAATTTCGCAAGAATAATTAAAACCATCAATCAATCTCTCACCCTCTTTTTCATCCTCTCGCCGCTCATTATCGCTCTCTCTCTCTCTCTCTCTCTCTCTCTCTCTCTCTCTCTCTCTCTTATTCTCTCACTCTCTTTCTCTCAAACTTTCTCATTCCTCCTCTCTCAAACTTTCTCACTCCTCCTCTCTCTCCCTCTCACTTACTCTCTTACTCTTTCTCTCAAACTTTCTTTCTCCGCCTCTCTCTTACTCATTCTCTCTCTCTCCCTTTCTCTTTCCCCCTCTCTCACTATCTCTTTCCTACTCTCGCTTTCTCTTATTCACTCTCTCTTTCTCTCCAACTTTCTTTCTCCCCCTCTCTCCCTTTCTCTCTCTCTCTCACACACACACACACACACTCACACATTCTTTTGCTCATTCATTATTTTTGTTTTGATAAATAAGAAATCGACCACGACGATTAATTCTTGGGACCTAGTTTCTGGTAAGGTAGAGAAAGAAGTATCCTCTGTGATCACTTGTCTTAATTTCAACTTAACCAACCTCATGTATTTCGAGACCTCGTAGTACATATCGTCTGGTTTTTCCCCGTCGTTCTGTAATTTTAATATGATAAATAGGATGCTGTAAGGTAAAATGAACCAAAAACAAACAAAAAACGTGTAATTAATCAAATAATGTAATGTTGTAATGTTGTTCAGACCTTGATGATGTTCTTGTAAAGGTAGAAAAGCTTGGCAAAGTCACAGAATCTACTTCTTTCTCTACCTGACCAGAACCAGATCCCAAACGTATTTTTATTCAGAAATCGTGAGATGAGGTCTGGTCTGTGTCTGTAGGTTTCAGAAAAACATTTTCTTTATCGTGCCAACGTTTCGATCTTTATTGGGATCATCTTCAGGATCAATCGGTCACTAAAGCCACACATTATTAAGCCCTTATGAATGGCTTTGGGAATTGTTTAGTATTCTAAAGAATCTAAACTGTTCTATAAAATTACAAACAATTTAGAGTATAAAAACCATAAAAAATTAAACATATTTAGCTTTATACTACTCAATGAAGTTGTAAGATGTAAAAATATCAAGTTTTGTCAAAAATATCCTCATTTTTTTAATTATACGCAGTTACATTTTACAAGATTTTAGATGTGTTCAAATATTTCACACAACTATTCGTAGGGGATCGTGAGATGCGGTCTGGTGAGATGTATGTTTTAGAAAAATCATCTCAAAGTGATTGACTTGAACGACAGCAAGAATGGCACAATTACACAGAAGACAAACACTTTCAGCCCCAGAAGATGATCTCAATAATGATCGAAACGTTGGCACGATAAATAAAATGTTTTTCTGAAATCTACATCACACCAGACCGCATCTCACGATTTCTGAATAATTATCGATTAACTAATCACCATACATTATTATTTTTATTGTTTTATCGATCAGAGAGCGGCTTTATATATTTGTATTGTTTGTTTTTGACCTTAAGGGAAACTGTCATCAGGTCATGATACTTTTTCTCTCTCGCTAATTCTACTGTTCTCTTTTCCACTCTTACTCTCAGTCTCTCCCGTCATTTCAATCTCTCAAAGATTTCTTTTTGTTCTCTCTCTCTCTCTCTCTCTCTCTCTCTCTCTCTCTCTCTCTCTCTTTATCACACCTTTCACCCTTACGTGACCGTACCTTCGGGGGGGTCTTCCTTGCCATATATCTAATGCTCGCTTATTTAATCCACAGTCTGTCTGTACGCCTGCTTGTTCAGTAGGTTTTCAATAACCGAGAATACAAGAGGGCAAAGTCGGTCCGATTCGATTTTTGAAACCCGTCAGTGTTATTGTTTTGAACTTTAACGACTTCTTTTTTGCCGTCTTCATTAGGTTAAACGTGACGTTGTGCCACAAGAGAGACCAGACAGGCCCGATTATATAAAGTTGTGCATTCGTTTGCAATTCAGTTTGCAAGTCATATTTTTAAAAAATCTCTTGGAAGAAATTTTGTTGTTTTGTGTTTAGAGCAAATTCAATTAGTGTTTGGTTTGATTCGTATTATCGCTGGTTTTAAAGTAGTCAATTGAAGTAAGAATTGGTACTTTTTTTTGGTTGTAGCTGTTTTTTTGAAAATCAAGTCTGTTTTTGTTCGTGCAACTGAGCGGTTTTCCCTTTCTTACTTCCTGTCTGCGTTGAGGTCGCAAACTTGGACGACGCGTGGCGGATCTGGCAGGGCGAGCGAAGCCAAATTTAAATTAAATAAGGTCAGCAATTGTGTCGCATTGTCTCGTACTGTCTCTAAAAAACGAGGGGAATAGAAAGAGAGAGAAGGGAGAGAGAGAAATAAAAAGGAGATCAAGACAAAATATTAAATTTCGGCCTAACTATGCGCTTTTCCGAGTCTATTTTAGTCCTTAAGGTTCGAATCATTCACCGGTCACCTTTTCCAACTCGATCTCCCTGATCTTGTGTATGTTGGGGTTGATCTTGCGACGATCGCTGGAGCTGCCCATTGCTCACTGGATGCAGATCGTGACCACCGGCCTTCTCGTTTTTTCACCGTGCATCCTCGACACTCGGAAACGGACTGGGAGATCTAGTGTCTAAATCGCCTCTTAGGCTATTTTTGTATTTTTGTAACTCCCACTCCGGATCCTGGTTTTTCCCTCGGACCAAGGGGGATTTTTCCTATCTGGCCGATTATTTGACTATTACCCATTGAGGGTAGATATCCAGTGCAAAAAAAAAACTACCCGACACTCCTTCATTAAACTTCATTCCAACTTCATAAAAAAATGACAATAATTTTTTTTAAACTTTAATTTTCATCCCCCTTTCAAATTAACACATGCTGCCTAAAACAATTAGACTACAATAAAAAATATAAAAAAAGATTCAAGTTCTACAAACCCTTAAAACACATCCTGGGATATCCTGGGGAGTGTTTTAGTTATGTCCTCTCCTTCGAAAGTGTATTCTTGTAGAGTAGTATCCAATTTGTAAAGTTCAGTTAAAAGGCTGAATAATTGTTTGAAATAATTGAAAAGCATTTTCTTTATCGTGCCAACGTTTCAATCTTTACCGAGATCATCTTCAGGACTTCGGATATATGTAGGTAGTGAGAAAAAAAATGAATTCATACAATACTAGAAAAGTTTTGATTAAAAAAAAAAAAAATTATACGGTGCTAAAAGATATTAGTTTAAAAAAATGTACATACATTCACAATGATAAATAAAATGAATTTATACAATGATAGAAAGTTTGAGATTCGAACAAATTATTTGTGCTCAGTCCAAATTTTCCGCGGGTTTGTTTGCGTTTCTACACATCTAAAAACTTGTAAAATGTAACTGCATATAACGAAAAAAAGATGATATTTTAGACAAAACTTGATATTTTTGCATTTTATAGATTGATTGAGTAGAATAAAAGCAAAATAAGTTTATTTTTTGTAGTTTTTAAGCTCTAAATTGCTAGTAATTTTAGTGAACAGCTTAGATTCTTTTAGGGTAGTAACCAATTCATAATGCTCAGGTTAAGGGATTAATAATGTAGTAATCTAAAAACTTGTAAAATGTAACTACATATAATAAAGAAAAAAGAGGATATTTTTGACACAACTTGATATTTTTGACATTTTACGGCTAAATATGTTTGTTGTTTTGTGGTTTTTCATGTTCAAACGTCCTTGTAATTTTACAAAACAGCCTAGATTCTTAATATCATTGTAACTTTTTTATGAGTTAGAATGAAGCTTAATGAAGGAGTGTCGGGTAGTTTTTTTTTTGCACTGGATGTCTACCCTCAATGGGTAATTGTCAAATAATCGGCCAGATAGGAAAAATCCCCCTTGGTCCGAGGGAAAAACCAGGATCTGGAGTGGGAGTTACAACAAATTTTTTCTTTTTTTTTTTAAACTACATCTCGCCAGACCGCATCTCACGATCTATTAACAATCGTTTTGTGCAAGTTTCAACACATCTAAAAACTTGTAAAATATATATTACTTTATGTATAATAAAAAAATGAGGATATTTTTGACATTTCATAGCTAAATTGAGTAGAAGAAAGCTAAATATGTTTTTTTTGTGGCTGATAAGGGCTAACTTGCATAAAATTTTTATTTAAAAAAAAAGGCTTGATTCTTTTAAAAAATCTTTCAATCTATTAATTTTTGGTGTAATGGTACATAATTTTTAAATAAAACTTTTGCCAAAAGTGTCAAGAAATCTGGCAAATTGTTAAAACATATAAAATAAAAATAATTAAAAAATTAAAAAAAAAAAAAAAAAAAAAAGGGAAAAAGGAGGGAAAATTTCATAAAACCACCCAGATGTCTCTGCCATCCCTGGCGTCTGTGGACGTCGATAAAGGGCCAAACGTAGAACCTCTTTACAGAGAAAAAAAAAGCGTCGGCTTTTCAGGTTGTTCTTCTCCCCCCGGTCGGAACAGAGAGAAAAAAAAAACAACTCAAAATGAACATTTTCTGAATTTTATTTCCCGGAGGACGATGAAAATTTAAATCCCGTTCGTCATGGAAGACTCGCTGGAATTGTTATTCTTCGACACCTTTTCCCACGAGAGCTCCGAGGTAGGGTGAACCAAAAACAAAACTATTAAAAATCAAGCTTCTTAAAAAAAAAAAAAAAAAAAAACTATTTTAAACACTTTTTTGAAACGTTTGTCAAGCTTTTAAATCACAAGTATTGCCTGAAAAAAAAGCCTCAGGGTTTTTATTTTTTAACAAACTTTTCGTTATTTATTACATTAGAACCTTAATTATAATCAATTTATGTTTAATTATACTGATTTTGTATTGTGTAAGCAATGAAAAATGACAAGTAAGGAATCTTGGTACGCAGGGGACATGCGTAGGCCTTGACCGAGAACAGAACAACTTTAATCCATGGCTATAAACTCGGATAGAGCAAAATTAACAAATTCTACAATTTAAGCATTTATTTATTAAGCTATAAACTTTTTTTTATGTGTGAACAATAAAGGCTGACAAGAGTGTCCTGTGCCGGTCCTCTACCGAGGATGGCGTCAAAACCAGCTAGATCAAGTGTAGAACTGAAAAGCAGAAATGATCAATGTACATAACATGGATGATGAGTTTCCGTTAATATTTTATTTTGTAAATTTGACAGGAATAATCATAGCGAAGGATTAAAACATGATCCTGAGACAGTCATCTTGTCTTACCCCTCTGCCGAAGATGGCGTTAAAATAAACTAGATCCAGGGTATAAATGAAAATCAGAGTTGATCATAATTGACTTGATCCTGGATAGTGAGTTTCCTTTCATATTTCATTTGGGAAATTTGACAGGAATCATCATAGCGAAGGATTAAAACATGGTCTTGAGCCTGTCATCTTTGCTGACCCTCTGCCGAGGATGGCATTAAAACCTGCTAGATCAGGTGTATCAATGAAAAACTGACGATCAAGCTACATAACGTGGATAATGAGTTTCCTTTCATATTTCATTTGATAAATTTGACAGGAATAATGATCACAAAATAATTAAAACATTACCTATAAGAGTCTTGAGTCAATCATCTTGGCTGACCCTCTGCTGAAGATGGCGTTAAAAACTGCTACATCAGGTGAATCAATGAAAAACGGACGGTCAAGCTACATAACGTGGATAATGAGTTTCCTTTCATATTTCATTTGGTAAATTTTGACAGGAATAATCATAGCAAAGGATTAAAACATGGTCTTCTTTGCTGACCCTCTGCTGAAGATGGCTTTAAAATCAGCTGGAGCAGGTGTACCAATGAAAATGAGAGATTATGAAGCTACATGACAAGGAAAATGAGTTGCCTCTCATATTTTATTTTGTAAATTTGACAGGAAAAATTATAACAAAGGATATGGTTTTAAGCCAGCCATCTTGGCTGGCCCTCCACCGAAGATGTCGCCAGAACCAGCTAGATCAGGCGTATCAACGAAAATCAGAGATGATCAAGCTCCATATCATGGATAATGAGTTTCCTCTCGTATTTTATTTTGTAAATTTGACAGAAGGTCCTGTGAGGGTCTTGAGCAAGTTGTTTTTGGCTGACCCTCTGCCAAAATGGCGTTAAAACCAGCTAGATCAGGTGTATCAATGAAAAGCTACATTTCATGGATAATGAATTTCCTCTTATAATTTATTTTGTAAATTGGACAGGAATAATGATAACGAAATAATTAAAACATTACCTACAAGGGTCTTGAGTCAATCATCTTGGCTGACCCTCCACCGAAGATGTCGCCAGAACTGGTCAGATCAGATTAATCATTTTTCTCTTGTATTTTATTTTGTAAATTCTGACAGGAATGATAGTGTTGTGGCTAATCATTTTGGCTCGCCCCCAGACCAAATCACCAACCTAGATCAGGATCTTATAGTAGGTCCTGCTTGTCCGAACTAATCAGGACAATTCTTGTTCAGGTGTATGAAATAATGCAGAAGGACGAAGTAAAATGGTCAGGCGGGTCCAAATAAGCTAATTACTTTTTGGTTCAGTGAATAATAACAATTCTGGTTGAAAGCCACCACTGAACATTTTGACAAGGGGAAATTCGTCTGTCAGATCAAAACGTTCAGAAAGGACAAAACTACAGGCCCATTCAGATCTTAACAATTTTTGAATTGCAATTAAAAGAATTTGGTCCGATTGACTGAATAACTTTTTTCACTTAATTATCTTTATGTAAGGTATTAAAATAAAAAAGTCAGTGTCATGAGCGGGAAGAAGGGCGTTATTGTGGTAGAGTAGCAGTGAAGATGGTGGGTTCAAATCTAAAAAACTTAAACGTCAATATTCGAGAGGAGTAGACAAAGCCACAGTTATAGTTTATTAATACCACAAAAAAATGTTTATACCAACTGAAGTGTGTGGAATCAGCTTGATAAAACATACTTTTTGTACCAAACTGTTATAAAATCCTTTACAATGAGCTTATTTTGTAATTTTCTTTTTTTTTTTCTACAGGAAATCAACCTTGACTTGGTCCAATTTCCTAAGCCGGTTTACATTGGCGAAGTGAGGATTATTCCACTTGGAGCAAGGGTACAGGCTGATTTTCCTGGAGGGGTGAGATTAGGGTAATTAATTTTTTTTATAATTAAATCGTCAAATTATTTGTTTCAATCGTCCATTATGTCCCCTTTATTTTTGTTCAGTGCGACGAACCCATCCCAGTTCAAGATTGAGTTTTTTGTCAATGACCTGAGCAAGCCGGGCGCGTCGACGTTTGAAAACCTCGGCGCCATCGACTACAACCAAAACGGCAACATACACTTCGAGTACAACCATTCTCGTGTATGCGCTTCAGAATTTTTTTTTCTTACATTTCCTTGTTACGGTAAAATAAAAAAATTAATTAATATTCAGCCTCCTATCCCGACCGACGGCCTCGTCCTGAGAGGCTGGTACACAACGATCACGCTGGCAGTGTATGGCGTACTGACGAAGACAGTCCCGCCTGAACCGGCTCAGCCCGATATGGTGACTTCGGTCGATTGGCTCCAACAGCATTCTCAGGTGATTATTAAAACTTAAGCAAAACCTTTGTTAGCCGATGTACAAACTTATTTAAAACAATCTGATTATAAAAGATGTCTTAAAAAATTAAATTATTATTTATTAGGTTTAATGTTTATTTAAGTACAATTTTATGTAAATCCAAAGTTGATTTCAAGTTGAAAATATTTAAGTATTCTTTTAGTTGACTATTTTTGTGAATTATTTGACAAAAAATATTTTCTAATTTTTAGAATATTATTTATAAAAAAGAACCATTAATGGCTAAACAGGGGTTTCTATATTTCAGAGCTTTTTCTTATTCTTTTTTTTTATTCCCACTTTAATTTAACTTTTTATTTTTAATTAAAAATTGCAGTGTTTTAAACCAGTTGTGACTAAAACTCTAATCTATAGTTTTAATCCATGCACATAGTTTATTTTTTTAAATAGTTCATTAACTCGCCTGTATGAAAATAACATTGAATGAAATCATTGCTTTTCTGCCCTTTTTTAAAAATATTTATTTGTAATCTCTTTTGGTTTATTTTTGTTTAACCCTTTTTCAAATCAATTATCGGATTGACTGTCTAAAGAGAAAAAGAAAGAGAGTGAAACGAGTCAAATTTCAATCCGCAGCTTTTAATGCTTAATTGCATGGCAATGATTGAAAAAGGAACCCACGATTTCCCCGATTTGATCCGCGTGGCTTTTTCTTCTTCTCAGACCCTCTTCCCCTCCCCTCCCCTCAACCACCAATGCTTTTAAAACAAAAAATTGAATTTTTTAAAAATTTTTTGGTGAGGAAAGGTGTTTTTTTTCTGTTTGGTTGCATGCGTTGGAGATGGAAGATGGCACGCGAGATTACATGGTTGAAGGTGGCCACCACTACACTAGCTACCCCCAAGACGAAGTTGGGGACGCTTACACAAGCCAGGATTACCGCCCTCAGCAGTCATACTCCTGGCACCAGGTAAAGACGAACAATGCATTTTTGCAACAGAAAAAAAAAAAAAAAACAACAGACAAATACAAAATTTATTTCTATTTTTCCACTGAATTTATCAAACAAGCTGTTTAAAATAAGTCAAACTCGATGAAAGTAGTAGAAAATAAAATATAAAATTCTAAGGATGATTAATTGAACGCTAAAATAACAAATTGGTCATGACACGACGTCCTTAAGCATCCTGATGGATTTCTAACCCAATCTATCATATCTGGTGTTTTAACTATCACTAACGATCTCTAACCTAAAGTATTGCAATGTCTGGTGTTTAACCGTCCTTAACAAGCCCAACGTTACCGCAGGTTCATCACAAAGTCTGAGAGAGAAAAACATCGGAGGCGATCAAACTTGGCTCTCTTCAATTTGATAATTTTCAAATTTTCAAACTTAACATCCTGTAGCGCTTTTTATTGCTTTCCTTCATTCTTCTCAGCTTTTCTGGCCATATTTCTCTTTTTATTTTCGTTACGGTGCCTTTAATAAAAGATCTAGACTTAAGACTACTCAATTTTGTAAATTTAAAGTTTATTTACAAATGAATATAAGAGAATAGATCAATTGTTGTTCTTAGGATGACAGAACGAAGAGAAATTTAATGAAATATGGGTAATTGTACTTTTTTATTTTATTCACAAAATTACAGCAGGGATTGATCAACAGAGAGATAGAAAATAATTTTTAAAACCTTAAAAAAATGTCTTCCATCTTTCCCCTCCCTTCAGTTAACTAATAATAAAAAAGATTAACCCTATTTCTTTTCTTTTCTAGGGATTTATTAATCTACTAATTATTATTTAAAAATTAATCTATTTTCTGTTACTTTTGTTCTTTTAATGCAAAATGAAAGGATTTGTGACATCTGTCATGACAGGGATGTCATCAGGAGTCGTACGACACACCGAAAGAGGCGTACGAGGGAGAGAGTTGGGAGCTTCGTCAGGAAGACAAGCATTGGGAACGGTCAAAGGACAGGCATCAAGATCAGAATTTCAGGTTTGCCCTTTTTGTCTATTTAGAATCGAAGAAGAAAAAAAAAAAAGTAAAAACTGAATTGTTTTAAGATATGAAAGGAGACATGAAGAACGCAGCCCTGATTACCACGAGCGCGGTACGCCTGAATACGACGGCCGGCAAAGCGGCGATTACTACAAGTCGAGGCGTTGGGTCTCGAATGAGTGGAGCGGAAGCAGGAAGAGGCCGCATACTCCGCCACCTCCTCCAACGGTTACAGTCCACGGTAAACTCGACAAAAATGTAAATTAAAATTTCCATTGTAATTTTCTAATTAATTATATCTCTTGAAGAAACATCACCTCAGCAAGGACAGTTCGAATCGATGTCACCCGGTGACGTTGAATCGATTTCTGAAGGTGATATTCCAGAGACTGAAGGCATGGAGGAGAGTGGAAAAGCATCACCCACTACACCGCCCGCTCAGTCGACTTCCCCTCAGCAAAAACACACTGGCGAACCTTTCGAGCCCATATTGTCCGATGATGAAATCGTCGACGATCAGGTTTAAATAAAAACAACAGAACAATTTTTTTTTTTGTTTTTACATTAAAAATCGAATTGCAGGATATGGATTACGATTTTGGCGAGTTCACCGAAGATCCTTTGCAATCGTTCAACCCGTACAATAATGAAATCCCCAGTCTTAAGGTACATCATAGCTCTCTTAGAAAACATACGCTTTAATTTGACTTTATCCTTCGTTTTTTAGAGTTTCTACGATCCCGCTATTCCTGTTTATGAGTGGGAGACGAAGGAACCTCTGGAAAAGACGGACGAAGATGGTGAAGCTTTGAAAAATCTTATTAACTCGATAGCGAATCTGCACGACTCTAAAGGCGTTTGGGTTGAGACTGTAGAACAGGTTATAGCGTGCATTGAAAAGTCACTGACGAAAGTTGCAACTAGCGAAAGAAAAGGTAAATTATTTTTCTAGTTTAGTCATTTCTTAGTCCTGGTGTGGTTATTTCCAGATTTTACCATCTTCCTAAATGGTTTCTTTGTGGTTGTGCACCTGATTTCACAATGGTTTAGAAATGATCTGTGATGGCTTAGTATGGGTAGGGATATAACTGAAAGTGCAAAAAGATGCTTGTTGAAGTTGGTTGAAGCAGAACCTCAAACCATTTCTAATCACCCTTAACTATCACTACTCATCCTTAACCATTTCTAGCCAACATTAACCATAACGAACCATGTCTAGCCATAAGCAACCATCACAAACTGTCACTTCCCATCCTGAACCATTTCTAGCTATTTTCAACCATACTTCATCATCACATCCTAAACTGCCCTTAAACATTAACCATACTGAACCGTCTCTAGCCTTAGGCAACCATCGCCAACCATTTATACCCATCCTTAACCATTTCTTGCAACTGTCACCTCCCATAATTAATCTAGCCATTTTCAACCATACTTAATGATCATATCCTAAGCTGCCCCTAAACCTTTGCCATACTGAATCTACAATAGTCTTAAGCAACCGTTTATACCCATCCTTAACCATTTCTAGCCGTCAACTATACCAAACTCATAAGCAATCGTCAACTGTCACTATCCATCCATAATCATTTCTAGCCATTTTCAACCATATGTAATCGTTACTTCCTAAACCTTTGTTAAATATTACTGCATCGAACCATATCTAGCCTTCATCAACCATACTTCATCATCACATCCTAAACTGCCCTTAAACATTAACCATACCAAACCATCTCTACCCATAAGCAACCACCAACAACTGTCATTACCCCATCTTAATCAGTTCTAGCCATTTTCAATCATGTGTAATTGTTATTTCTAAACCTTTGGTAAACATTAACTACATCGAAACAACTCTATCCATAATCAACCATCACAAATTGTCACTGCCCATCTTTAACCATATCTAGCCATCATCAACCGTACTTAGTCATCACATCCTAAACTGCTCATAAACATTAACCGTATTGAACCATCTGAAGACATCAACCGTCACAAACTGTCACTCTCCATCCTTAACCATTTCTAGCCATTGTCAACCATACTGAACCATCTCAAGCCATAATCAACCGTTTATAACCATCTCTAGCTATTGTCAACTATATATAATGATCCCATCATCAACCATAGCGAACCATCTCTATCAAGCTTAACCATACCAAACCATCACATCTTTAACTACTATCACAATATATCTGTACTCATCCTTAACAATCTTACCCAGTTATCTCTAGCTGTAATTAACCGTACTAAATCAACATTCTTAACCATGCTTGAACTTCTGCCAAATTAAGCCATAATCTAGCCTTCACAAAATTCTCTCTATCTGTATCTATAATTTATGGACCAACCCTAGCCCTATCTGAAACAGCCTGATTGACCTAAACATGCAGATGAAGATGATTAGAAATGACTAATCCCGGTTCATTAACCCACAGACCTCAGTGAGAAATATCACAGTTTGTATTACTTGAATAACAAATTGCTATAATTTTTGCAGAGATATTGGACAAATTGATCACATGGGTTGCTTTCGGGTTGAACTTCAAAGAAGCGTTCGAGCAGCCGCAGCCAGGGCTGAAATTACGCCATATAAAAGCCGGAATACGTTTGGTCGAATCGTTGAGCCAGTGCGGTGAAGAGATAACGCTTAGAATGATAGAAGAGGCGGACGCGCAGAACAAACTCCTCGATTTGTACCACGAAGAGTACATGGCTTTGATAATAAAACTCATGATCCTGAGGGCCATCGACGCCACGATACGCTACGAAGCGACAGTCGAGAAGTTCATCGAGATCAAATCCAACAACAAAAGCGGATACCAAAGGCTGATCGACATGGTCCAAGGGAACCAGCATGCCCGCGTCAAATACGCCCTCTGCGCCCTCGTACAGAAACTCCACTTCTACGAACTGCTTAAATCTCTAAAAGACAACATTCAAAATTTAGACAACGATATTAAAAAAATGAAGAGAAGGGGTGTCGACAGGTCG
Source organism: Cimex hemipterus (assembly GCA_039619505.1). Lineage (NCBI taxonomy): Eukaryota > Metazoa > Arthropoda > Insecta > Hemiptera > Cimicidae > Cimex > Cimex hemipterus. The sequence goes on along the minus strand of CM077110.1, from coordinate 13,689,221 downwards.
GATAAATTTGACCGGGAGTTTCTCAGCATGGCTTTAGAGGAAGTGCTTAAAGTCTTCATTGAAGCCAGGACTTTGTTGTCACATCCGAAAAGGTTTTTGCCCGTAGCGGCTCAGTTCGAAATAAATGCCGACGATTTCCCAGACCCTTACAAAGCCATCTATACTTATTTCAGATGTACGGATATAATAAAAAGTTTTGTCACTCTCTTTTCCCATCCAGGGACATCGTTGTACCTCCCAATCATTGCTCCTGTTAATGGACTCATATCAGAGATATTGGATACTGACGATGGAATGAAGTTTTTAGCATCTAGTCCTGAGATCAATTCATTGATAAGACTTTTATTGGGAAGTTCAGCGAAACTGGATGAGAACGAAATGGGAGTACCGGGACTGAATCCTACGCTCGGCTTACATCTGGCGTACCGTCTACAGGCGTTGTTGTATCTGGATTCGATTAAAAGTCTCAGAGACGTCGATTCGGATAAGCCGGAGATAATCGACAGTATACAGGGGCTTTTCAATCTGACCTTGTCGAACATCGGAAATATAGGGAAGTCGTCGGTTGTACATGTTTTGAGCCAGGGTTCGAATCTGGACGTCCTGCTGGATCTTCTCAAGACGAAATCGAATAAAAAAAGATCACCGAGTAGAGGTTACATATGCGATTTGATCGTGCTGACGATCAAGCTCACGGCTCATGTTCCTTTCTTGCAGAGGTATTCAGAGACGCTGGTCGAACTGTCGAAAGAAAGTTTTACGGAGATAAGCGAAATACAGAGCTGGCTGTCGCCGATTGAAAACTGCACGACGTACGAGGCCACTCCGGTATGCGACATAATCAAAAACAACATCGACGCTTGTACTTCCCTCCCACCCGAACTTATAACATCAGTCAGGCTGTTGAAATTCCTCGGCGTGCCGAAACATGAAATCGACCTGTCGAATCAGAACTTCACAAGCAATTACAGAGAGTTGAAACACAAATTTATAATATTACAGCTGTATTCGAACGACGGTCTGACCCACCTGTCGAATATTTTGCAGAAACTCTGCAAGCATTACGACCAGCCTTACCTGCATTCTTCGAGATTCATAGCTAGGCAGGGCCTCCTTTTACTCGCACTCATTTTACCTGCTGTACAGCTGATAAGAAGGATGATAACTTACGTTATAAACGTGAGAAATACAGATTTTAAAGATTTGACCCTTGTGCCGATTCTTTTACAGACTTTCAGCTTGATGCAGGCGATACCACTTAACGCTCAGGCGCATACAGACGCAATAAGAGTCTGCCGTGAAATAATCGAGACCCTGTTAGCTTACACTCAGCCTGTGTCAAGCGAGACGAGCACGGAGACGGAAGCTTTAAATAAAAGTTTATGGACCGCAATGGTCTCAGAGGTGATTAAATTTGCATCGGACGTTCCTTTGAATTTTATGACTGGATTGATGGTCTTGTCGGAGCTGCTTCCTCTCCCGTTGCCTATACAGACGAAAAGCGAGCTTACGGAAGAAGAGATTAACAAGTTTGTCAATTCGAGGAGGCTCTGGTCGGCTCATTTGCACTCTCTGGGCTCATCGATTGAATCGATGATAATGATAATGTCGGCAAGCAGTTGTCAGCCGTTGTTGCAGCTTTTGAGAAGGGTCTGCATCCAGCTGGCCGACATCGCGGCCCCGACGGCCATCCTCGTCGTCAAAACGATACTCGAAAGCATGTCGAACCTGATGAACGACAAAAACATGCATTTGCAGCTTTTAAGGCAGATCAACTTCCTAGCTTCGCTTATGTCGCACGGCGTTATAAAAGTCACATTCCTAAATTTGCTCCAGAACGAAAAGAGCCTGCAGCATTTTCAGAATTTGCTCAAATCTTTCGACCAGAAGGCGGAGCAGTGCGCGCAGATTCAGGAAGGCCTGGCGTCCATTTGCCAGTCGCTGGTCGACACGGAAATCTACCTCGTACAACCTCCTGGGCTCGATTCGTCCGTAACGATTGAAACGTTCATGAGCTGTGCACTTCCGCCGAAAGACATCCTCATGACGATTTGCCTCGCAATGATCAACTATTTAAAACACGACACAGGTTTCACGGTTTCCCTCACCATACTACGATCCCTGATTCTCTTGGCAGATCACGATTACGGTTTCCATCACGTAAAAATGTACGTTTTTTAATAATTTCAACCAAAAATGAAATTCAGACTTAAATTTTCTTTAATTTCAGCTCGTTGGAAAAACAAGTCGGCTGTTTGTACAGTTTACTTGTCCGAGTGGAAAAGTTCATGTCGCAAAATTGGGGCGAGAACAAAGAGAAGAAAGACGAAGGCTGGACACCGGAAAAGCAAGAATGTCTTGCTGTCGTATCGTCAGCCCTTGAACTCTTCCGTAGCCTCGTAAACGTAGAAGCGTCCGAGTTCAATATGAGGACGCTTGTACTGACGTTTTCTGAACTCGGGAAGATAATCATGTGGCCATCGCCAGATAACTCACTCCTAGTCATAGAAGAAGTTTTAAAAGTACGCTTTAAACTACAAATTAGATTCGTAAAAAATTTTTAAATATTTAATTTGTAGAAAATAGTCAGCGAAGGTCAACAGGATGTAGAACAACTCGTTGAAACACTATCTTCCTTTTTTGTTAAACTGTCGGATATGCAGAAAAACGAGACAAAAGCCACGAGTGTAGCACCAGGTATACAGCGTAGAAATGTTTTTTTTTTTTTTAACCGGCAAATAATTTTTTTTTCTTTTTTTTTTTTTTTTTTAAGAAACAAGCACGGAACCTACGATACCTCCAGCGGAATCGCTGTTGACCCAGTTTTCAATGAGGACTGTCTACACGTTGACCGATAACGAAGAAGACCGTCTCTCTACGGCTTATTGGCTCTCCGCGCCAAGCAGTGACGAGCCAGAGCAAGACGCAGAAATCGTAATTTTTTAAAATTATCTGTAATTTACGATATATAAATTTTTTTTTTTTAAATTAATTTTCAGGTCACAGTTGATTTATTGGAAATAGCCAAGACGGATCTAGGCGGTGTTTCGTTGAGCGATGCAGTCGCACAGCTTTATGACAGGAAAAATGAATCTGCAGATGCAAGTGACGCTGAAAAAAAGGCCAAAACCAACAGTTCAAATCATAAAAAACCTTTCGGTAATTAAAAAATAATAAAAAAAAAAATGAAAATGGATCTAAATATATTTTGTTAGTCACTCCAATGAGAGGACGAGGAGGAATCAGAGGCGGAGGTGCAAGAGGGTCCGATACGTTTCGGTCACGCCCTCCGAACACATCACGGCCGCCTTCACTCCACGTCGACGATTTTGTCGCCCTCGAGACCTGCGGAACGACCGGCTATACCAAATCCATACAACAACAGCAGGACAAAGGCGTGAGGGGAAGAGGCAGAGGGAGGACGTTTGGTATGGAAAGGGGTGGAAAGTTTTTCCCAGGACATCTATACCACAGAGAAGGTGTTATTTAAAAATAATTAAAAATTTTATATCAATTAATTTTTTTAAAATATATTTAACAGGCGATAGCATCTGGGATAGGTCGCAATTATACGGCAGCGAGTTGCTCGACGGACGTTTCGGCAGGAGCCAGAGGTCAGCCAACGTACCTATGGCGTGTGGTTCCAAAGAGCCGCGTACGCAACGCGGCGCGTCCAGCAGGCACATGAGATTCTTTCAAACTTAAATATTTAGGAGAGAGAAAAGAAAATGTTTTGAAGTTATCGCCTCTGCCCTTGTTTTTACAGGACGAATTCAGGAAGATTTCCATTAGATAAGTTTTGTTTTTTCTTTTACATTTTTTTTTTTTTTTACTAAATCATTTCTTAATCTGTTTTAGTCTAGTCTTTCAAATTTATATAACTGCCGTGCTTTGTCCTCTGTAAATATTAAAAATCTTTCCTTTTATGAAATTGTACATTGTGATATTAGTTGGATTTTTACGAATGTATATATCTGATTCTTGTATCCGAACAATTCCAAATACAGTACAAATTCCAATTTCTTCTTTTTTTTTTTTTTTTTTTTTTTTTTTTTTTTTTTTTAATTGAATAATTTTTTTTACTTTTACCTCCTGACACACAGGATGATCGGTTTTTACGCTTTATATGCGGGGGGGGGGACTTTTAACGTTGCAGGTACACATAGAAGCGATTCAACAGGAAAAAAAAAAAAAAAGCTATTCGTACAACCCGTATAATGGGATATTAAGGACCTGGGGCGAAAACGATTTTGTTGCTATGGTGGTTTTTCTAAATGTATTCGTTTTTAGCCGTCTGGCACACATTTTCCTTCCAGTACTATTTTCCTTCCTAAACTAATGAACCTTGTCAATCCGTTCTCCTGGCGTATCTCAAGGGTGTATTATAGGTAAGTTACTTTTCAGCGTATACATCAGCGTATTCTCTACAAGCCTTGATCCCTACTTGATCTTAGAACCATATGTTTATATATATATATATATATATATATATATATATATATATATATATTACGCAGGGCGGGCGACCAGGACCCCCGAGGGGTTAGAAGCCTGGGTTGGCCCGTACCCCATCCCTAAAAGGTCCGGGACCTGGTCGGTTCACGAGTCCTGCATAAACCTATTGGACTTATTAACAAACCCCAGGATTTTGGACCATTTTAACCTGGGGAGTGTTTTAGTTATGTCCTCTCCTTCAAAGGTGTCGAATCTTTCCCTAGCATACCTATCACATTCGGCTAGGTAGTGTCGAGCCGTTTCCTCTTTAGTTTCGCAGAAGCGGCAGAAGGGGTCTGGTAGGGAGCCCATTATGAAGAGGTGTCTTCTCAGGGGGCAATGGCCCGTCAGGATGCCTATCAGCCTCCTAATTCTCCTCCTAGAATTGGAGAGTAACCATTTCGCTTCCTTGGGTTTGATTTCCTTCAGAAACTCCTTCGATTGCCTGCATCCGGGGGACGTATTCCATTCCTTGAGGAATAGTTTCATTCTCCAGCAACTTATACTCTCTTTTGCCGTGCTTAAAGAGTGGGGTAATACTGGTTGCGGGCCGACAAACACAGTATTTGATCCTTCCTTGGCCAGGCTGTCCGCCTCTTCATTGCCGTAGTGTCCCTTATGAGCTGGTATCCATATAAGGGTTACCCTATTCTCGTACCTGGTAATGATCCTGTTAATGAGTTCAACCGTTTCCTCCACCAGTCTAGATGTTGATAAATCTTTTTGTAATGCTTTTAGACTGGCCTGACTGTCAGAAAATTTTTTTATGTCTTTTCCCCTTATCCTGTTAGCCATAAGTGTTCTGCAGCAGATATTAATGGCCCAGACCTCTGCCTGAAAGACAGAGGTGTTATTACCAAGAGGGGAGGAGATGCTGATCCCTAATTTGGGTATGTGTATTCCAGCACCGCTTCCCTTATCCTTAATGAGTGAACCATCAGTGAAGCATTCAAGGCTGCGGTGGTCATCTTCTGGTTTATAGTTACCGTCATAGGGAGTAACTACCTGAAAATACTTTTTCCCTAAAGGTGTTTTCACCTTTTTGTCGCTTACACCCAGTAGTTGGTTGTTGAACCATATGTTTACTTTGCCGGCACACAAAAAAAAAAAAATCCTCCCTTTTATCTATCCGATTCAAATATTTTGGACTGTAACTAGATAAAAGACATTGAATCAACATAACTTCAAACGTCAGAATTGAAATACATGTACAAGAGAGTTTTACTGTTACACAAATGCTTAGCGTACTTGAAAAAAAAAAAAAAAAAAAAAAAAAAATATATATATATATAGAATTAACGGCTCTTCTGGCTCATGTATGGGACTGGAACAAAAAAAAAAAAAAAAAATCGAAACAAAAGGATCCAATCCATCCATGCTGACCCAGCCAAAAACTAATTCTTCAAATTTAACACAGTCTAGCTCACTTCACACTTAACACACTAATAATAAATAATAAATTAATAAAAAACAAATACATATGCCGTATAAAAAAAAAAGAAAAGGTTAATAGAAAACTCAACCATTAATTATATAAACAATTGTCTTTATTAATGTAATTTTTTTGTTTTGTTAAATATTACAATGTAACATCCAATTTTTTTTAAACATATATCTATTTAACATTTCGTTAAATATTTCCTCTTATTATTATTTTAAATATATACGGGTATCATCAAGTGCGCTGGTTTATGGCACGTTTTATGTTCTACCTTTCTGTAAAATTACTTTATTCAGTCTATCCTTCGACAAAGAAACTATAAAGGCACTCAATTTTTGTTGAACGATCAAGATTCGAGAAGGAAAGGAAAAAAAACAACAACAAATAAACCATGATTTATATAAAATTCTCCTTCGCGTCAGCATTTTTTAACAATATAAATAAATACTGAAAGTAAAAATCTTTTTTTTTTTAATTTTATTGTTTAAATATAACTTTAGTAACTTTTTAACTTTTGGGAAATGATTAAACTAATATATACAAATGGGATTTACACTTTTTTTTTTAAACATTTTTATTTTGTTTAAATATTTCTATTCTGGCTGCTTTATAAAACAAAAACTATATAAGAAAAGAGATCATATTCACAGAGATAAAAATTACAAAAAAAAATTTTTTTTTGTTTTTAATAAGTTCAACGATTAAGTATATACAAAAAAATTTATACACAAAAGCAGAGCTTTCAGATAGGTCTGTGCACCCCCCCCCTCCACACGCAGGTTCTGCACTAGGGCAGGGTTTCTATTTTACAGTACAAAAATATATTTTTTTTTTAATTTCCAATTTATACAATACGAAAATCAACCATCCGGATGTATGTTCAGCTAGTCGTACGACTTTGTATAAAAAACAAAAACAAAAAGAAAACAGTCTCTCGACTTGTAGTAAAGATTATTAAATTGCACAATAACAAAAATGAGATAAGTTTTTATTTTACTATTATTTTTTTATTGTATTTTTTTTTTTTTTTTTCGCTGAGAGCTCAAATTGAAAGACTGTAGCTGAATAAAGGAGAAATGTCGACGATGACTAATTTTTATCGATACCATTTTCAATCATTTACGTTTGTCACGTGTTACATGATTTATGTACATAAAAGCATACAATTTTGTCTTAATCACATCAAAATTAAAGTTACATAATCTAACTGAAATTATGGACAAATTGTAAGAAAAATAAAAATCTATAAAACCTGATTGATACAAGGATTCTAATCCTTCAAAATTTTGAAAGAAAAAGTGATTTAACATTATAAAGGATGATTAAAATTAAACTTAGAACATTTGATCGATTTAGATTAAGTACAAGTTATTACATAAATGGTAGATATCGGTTTACGACTCACTGAAGATTGCATAAAGCCAAATCTCGTTTGAGCCAATATAATAAATGATTAAATACGAAAAAAGTTTTATTATTTTATAATGACACGCGACAACCTATGATTGTATGCTTACATGCTAAAGTAATGGATGCTCTCGAGGGGAAGAAACCCCGAATTTTGTCACAAAGCGCGTATAAATTTTGAAACATCAACTTTCTCTTTTGCATGACCCGGCCTTAGTGTTTATTTTCATTTTTTTTTTTTTCGGTATTGTTTTCTGCCGAACGGGATCAGTCGTTGACGAGTATAGAGTGCTGCGGAGGAGGTATCTCGTCCGGCGCGGACCACCTGCGCTTCCTGTCGCCGCTCGTACCCGACTGGGCACCCTGTCGAGGCGTGAGGGAGATGCAGACATCGCCGACTTGCAGCTGGTGGACCTTCAGACCGTAGGCCGCCTGGGTCCTCTCGGGGCGGCACGATGCCCAACCCTGGCCGTAGACGAAGTAGGGGTGTTCTGTCGAACATTCGACCTCGACCTGTAACATAAATACGAACACTGAAAAACCAAATTTATGGTCAATATTCACTAATACAAGACAAATTGAGCACAGCCATAGAATCCGATGATAATTTCCATGATGCTTAATCTTAAAACTCTAAAAAAATTTAGTCAATTTTGTTTAATAACTGATACAAGACAAATTCAGCACTGCAATCGAATCCCATGATGCTTTTTTTGTCTGCAAATATTTCGATTTCAGAAGCTCTTTCTGCATCCTGTTCTCGTGATAGAACATCTGAAATTGGCCATAATGGAGGGAATGAATGAATGGAATTCACTTTTCCGAATTGAAATATTTCGATTTAACAGGCTCTCTCTGCATCCTGTTCTGCTGAAAGAACATCTGAAATGACTCATAACGGAGGAATTGGGATTCACTTTTCCGAATATCTCGATTTAAGGAGCTCTTTGTGCACCCTGTTCTCCTGGTAGAACATT
>CM077110.1:13654959-13665591 GCA_039619505.1 Cimex hemipterus | reverse complement strand
GAGCAGGTTATAACACGATTGATAACGATCGAATCAAGCTTTTACAAGGGAGGAGGTTATAACACGAATGATAACGATCGAATCAAACTTTTACAAAGGAACAGGTTATAACACGATTCATAACGATCGAATCAAACTTTTACAAAGGAGCAGGTTATAACACGATTGATAAAGATCGAATCAAACTTTTACAAAGGAGCAGGTTATAACACGATTGATAACGATCGAATCAAATCTATCGAATATCAAACGAATATATAAAATGATTGATTTCTTCCCGATTAAACTATAATATATGAAAAAATAAATATATATATTTGATATTTCAGCGGTTCCCCACGTTAACATTTTGGTGAGTGATACTATTTATTATTAGACGAAATTATTGTTGGGCATAATACATGGTCTAAACCTAAACTTGAATAAAAAGTCAGAGAAATGGCGTGCTGAAAAGTAAGAAAATCGAAAGAACATACCTGTGTACGGTCTTGGCCGTAGCTGAGGGTGAGGACTGCGGAGGTGGCTTCAGGCGAGGAATCTATCCGTACGACCGTGCTCGGGTCGAGCCTGAGGGCCGGGCTGGCGTCCGCCGATGAGATGAAGTCTTCGGTCCGCATTTCCTCGACCCGGCGGAGTTCCCCGGATGCGAGACGGATGAGGGATCCCCGGGCGAAGCCGGCCGACGGGTCTGCCCTCGACCTGCGAAGGGCACGCTTCTCCTTCGGCCGGGACTTCCTGACGAGCGGCGACTGCGGCGGCGAGGCGTAAGAAGGGTAGTCGAGAGGTCGGACCAGGGGGTACAGGTACGGATACGGGTACGGGTAAGGATAGACCCTGTATGGAAAATTGGTCGTATCTTCGTCCTCTTTGAGCCTCGTCGGAGGCAGCGGGGGCGGCCTGTAGCGGGGCGGCAAAGGTCGGAGGAATTCCGGACCCGGGGGGTAAATGGGGTGGTGCGGAAAGGAAATGGGACCTCTGCTTCCTTCCAGCACTCCTCCTCCACCTGACCTCATCATCGCATCCTGCAACAAAATAATCACTCCTTAAACACAGAAAATATGCAACATTCAAAATTTTATTCTATTCACTTTCCCTTCAATTTAAATATTAGGCAGAGGAAAAACAAACCATCGACGGATGGATTAGTAAACCGCGCTAAAAGGTCGACATCGATCTCCCCCCCCCCGTCTTCTTCGACTGCACCACGTACGAAAGGGTATACTCCGGGGCCTGTTGCGGCTCTGCAGGAATGCACCCAGCCTGACCTTCGATCCCACGAGAGCTAATGGACGTGTACGTCTGCACGCGAACACTCGCCTCCCATTGCACGGTAGCTTCAATCGATTTTCTTCTTACGTTCTAACGACGGCATGTGAATATTAACAATAGTCAGGGAACGTCATATTGAGGCATGAGCAGGCTCATAAAGCGAGGTTCGATCTTAGAATCCTTAAAGCGTTTTCAGGTTTGCCATTTTAATAAAAGATCCTTTGGATTGAAGGTTATAATTGTTCAAAATCTAATGTCAAAATTGCGAAACCAAACGGACCATGATGGATAGACAGGAACAAACTAACATATGTAACAGAGTCATGTCGATGTGTAAATTTTTAAAATATATTTTTGTACAAGCGACAATCCCAGGACAATTTGGAACAATTTACAGACCTAATTTCCTTGACTCGACATTTTTTAACGAGTCCGACCCATTTTCCCCTATTTATCGAAACGTTTCAGTTTCTTTTATTTAAATAATTGTGCATTTTATTTTATTGAACCATGCGGGGCCCGATATCGAAAGTGTCAACCGATGATTTCTTTAAAGAGCTTGGGCTTTATTTAGGAAATGTTGACCGTAACGTTTTCCATAGACGGCCAAGTCCCTGATAGGCCTTCTCGGTAAACTTTTCCCGAATGGTCACGGCGTGGGGTCAGTCAGCAAGTGCCTACACAAGCAAACACGTGTTCAGCTGCTGGCACGGCTCCTCCGATTCGGGCTAGGACGCACTTCGTCTGCTTGACTTTGCAAACTGCTTATCGGATACGTGATGTCCCGGTCGGCGTTCGATCCTGGGAGATTTTTTCCCCGACGAAAATTTGAATTTTCAAACTCGCCAGGTTAAGAGGATAAAACGCGTTTATGTCGACGCGGCCGTTCCTGGAAAAGCGGCAAGGGGGGACATTTTCCAGCAGACGGTCGCGAATTGTTTCCCCTTTCGCCTTCTTCGTCCGCCCGGTTTCGCCCAGCCTCCAAACAATTCCAAAACATTCTCAACCATAAATGAGAGTTTCAAAAGGAAAATCAAATAAATAATTGAAACAGCGCGATCTCGCGGAACCACAATACCTCCAAAAATAATAAAATCTAAAAAGATTTCCCGAATAAGTACATTTCTAATAATCTAACAAACACAGAACACAAAGTGAAAAACATGAAATTTATTTTAAAAAATTATAATAAAACTTATATACAAAAATTGTCTTCTTTCATACGAACACAAAAATGAAAAACTGTCAGGTTATTTCAGGTCTGTGTTATCTTGTGAAAAAATCCAAAAACCTACGGTACATTTCGATTGTCAAAGAGAAATAAAATCGACGTTCGTAAAACATAGTGTGAAAGGTGGCTAGGTTGAAAATCTCTTGCCTCTCCCTGCTTATAACCCTGAGAGTTGTGACGAATTTCTCTCGTATAGCTGTAAAAACAAATCGAACAACACTACTTTCTCCTACATTTTTTCCTCCGCTTAATCGGTACGTCATTACGGCTGCGATAGTATAAACGGGTCGTCTGAAATCATCTAGGTCAGGTGTGTTGGATTTCGAGATCTTCTGCGATCGGCCTGTCCAATCGTACCTGCGTAAATGCCCGACTCACCTACACAAAAATTGACCCTACCGTACTATCTAGTGATTGACTATCTTTAACCGTCACTAACTTAACATAAACTATCGTAATATACACTGTGCAAAATGACCATCACAATTGTAATCCAGTTAAATCAGCTGTTTAATTATCTCTAATCGTTCATACCAAACAATCGTGATATCAGTTGTTTAACCATTCCTAACCGTATATAAAGCCACCAACGTGAATATACACCATAACCACCATTGACTACCCTTAACCGTGCCCAACCGTATCGTCTGGTACTCAACTGTATCTAACGATTGATAGCTCTCCAATTATTACTCCTTCAAATCTACCCGAAATCTGTTGTTTAACTACATCTAATGTATTTTATTCTATCTCGGCCCGTAGACCCCGCGGTCGTGGGTTCGATTCCCACCGTCGCACCTGACCCTTTTTTTCGCGCTCTCTATTCATAACCATGTTTGAACATCCCTAACCGAAGCATTTGGGACATTGATTTTTAACAATTTATAATCTTCACGAAACCAAGCAGTTGTGAAGCCTGGAGTTTAAGTACCTGCAACCTTTCGTGATACATATACGGTTTTGTAACCTAACCAGTAACGATATTCGGTACTTAACCATTATCATGCAACCAGCTGTATACACACATATCACCCAGATCTTTGTGGAATCTAGTGTGTATGTGTGTGTGTGTGTGTGTGTGTGTGTGTGTGTGTGTGTGTGATTGAGTGAGAGTGTGAGTGAGAGAGAGAGTGTGTGTGTCAATACCCTTATTTGAACATCTAACAAAAACTTTCTTGACATTTGTTGTCGTTTGTTATCTGGTGACTATTAACTATAACTAAATATCTTTAACCAACGTCATACCTGATGGTTGACCATCTCGAGCGCTAACCAAAGTCGCATCTGGTGCTTAACTATAACTGAATATCCTAATCCAACATCAAGCCTGATGCTTAACCACCTTGAGCTCTAACCCAATCGAATCTAGGAATTAACCATGACTAACTAGCCTTTATTAAAGCCAAATCTGGTGCTGAATTATAAGCAAACATCTTTACTCAACGTCTAACCTGGTGCTTAACCATTTAGAGCTCTAACCGAAGTCAAATTTTATGCTTAACTATCCTTAACCAAAATCGAATCTGATGCTTAACCATCTCGTGCTCTAACCGAAATCAAATCTAGGGTTAAACATCACTAACCAAAATCAAAACTGGTGCTGAATTATAAGTAAATATCCTTAATCAACGTCCATTCTGGATCTTTATCATCTCGAGCTCTGGCTGAAATCAAATTTAAGGTTTTGCCATCACTAGTCATTACCAACTAAAACTACAAATCATCAAATCTGGTGCTAAACTATCACTGATCAGTCTTAACCATCTCTATCTCTATCTAACCATCACCAGTCTAGCTCGATGCTTAACAATGCAAAACCTTCGACAAGTCCAGTACTTAATAACTAACCTCATGACCATCTCTAACCATCCCAGTCCCATACTTTTAAGAAACCTTGCGAGTAGACCTCTCTAACTATGACTAACTTTCTAATCAACTATGACCACTGCTTACACAAATTCTTCGCGGTTCCTGATGTATAACGATCTTTTACTGAAAAGCAGAATTGGTGTATGCTCTGAAAACACGAAACGGACAAATTTGTGTTGTTATTAACTGAAAAACGATCTAAACTGCACGTATATAATTATCTTATTTTTCCGACGTCCAGTTGTGAATTAGAGGTTAAGGTAAGAAATCGAATATCACATTCTGTAGAGATTCGAGGCTTGGTGCTGTCAGGTTATGACATTGATGAAACGTTCGAGATACGAACGCAGATGTGTTGTGCATGTGAGTTTAGCGCGGTTTGTCAAAAGAGCCGGGTCCATTGAATAATCCCCCTCCGCAGTTTTGTATTAAATAAACCACCACTAATTGCCACTCCCACTTAATTTCCATTTACGTTCGACGGGAGTTACATAACCGTAGCCCGGCAACAAAAGCTCATAGAAACAGCCCACGTTCAAGGATAAAGAAAGAGCTGCGCGAGGGGGGGGGCGGAAAAGAATTTGCAATTTTCTCAATCCTGAGAGGATTTGAGCGTGTTTTTTTCCACCGGGTCCGACTGCGGTAGGCGGATTTGACGGGGAAAACGACCCGGAGGATGGGAAATCGTGCCGGATCCCCCACGTGGAATATTTCCGCTTTTCTGACATTGACATCTCCCTGGATTAGATTTTAACCGCCCCGATACAATTTTTACAATATATTTTTTTTTCTAAGCGATAAACCCCTGAGGTAATCAGGTACCGAAACCTTTCCTCAGGATTTGACGCGGAAATTTTTTTAAAAAAATTACCTGTACTAACATAGGTGCTGTGGCCCCTTCACCCGGCTCTCATAGTCCGCGAGGTGACCTGGAAAAAGAAAAGATTTTTGTTTTGTTTTTGTATTTTGGAAAAATTAGCCCCGGCTTATCTCTGGAAAGGGCACTTAACGAGCCGTGCACTTAAGTGATAACCTCTAAGAGCTTCTAGATCTTTATGGCAGCTGGTTAAAACGCAAAGCTGCCTCCGGGCTGAACGGGTTTCTTTTACAAAAAAAAAGGCCTCTTCTAAATACAAAAAACCCACTAAATAATTCAATATTTAAAATATAATTATTAAAAAAAGACTCTTAATCAACCGAGATTTATTGGGTTTAAGTATCATAAATAATTTTAAAAAACGGGCAATTGTTGCACCAAATTCCATTAGAGTATAATTAATGGTTTTAACGTTGCACAACCAGTTCGACACGCACCCGCCACATGCTCTATTTATATATACTTTAACCAGGTTTTATGAGTTTGGGGACGTTTTTCTGCCCAAAGTCCGGTACTCGATTATGAATAACTCCGGATGGCCATCTCTAACCATATCTGTCCCAAACTTTCGTGAGATCTTGCGAGTAGTCCCTAAACCCCTACCCATCTCCACCTCTATCGTCAAATTTGGTGCTAAACTATCACTTCGCTAGTCTTTACCACATATCTGATGCTTGACCTTCGTTAAGTCTGGTACTTAGTCATTACAAATCCCGATAACCATGTCTAACCGTATCTGCCTCAAAATCATACGAGCAGCCTTTCCAAACCATTACCAACTTTGACTACAAATCGTCAAATCTGGGGATAGCCTAACACACTTAACCATCTTTATCTACCCATTACCTCGAAATATCGTAATATCTGGTTGGTACCTAGCACTAACTATACGTAATTATACCTCACTCTAACTGACCTAAAATCTCGGCCTATGACCATCGGGAGCGATCCCTCCATCAAGCTATGCGTCCGAACTTTCATGAAATCTTGCGAGTAACCTTTCCCTAACCGTTACCAACCACAAATCGACCAATCTGCTGGGAAAATATCACTCTTCCATCTCTAAATATTTAAACATCAATATCCTAGTTCAAAATATCGTGATTTCTGGCGATCACCTATCATTAACTATCCGTCCTCATCTCTAACTCTGACATAACATCTCTGTGATTACCGGCCAAAGACCATCGAGAACCATCCCTGCATCAAGCTATATCGTGCTAAGCTAACTATTCCCAACTATTTCTAACCTTTGAAAAGCCTAACCGAAATTATCGTGAGACCTGATGGTACGGCATCTCAGACCTGTTCTGCCCCAAACGTACGATAAATTTGGAGGTGAACCATCACTAGCTATTAGTAATCATCGTCAATGATTGACATTTAACCATCTTTAACTATACCTAAACCAAAACAGACATGCAAATTGGACAAAATAACCCAAATTATAGGAACACCTGATGCTAAACCATCTCAAGACCATTCCTGCCCTGAATATAAGATAAATTTGGAGCTTAACCATGAGTAAAAACTATTCATCGTCGTCAACGACTGGCATTTACATCGTTAACCATATTTAAACCAAAACGTTCTGAAAGCTGGAGAAATTAAACAAAATGATTGTGTCATCTGATGACGACTCAGACCAGTCCTGGCTCCGAACGACAGTTAAATTTTATCTTTAACCATACCTAAACCGAAACAATCGTGAAAACGACAAACTCACTCAAATAATCGTGATATCTGATGACATCTCGGACACCTACTCCAAATCATCTTTATATGACCTTCATCAAATCTGCTAACCGACAGTAACTACTTTTGATTCAAGGCTCAAATATGATGCTACACAATATCTAACTTAATTCAGATTTCGCGTTTTCTGGTTCTGAACCATTGATTTTTCTCGTTGTTGTTACTGCTGTATAATTGTTTACGGTTTTCTCGCCCACTTACTTAGTATTCACTCTCCACCTTTCCTTTCACTGCCTTCAATTATTTATATTGTTTATCTACGGTCGTAATCAGTTGTTTTTTTTTCACTCATTTTGTTTTTACTTTTGCGTTCTAATTTCTCAAATTTTCAACAGACGTACGGGTGTTATTTATAAAAGAGACCGTTTACCGTAAACCTACCGCCTCGTCCGGCCTGGACAAATTTTCAGAATTGTAAAAAACAAACGGAAAATTGTTTATAACTGGGTGTTACATCTGGATTATAATCGTTGTAAGGTGAGGCCCACTGGTTTTGACGTCATGCTGACCGAAACGACAGCTGTCGTACCTGCGGTGCTGCGTGGGCGTCTCTTGCCTAAGCCCACCGGACCGGCCGGGGGACGCCCATTGTAGCCGACACCTCTCAAAAACCGAACGGAGAGTGTAAATATTTAAACTGAACCCGGGGCGAAAGTCCTACACGGCCGAGTCCGCGGGTTTTGTCGCAATTTTCACCGTGGGACGGGCACCATGGGCGTTCTTCTCTGGCCGGTTGTTGGTACATTTCCTAAATGTCAACTGTTGAAGAAACCCACCTTCTCTCGAATAAGGACCGGCCTTTTATACAATATTATCGTTTCTAAGTAAAAGACATCCTGTATAGATAAACCTGACGAGTTTTAATCAATTAGCTCAAGCTGACTCCTAGCACCAGACCGAATCGGCTTGACAATTCTATTATACTAAGTCATATCTATACAAAATACAGCGTTTTATAATAGACGTGGAAGAAGGAACCTATTTGTTTGTGAAATACTAGCTTAAAACCGTCGAAAACTGCACTTGACCGAGAAAATACTCTTGGGATGCAAGATCCTGAAAATAAGCGATATCTCTTTTATGAACCATCATTGCCTTTATACCTTCTTCCTAACCACTAGGTCTTTTCTATTCGTGTCCCGCTTCTAGGCCCTAGCTATAACTATAACCTTCCCAACCTAGACTATATTCAAATCTGGTGCCTAATTATGATCATATCTCAAACTCTTGTAGAATATTAACATATAACCATCGGGAACCATCCCTGCCGCAAACATTCGCGAAGCCTGGTGTTCAACCATCATTGACTAAACAACAACCACCATTGAATCTGTTGTTTAACCGTGGCTAACTATCTTTTACCTTCCCTAACCTATACAATCGTCTAACCTGGTGCCGTGTCACCTGATGACATCACAGACCATCGTCCAAAATTGCGAAAAATTGGTACTTAGCCATCACTAACTATTCCAAACCATTTTTATCTGGCCTTCGTCAAATCTGCTGCCTCTAACCACCATTATCCACTTTTCTCCCAAGCTGATTTTGCTCGTTTTGGCTTATCAGTTTAGATCAACTTACAATTGTTTACGAAGATGTCATCTCTGACACTGTCGTCAAATCTGGAACTTATCCAAATCCACCGTAATTTTCTGGCCGATCCGGTGTTTGACCATTTATGCCCGAACCATTTTGAAAATCGAGAAAGAAGGCGGCTTATAATTATGTCATCTATCGGCAGAGACAGTCTATAGCGTTCTATTAAACAGCTTTTAATTATCCGAAATAATAGTAGGCATATGTGATGCACAATCCGCCTGGAAGGGCGAGACCGAAAAAAAAAGAAAGTAAAGAAAAGAGCGACATCTGCTAAAACCGTATATTTTACGACGTCGCGAGACGGTCCTCGGGCCTGCTCCCCCCTCGCTCATTAGCGCTCATTAGCGAATAATCGAAATCGACCTCCGAGAGAGCCGTGACAATGGTATTTGTAGAGCTGGCCCGTGCGGGGCGGCGGGGCGATCGAGATAATGGAACGGGCACCGTCTATGTTTAAACGGGAAAGAAGAAAGGGTGGCCCGATGCAAATAAATTTCTCGCTTTTTGAAAGGGACTTACAAACCGACGCCAAGAACGTCCACGTTCGTTCTATTTGGCCGACGTTTATAATCGAGTTGGCTTCTAAGCTTAACTGACCGTTAACGCATTCACAAACGTTTACTATCGAATTCAAACTTGGGCCGGCTTATGAAATTGGATGCTAAATCTGTATCAACGACGTAACTGTGCATACCCTCGACCTGTAACCGATACCGAAACACGACCGGGAAATAATTTGCGAAATTCTAAAATTAACAACCGATCACAGAGAAAATTGGCAAAGCAAGTTAATTGTCGCGGGCTTTCTGTATATTCAGAGGCACGGTTCAAAGACTTTCATAAATTAAAATTGACCTTTTCGTGGCCATTAATGCGTGGGACTCTTCGGTGGTAGCAAGAGGGCGTAAATCACCTTTGCCTTTTCTTCACTTCATTACGCAAACTCCCTTGCCAGTGAGGAAGACGGCCTCAAAGGGCCCATAAATTTTATTCAAATAATTATCGATTCCAGTTTATTCAATTTTTTTTTATATTCAATTCAATAAGACGATTAATTGGTCTAAAATGTCTTTCTTTTGATAATAATGTTTTTAAAAAACCCTTCTAGAAGAGTTGAAAACGCTATCAGAATTCCGATAATTCGTCGCCACTGTTAAAAGTTGTAAAAATAATCTTATTTTTAATCTTTATAAGAATATCACAGGAAAACTATGGCTTATTCAAAATTAGAAACCCATAAACGACCTTGACCTAATAAACAATACGATTCAATGCAAAAGAACCCTTAAACAATCAATCCGGACTTATAACGGAACATACAACTTGACCTATGAACGAACGATTCAATATGAATTTTAAAAAATAACTGAATCTCTCATCTTTAGACGACCTAAACTTATGTACGATCCAATTCTTCAACCTTGCTGTTTGTTGAGTTGTTAAACAACCTGCAACCATCAATGGTACTAACCAACAGTGAACATTTTTGACCAAGTCTGATTTATGAACGATACGATTCAACTCTTAGAACATTTAAAATGACTTCGACATGTGAACGATTCAATTCGGCAACCACTCTGACCAATGAATGTTCCGATTCAAATCATAGAACCTTTAAAATGACCTAGGCCTATGAACGATCGGATTCATACCCAGAACCTTTAAAAGGCTCTGACCAATGAATGTTCCGATTCAAATCAAAGAACCTTTAAAATGACCTAGGCCTATGAACGATCGGATTCATACCCAGAACCTTTAAAAGGCTCTGACCAATGAACGATCCGATTTGTATCTGAGAACCTTTAAAATGACCTAGACCTATGAACGATCAGATTCATAGCAAGAACCTTTAAACTTCTCTGACCAATGAACGATCCGATTTGTATTTTAGAACCTTTAAAATGACCTAGACCTATGAACGATCAGATTCATAGCCAAAACCTTTAAAATGACCTAGACCTATGAACGATCAGCTTCATACCCAGAACCTTTAAAAGGCTCTGACCAATGAACGATCCGTTTCAAATTTTAG
>CM077110.1:13627277-13642690 GCA_039619505.1 Cimex hemipterus | reverse complement strand
CTCAGCAATTTTCTCACTATAATCTTTTGAAACGTCTTACTATAAAAAAAAAGGGTCGGTTTTTTGTGAAGATTTGTAACTAATTCAACTACATAAGAAAGCAAAAAAAAAAGCTATAAAAATAAAAATCTTCTTTTCTAACTTCTATATCAGAAATTGTTTTTATTCTGTTAGAAATTTTTGAAATTTAATTGACCTATTAAAAAAGCTAAAAGCCAGGCACCAGATTGTTTTCCCTCAGCAATTTTCTCACTATAATCTTTTGAAACGTCTTACCATAAAAAAAGGGTCGGCTTTTGTGAAGATTTGTAACTAATTCAACTACTTAAGAATGGAAAAAAGTTATAAAAACAAAAATCTTTTCAGAACTTCTTTATCAGGAATTTATTGTTTTTTTAGTTATTTTTTGCTAAATTTAATTGAACTATAAAAAAAAAGCTGAAAGCCAAGCAACAGATTGTTTTCCCTCAGCAATATTCTCACTGTATATATTTCTTTTATAAGGATTGTGACTAATTGAACTATTTAAGAAAGAAAAAAAAAACTGTAAAATATCTCTTCGTAAAAAAAAGATCGGTTGTTCCTTTTTTTTGGCGTGAAGAATTGTAACTACTTTAATAGTAAATAGTTAAGCGAAAAGGCTATATAGTTTTCTTTTTCAACTTCCCTATCAGAAATTTGTAATTTAATTCCCCTAGTCGACAGAAACAAAGTTAAAAGACGAACATCTTTTTTAACTTCCTATCTTGTTTTTCTGGGAAGAATCGTAAAAATGCCTGTCATTTTTTTAACGGTTGTAGGTAGTTTATTGATTTATTTGTAAGTTTGGAGGCAAAAGATATGAAGTCTTTTCTACATCAGAATTTTTTTTTTTTTTCAATTGATTTTTGACACGACTATGTGATTTGATCGAACCATTATAAAACAAGGCAAATGCCAATCAACGAACTTTTTCCTCGGCTTTTTCTCCCTGTGATATTTATTTTATAAGCATTTTTTGGGAGGATTTGTAACTAAATAAACTACTCTAATAGTAAATAAATAGTTAGTCAAAAAAATATTTATAGTTCTTTTTTTTAACATCCATAATAGAAATTTTTAAATTAATTGAACTACTCGAGTAAACAAAAAAAGATCTTGACTTTTTTTTATTAGCTGTATGTCTTTGTACAATAAAGATCGGTTTTTATTCTTTTTTTTGTGTGTGTAGATTTGTAATTAAATAAACTTCTCAATAAAAAAATGCCTCTTTTTTTAACTGGCTATAGGTCATTTACAGACTTATTTTTATGATGGGGAAAAAGCTAGATACAAAGATCTTTTTTTTTTAACTGACACGTCAGTCTTTTTAGGGGGGGTTTGTTTGGGATATTTGAAATTTAAACGAAATTTTTAAAAAAAGGCTGAACGATTCCAGGAAAAATAAATGTTTTTCATCTCACTACAGATTTCTTTTATACTGTCTTTTTAAGCTCAATTTTTTTTTTCAATTTTAATTTAATTTCGGTACTTTCCCTCGATTTCCTCGGCCTCACCAAACAACTAAAAAATGCAGGTCTTTTTTTAAATGGTTATAGGTCATTTACAGACTCATTTTTATGATGGGGAAAAAGCTAGGTATAAAGATTTCTTTTTAACTTCCACATCAGATTTTTTTGCGAATATTTTTAAATTTGTTCGAATTATTTAAAAAAAACAGGCTAACAATTCCAAGAAAAAAAAGTGTTTTCCATCAGTATTTTCTCACTAAAAATTTATTTATGCCAACTTTTCAAACTGTTTCTTTTATACTATCTTTTCAAACGCATTTTTTTTAATTTTTAATTTGATTAAACTACTCAAATATAAAAAAAAAGCCTGTCTTTTTTTTTAATGGCTATAGGTTATTTAGAGACTTATTTTTATGACCGGGGAAAAAGCTAGGTAAAAAGATGTTTTTTTAACTTCCACATCAGACTTTTTTTTGGTTTCGTTCCGGATATTTGAAATTGAATTGAATTATTTAAAAAAAGGCTTAACAATTCCAGGAAAATGAAATGTTTTTCATCGTTATTTTCTCACTAAGAATTTCTTCTATACAAACTTTTCAAACTCATATTTTTCTTTTTTCAATTTTTTTTTTTAAATTCCCGATACTTTCCCTCGCCCTCGGTAACATTCAAGTTTTAATTTAATTCAACTACTAGAAGGTAAAGAGTTTTTTTAACTTCTACATCGGACTATTATTTTTTCCAGATATTTAAAATTGAAACGAATTATTTAAAAAAGGCTTAAGAATTACAGGAAAAAGAAATATTTTTCATCAGTATTTTCTCACTATAGATTTCTTTTATACTAACTTTTCAAACTTTTTTTTTTGCAATTTTAATTTAATTTCCAATATTTTACCTCGGCCTCACCATCATTCAATTTTTAATTTAATTAGACTACTCAAGTATTAAAAATGTCTTTTTTTCTTTCTTTTTTTTTAATGGCTACAGGTCATTTACGGACTGATTTTTATGATAGGGAAAAAAGCTAGTTATAAAAAAAATTTTTAACTTCCACATCAGATTTTGTTGTCGTTGTTTTTGTGCCGACTATTTGAAATTTAATTGAATTATTAAAAAAGGCTAGATTCCAAGACGAAGAAATGTTTTACCACTAAAAATTTCTTTTGTACAATCTTTTCAAATCCGGGTTTTCTTTTTCGTTTTTTGATTTTAATTTAATTTTCGACGTTTTCCCCCGGCCTCGCCAATATTCAATTTTTAATTTAATTGAACTACCTGAGAAAACAAAAATCTACAAAACATGCCAGATTATAAAATGCCTATTTCATTTTTTCAAATGATTGTAGGTCATTATTTGTATACATGATAAAGTAAATGTATATGAAACGATCGAAATTAAATTTTTTTCTTATATAATTTTGAGATTATATTTTATATAATATAAGGAGGAGAGGTAGAGGAATGAATGTAATTTTCAGTCGAAACTTACGTCGTATTTTTGATTATTTTCTGTTGTGATCGTTAATCCAAAATCCAAGCCGTTTTATAAAAGAACATCCGTGTTGTGGAAAAAAAAAAATTCCCCCCAAAAAATATGAAATTAAATTTGTAAAAAAAAAATAAAAGAACAACCACCGAAAGAACACAAGCACTCGGCACAGCGCGTACTCCACGACTGGTGGATTGTTTGTGGACGGCGCCCCACGCCGCAGGTCGGCACGGATCGGCTCTCATCGACCTCGCCCGCTCGGGTAGAAGGGAAGAAAAAAAAACCCATCCTTTTATCCTTTTATTTATTTTTTTTTTCCGCCCAGCCTCCTCCTCCTTACTACATAGTTACTACGGGCCGAACTATGTAGTAACGGCCCCTACTACGGCCGGTCGGCACTCCGGGTCGTCGGAAGGACACGAGAGGAATAAAAAAAAAAGCCCATCCAACAATAAAGCGAACCCGGTTTTAACATCACAATGGATATTGGAAAAATTCAATTTGGATTTATTCCTACCAAAGCCATTCATGCATGATCAATTTGCATCAACGATTCGTTCCCATAATAAATAATACTTATCACAAACCACTTCCCGATAAAATACAATATAAAAAAATTAAAATTATAAATTAAACTAATTATTAAAGCATCGTAATAACTTCAAACAGCCTTTACAAACTAAAATGTAGTTTTTTTCAACTTTAGACTAGAAAAATAACCCTAGCAATCCTAAAAATTTAAAACAATATGAAGAAATCGTTACTAATTATAACTTTCAATTAATTGACATTTTTATGTAAAGTTTTGTTCGAAAGGGAAAAGCTAATGTCACGAGCGGGATTCGAACCCACGACCTTCGGCTTAATACGCCGCTGCTCTACCGCGTGAACTATCCTGACTTCGATCCACTCGGACACTAACTTCCCATCTCAACACCACCTTTTGAATTTTTCCTCCTTTTTGCCATTTTTCAATTTTAAATTTAAAGGAAATATTTAGGGTCACGTGCGGGATTCGAACCTTGCCGTGCCTTATAATTCTGATGGTCAAACTACACTCTCTGACCCCCACCCCCGGGCACAGCGGCACCAAATTTTGGAAAATTGTAATTTTCTGATTTTTTCCTTTATTTGCTATATAAATTTTACACTTTTACCGAATTTCACGTTTCTGCCTATACGGAAAGTACCTTAATTAACTTTTATATGAGGTTTTGGTTGAAATGAAAAAGCTAATGTCACGAGCGGGATTCGAACCCTCGACTTTCGGCTTAATACGCCGCTGCTCTACCGCGTGAACTATCGTGACTTCCATCCATTCGGACACTAACTTCCCATCTCAATCCACCTTTTGAATTGTTCCTCCTTTTTTGCTATTTTTCAAGTGGTAGAGCAGCGGCGTATCGAGCCTAAGGTCGTGGGTTCGAATCCCGCTCGTGCCATAGACTTTTTTATCTCAACTAAAAACCTTAATTAATTCTATGATATCACGAAACTAGTGAATTTAATAAGTTTTTTGTTGAAATAAAAAATTCAGTGTCACGAGCGGGATTCGAACCCACGACCTTAGGCTCGATACGCCGCTGCTCTTCTAACCACATGAGCTATCTTGACTTCAATCCACTCCGACACCAACTCCCTATCTCAACCTACAATCTTTCGAAATGTCCCCTCCTTTTTGCCATTTTTCAACCAAAACCATACATATAAAAATTAATCAATTGAAAGAGGTAATTTGGTCAATAGACCACTAAATATAACGGAACTAATTATAACATCGTCATATCTCAAATAAATTAATTTAGAAAAAATAAAATTAAAAACTGTAACCAACAATAAAAAAATAGAGGAACTGATAAACAACGTTATTTCTTGCTCGATATGTCCCACATAATGGAGGCGTGTCATGCCTTGGCACCATACAGGGAGCGTGTACGCATGTCGCCAGATTTGACAATGGTTCTCGGACACAGCAGCGAGTTTCAGCGCCCCTGTTCCGTTAGGAAAATTGGTGGATTTTTTAATGTCTACAGCCGTCAAAGTGAGTGTATTTATTAGAGTGAATGGTGTGGGGCTGATGGTGGAATAGCATATTTCTTTGCAAAAGAAAAATCTTTTTCATTTTCTAATAAATATTTGAACTTAATTATATTTCCTAAGTATACAAAAAGAAAAGAAAAGGAATTAATTATTTATTTAAGTTATTAAGCAGGTATAGTAATCAGTTTTTTCATTCTTTTTAAATGCATTTTTTTGATCTATTGATGGCTATTTTAAGTTACTATGATGTTATGAACAGTTTCTTTGTATGCTTTGCTGTTGAGAACTATTTTTTCATATAGTTTTGCTGGAAAATTTCAAAACTTAAATCTACGAAAAAGTAGGATATGAGGATTTTATCCTTGATTTATAATTGATTGTGGCTTTTTATGATTATGAAACATCGAAAGAATAGTTGTACATTTATAAAAAGGAGCATTAGTTCTATATTAGACGATTGATTTCACGACGAAATTTACGACCAAAGTGATTCAAAGAAATCTTCTTTTAGTGACAATCGAACGTCGGGACTTTGAACAGCGCGTCGCGTAGGCGGTGATCGACCCGCGTCAGAACGGAGGCCGGGCCTATAAAAAGGCGGCCGGCATTTAAATTGTTTATCGTCCTGGACTGAAATAGATATTCCACCGGTAAACACGCTAAGGTCAATTGTTGTTGTACATTGTCGGACGGCACGGAATTTCCATTCTTGACGGCAGGGCCAAATGCGTCAATGGGAGGAAAAATTGACTCGAGTAAAAACCAACGTAAAAATCAACCAAGCTAATTTCCCTTTACATTTGTCATTAGCTCTATTTCCCTGTCTTTTGTTTACAATATTTTTATACCAACGATTACACTCGTGCTTCTACTAATCTGTCATTAATCCTAACCCTACGTCTGCCCTACAAACAGCTAGGAAGAGATTAGGATCTGGAAAAACCCTATTTGACCATGACACCATACCCCATGGTATGGATGCGGGATAAGAGTTTGACCGCGTGTGGCATGAGGAACTCCTGTACGAATTAAAGCGTGTCCTTCCGACCGATAAGTCCGAATAGGCTAGGTGCCGACAGCTAAAGATCCTTTTGTCTTGTTGACGATGAGTACTTGGCGGGAACGGTATGCCCCGAGGGAGTATACCGCAGGGCATTAAGGTTCCCGAGTAGGACAAGACTAGAGGATCTTTAGCGTCCGCACCTCGCCTATAAGGCCTTATGGGACGTTTTGATTCTCAAGATGAGATGACGCACTTCCACATACGACGGAATTGTGTTACCGCCGCAGCGTTGGTGTAGAAGCTTCCCACCTCTGGGGTTGTTATAACCACGCTCCCCACTTGTGCTCCGAATGGTCGGGCCTACATTGAGCATTGGGTCGCATGATACGCCGCTGCTCTACCACTTGAGCCATCTTGACCCTAGCCATCATCCCTAATGCATTCAGGACAGAGAGCTCGGGCCAATCCTCTACATCATTTATACTGCAGATATTCACACTAAACCTATTTGCATCCTTCACCGAATGACGCAGCTGTACTATCCTCCAATTCCGATCCTGCGGTTTATTCGGAAGATCTTCAGGAACCGTGTAGAAATAGAAAATAAAGATAAACGAAAGAAAGAGCGTTAATCGATAATTGGTCCGATTGTCCTGGTGTGATGGAGGTGGGTTGCGATAAAGAGAATGTTTTTTTCTGAAACCAACATCACACGGAAAGGAAGAGCGTCCATGTCAAATTTACCCTCCAAAGCAAACCTCCTCAATGCTCAACAACTTTCCTATCCTCAAATCTGCGTTTGCTACCTCGCGTTTCACCTAGACTCACGACTAACGGTGAATCAACACGACTGACACAACAAAACCTACAGATTCTACTACACAAACTTATAAGGACAGACGTAATAGAAATGTGGGGAACCACTAAGCTTTCGAATATCCATCGTATCCAACCCTTTCAATACAAAGTCTTCAGAACCATTGTAAATTCTCATTATTATGCCTCAACTACTACACTCCACAACGGCGAAAGAGAGTATTAGTTGCTGGGGCAAGATACAATTCCTTAAAGAATGGAATATGTCCCCCGGGCACATGCAATCGAAGGAGTTTCTGAAGGAAATCAAACCAGAAGCGAAATGGTTATTATCTAACTCTAGGAGAGGAATTAGGAGGCTATAGGTACCCTAACGGACATTGCCCCTTGAGAAGACACCTCTTCATAATGGGTATTCTACCAGACCCCTTTTGCCGCTTCTGTGAAACAAAGGAAGAAACGGCTCGACACTACCTCGCAGAGTGTTATAGGTTTGCTAGGGAAATATTTGAAACTTTCGAAGGAGAGACCAAAACACTCGCCAAGATAAAATGGTCCAAAACTCTAAAAAGGGTCCGAGAGGTTTATGCAGGACTCGTGAGCCGACCAGGTCCTGGACCTTTTAGGGAGGGGTATGGGCCTACCCCACAACGGCCTTCAAATTCCTTATATCCAAAAATTTATTCCCCCAAAATTTACCAACTCCCACAAAAAACTCTCCCACCAACCAAATAGTCTTGCCCAACCCCTGTCCAATAGAACCAGAACCCATTCCTCCAACCCCATAAGGCGTCTCAAGAAGAAATGGCCCCGCGACCTCCTTTTTGAATAAACCCTAAAACTACATTTTTTTCCTAAAACCCTTTAACAAATTGTGCATAAATATAACATTTATTTTAATAGTATAAGTCAGATAATGTACGCAAACATATAAAACCAGGGGCAAGTCATATGTCAGGGCAGAATATAAAAGCAACCTAAATCAAACATCCGAATACTTTACATTAAATACAATATTTAAAAAATAAATAAAATAAACGTTTCAAATAGAATGAATCGTAAAATAAATCTGCAATTTTTTTTTTTTAAATCTCGATCAGTATTGTTCATCAGAGGCCCGTTAAGCGTTAGTCAACAATCCATGTGAGTCATGCTGATTACTTCACTTTTGTTCGGTTGTTTCCATAGTGGATTCGCTGTAAAAATACATTTCCCGCTTTTTCCACGGTTTATTATTTTTTTTTTCTTTACGAAACCGTTTTTCAACCCTTCTCTTCGCAATTGGAGTGAAAGAAAATCCTACACCGTATATTTGGCTTAGGGTCATTGAGATTGGCCGAAGGGGTTATCTCATTATCTTTCCGACGATAAGCAATTGCACATTCGAAATTTTGAAAGTAAAAAGTGAAAAAAATACCTTGGTCAAAATAAACAAGAAAAACGGTCAAAAGGAAAAATAGCAGAGTTCAAAAAGGTGAGGTTGAGATGGGAAGTCAGTGTCCGAGTGGATCCAAGTCACGATGTGGTAGAGTAGCGGCGTATCAAGCCGAAGGTCGTGGGTTCGAATCCCGCTCGTGACAGTGACTTTTTATCCCAACTAAAAAACTTAACTAATTGAAAGATATCTAATGATTATATTGAACATCAGTCTTTAGGTGCCATGTTGACCGTTGATAACAGCCCTACGAAATTCAAAATTTTTTGATAATTTCTTTAAATATTTTAGTGTTAATTATTTGAAGAAATGTGTGGTGTTTAGTGACCGTTAATGGATAATCATGTAGAAATCGTGAGATGCGGCCCGGTATGGTGTGACGTAGGTTTCAGAAAAACCTTTTTCTTAACGTGCCAACGTTTCGGTCTTCATTGAGATCATCTTCAGGACTCAAAGTGTTTGTCTTCGGTGTAATTGTGTCACTCTTGCGAGTCGTGTTGGGAGTACTAGTCACGCAGAAGAACAAACACTTTGAGCTCTGAAGATGATCTCAATAAAGACCGAAACGTCGGTACGATAAAGAAAATCGTTTTCTGAAACCTACATCATACCAGACCGCATCCCACGATTTCTAAATAATTAATTACTTCTAATTAGCATCGTCGGTGGGAATGTCTATATTGTCAGCCGGATTTCGATCAATAATGGTCAATGATTCACGCGGTTTAAGAAATCAGGTGGGCTAATAAGACTCTCACTTCTTTCCTCAACACCCGGCTGATTTTCACATCCTACGACAATTTTTACGACGTCGCCCGGATTTTATACTCATGTTAATTGTGTTTTCGCGTTTTTTTTATTGCCCGGTCCGCCCTAAATTAAGTTCAAAGGGCGGAAAGTGGGACAGGCGATGCATAATGGAAAAAAAAAGAGGTAAACAACTTGGACGGCAATCGACTTAAAATACCAAGGGATTCGCTCAGTAAAGTTTGACAGAGCGAGAAAAATTCCTACCTGTTTTGTACCTAATTCGATGTCTTATTTAAATTCTAGGTCGTTAAAACAATTATTATAAAAAACGCAAAGCCAGGAAATTTCTCTTGATTCGCCTTTTTTCTAAGTTTCAGTCCTTGATCGTACCAGTCCTGGCTAAAAGCCATCTACCGTCATTGTTCGCCCTTCCTTAACTCGTCCTTTCTGAAGGTTTTCAAAACAAGCCTCCTCTGAGAATAGTCAGTCGTTCTTTTTCACGGCGATAAATTTGGTAACGGGACCATACGTTTTCAATAAATCTTAACTTAAAAACTACGGAAATGGCATTTGACAAGATATTTCTTTGTTTTCTAGCTATTTTAGACCGATCTGCCTAATTGTCTGCTTTGTCTCTTAAGAAACAGACTTTGTTTGGAGGTTTTTGGTCGATAAACGTTCTATTCGACAGAAAAATTTCTCGTTTATACAGAAAACAAAGAGCGTGACATATTATTTTCTTTTTCGGCTATTTTTGGTCAATTTGACCAGTTTTTTTGAGTTTTCATACTTGGATTCTTAAATAGCAGTTATCCTCGAAGTGTTCAGTGCAATAAATTAAATTGTAAAAATTTATGCTTTCAATAAATCATTAAAAACCATGGAAATGGCATGTAACAAGTATTTTAGGTGTATTAGTTAGTCCATTCTATCTAATTATTTGGGTTTTATTGTTTTTTCGTTTTTTTTTCGAGGTTATCTGAACCCTCGGGGTGCCGGTGTTTTTGAACAAAGTATCATTCAGAAATCGTTAGATGCGGTCTGGTGTGATGTAGGTATCAGAAAAACGTTTTCTTTACCGTGCCAACGTTTCGGCCTTCAGTGAGATCTTCTTCAGAGCTCAAAGTGTTCGTCTTCTGTGTAATTGTCCCATTCTTGCGAGTCGTGCTGAGAGACTTGACTGACAGTAAGAATAGAGCAATTACACGGATGACAAACAATTTGAGCCCTGAAGATCATCTAAATAAAGATGGAAACGTCGACAGGATAAAAAAAAAAATGTTTTTCTGAAACCTACAACAGACCAGACCGCATCTCACGATTTTTAAATAATTATCGATTAACGTCACTAATCACCGCACGAATGTAATTATATCGAATTAGAGTGCAGGGCCGCTGGATTCGAACCCGGGACCTTTACCTTACAGTAGGTTTTATTGTTTGACTTAAAAAACGATTGTTGCTAAAGTTTAGGAAATAAACTCTAAATTTAAAAAAACCTCTAATAAACCAAAAGAAAGACTATTTTCATGTTATTCTCTTGTTTTTTTGTGTTTTTTTTTTTTTTGCCAGTTTTACCAAATTTGACTGCTTCTTTGAGTTGTCATTTTTTTAGCCTTGAAAACAACTTGTTGTGGAAGTGTTTTTAACTAGTCGTTTCGGGTTTCTGGCTAATTTAACTCAATCTGCCTAATTGTTTGGACTTTATTGTCTGACTCTTCAAAAACGGTTGTTTCTAAAGTTTCCCGGACAAATTGATTAAGAAATAAACTCTAAATATTACAATAAAACCTAAATAAATCAAAAAAGAGACTATTTTAAACTTATTTTCTTTGTTTTTTGCTGTTTTACCAAATCTGCCCATTTCTTTAGGTTGTCATTTTTTACTCCTAAAAAAACAATTATGGAAGTTATTTTTTTAACTAGTCGTTTCGTTCATTTTCCTAATTTAATCCAATCTGCCTAATAAGTTCGCTTTTATTATTTGACTCTCAAAGAAACGCAGATATTTTTCTGTGCGATTATAGCTAGGTAAAAAACCCTGAAGTTTTCAATAATACTCTGATTAACCGAAAAAGGGATTATTTTAAAGTTCTTTTCTTTGTTTTTTCCGATTTTACCAAACTTGACCATTTCTTTGGGTTGTCACTTTTTTACTCTTAAAAAACATTTCCTGTGGAAGATTTCGTGTTTTTTAGGTGTTATAGTACAATCTGCCACATTATTTGAGTTTTATTGTCTGACCCTTGAAGATTGGTTGTTTCTAAACTTTCCTGGACAGTTGGTTAGAAAATAAACACTAAATTTTACAATAAAAATCTAATAAACATAAAAAGTACTATTTTAAAGTTATTTTCATTGTTTTTTCCCCATTTTACAAAACTTGACCAATTCTTTGGGTGTCATTTTTTACTCCTGAAAGACAGTTAGTCTGCAAGTTTTTTAACTATTCGTTTCGTTTATTCCCTAATTTAATCCAATCTGCCTAAAAAGTTGGTTTTTATTGTTTGACTCGTAAAAAACACGGATGTTTTTTTAAATAATTTCGGCAATAAACTACGGAAAAAACCCTAAAGTCTTCAATAATACTCTAATTTACCGAAAATGGATTATTTAATTTTTTTTTTGTTTGTTTGTGCCATTTGATCATTTTTTTGGTTTGTCATTTTTTAATCTTAAAAAACAGTTATTCTGGAAGTTTTTTTTAAACCAGTCGTTTCGTGTTTTTAGGTGTTTTAGTCCAATCTGCCTAATTCTTTAAGTTTTATTGTCTGACTTCAAAAACGTTTGTTTTCCAAATTTCGTGGACGAATGATTAGGAAATAAACTCTAAATTTTACAATAGCACTCTAAACTGAACCAAAAAAGGAACTAAGTTTTTTTTTTCCATTTTACCAAACTTGACCGTTTCTTTGGTTTGTCATTTTTTACTTCCAAAAAACAGTTATTATGTAAGTTGTTTTTTTTAATGGTTGTTTTTTTAAACTTTCCTGGACAAATGATTAGTAAATAAACTCTAAATTTTTACAAAAAAAAAAAAAAAAAACAACTCTAATAAACCAAAAAAAAAGGGAGTATGTTAAGTTATTTTCTTTGTTTTTCCCATTTACCAAACTTGACCATTTCTTTGGGTCGTCACTTTTTTACTCTTAAAAAACAGTTAAGTCTGCAAGTTTTTTTAACGAGTCGTTTCGTGTTTTTTAGTCCAATCTGCCTAATTCTTTGACTCTTCAAAAATGTTTTTTTTTCTAAAGTTTCCTGGAAGTTGAATAGGCAATAAACACTAAATTTTACAATAAAACTCTAAACCGAACAAAAAAGGGACTATTTTGTTTCTAATAATACTCTAATTAACCGAGATTATTTGAAAGTTATTTTCTTTGTTTTTCCTATTTTACCAAACTTGATCATTTCTTTGGGTTGGCATTTTTTACTCCTAAAAAAACAGTTATTAAGCTATTTTTTTTAACTAGTCGTTTCGTTTTTTTACGTAATTTAACCCAATCTGCCTAATAGGTTGGTTTTCATTGTTTGGCTCTTACCAAAAAAAAAAAAAACATTTTTTCAACAATTCGGGCAATAAACTAGGTAAGAAGTCCTAAAGTTTTCAATAATACTCTAGTGAACGAAAAAAGGGCTACTGTCAAGTCATTTTCTTTGTTTTTAGACTTTTTTTTAGTCGTTTCGGTTTTTTACCTAATTTAATCTAATCTGCCTAATAAGTTGGTTTTTATTGTTTGACCCGTAACAAAACACAGATATTTTTAACAATCCGGGCAATAAACTAGGTAAGAAACCCTAAATTTTTAATACGTTGGGTTTTATTGTCTATCTCTAAAGATTGATTTTTTTTCTATAAATTTCACTCGAACTCTCGTTTTTGATAAATCTAAAAGAAATCGTGGAACAGCTGTTCTCAGGTGATGTGTCTGGTTTTTCCTTTTTAAGCCGATATGGCTGTATTTTGTTGAGTTCCTTTTTTATCATAAAAGGCAGTTACTTTTGGGGATTCTGGGCGATTAATTGGATTTAAAAAAAAAACCTAACGTTGCCTATGATTCACTAATTTCGTGGTCCGCTTCACAAATTAATACATTACAATTAATTAAGGTTTTTAGTTAAGATAAAAAAAAGTCAATGGGACGAGCGGGATTCGAACCCACGATCTTCGACTTTGCTCTACCACTTGAGCTATCGTGACCTCGATCCACTCGGACATCCCGTCTCAACCCCCCCCCCCCACTAAAGGGAATCCAATCCGATTACACGACATTTGAAAATGGCAAAAAAGGTGGGGTTGGGATGGGAAGTCCCCGAGGTCACGATAGCTCAAGTGGTAGAGCAAAGGCGAATCAAGCCGAAGATCGTGGGTTCGAATCCCTCTCGTGCCATTGACTTTTTTACCTCAACTAAAAACTTTAATTAATTATTTCTTATAATATTTTGAAAAACCATAGAAACAACATTTGTGAGGTAATTTCTTTAGTATTTCAGTTACTTCAGTCTAGTCTGCCTTATTCTTTATTTTTTATTTTCTGACTATTAAAAAAACAGATATTTTTAATTAACTGGGGAATAAAAGGCAAGAAACCCTTAAGGTTTCAATAAAACTCTAATGAACCAAAGAAGAAAGAGGCTATGTTCAAGTTATTTTTTGGGTGTTATTACAAAATTTGACCAGTTCTTTGGGTTGTCATTTTTCACTCCTTAAAAACAGAAAAAAATTCAAGACTGAAAAGTCACCAGGATAAACGGTGTAATTGTAACCTGAAAATTTTAGATAGTTGGTTCTGGACATCTTCAGTCTTGGAAAGTATAGGTTATGATGAATCACGTGACATGAGTCCATTTATTAAAAAAAATCCACGAGCTAAAAAGAGTTTAAAGCTGATATTCACATAGATCATCGAACAAATGCTTGAAATATTGGGATGAACCATACCAGGTCAGTCAGTCAATTTACGATTGTCTATGCTTTTTCCACTGGTCGAAATCATAATTGCAGGTTTTAGTGGGGTCGATCGTCGCAGAGGTACAGTTCAGGGATTGATCCATTTCGCTTAACTTCAGCGATTTCAACTATTTCCCTTTCTCCCCTGGTGCAGACCAATCGGTGCGCGGGATCGTCCAGGTACCACGGTGTCGGGTTGCCGGAGGAATCCGACGATGTGACATTTCGGTACGGTATAATTTCACGCGGCGCGCTCATCCCTCTCGGAAAGCCTCCCCCGACTTGTAAACAAGGGGTATAGGGTGTCGACAGGTTTTTTTCCCCCCCTTGCGACGGCTTTGTTCTCCCTTTCTCTCCGAGCCGATCTCGAGATAGCCGAGGCACAAAGGTAATTTGTAGCCTTATCCTATTCATGATTCTTTTAGAAAGAATGTGTTTTTTCTGATTTTTTGTGTGTGTGGTTTTTTTTTCTCTTTAAAGGGTAACTTAGGGTCTGACGTCCAAAAGGACCTGTTCCCACAAAATATCAAGTTTGGATAATCGGACAAAGGAACAATCAACACTTTGATAATATACAACATTAAACCGAGGCAGTTATTCACTTTACCTAAGTTTCATATTCACAGGATGAAAGCAAAAAAACATAAATTTAGGTTTTTATGTTTTTCCCCCCAAAAAATGGCAAATCAAAAAACACGTTCGGCACTGTTGATACTTGCAGACCTAATTATTTCTAGAGACCGGATTTTTATGCTGTTGCATATTTTGTTTGCCACCACGTACGTCCGAAGAAATCAATTATTTATCTGAATCATGTATATAGGAAGCCGTAGGATGAATTTAACTAACTAAACCTATCATTTAAAATTATTTGGAAAACGAACGTGAGATGCGGTCTAATATGACGTATCTTATTCTTAAGTATCGGGATGAGAGTCTCTCAACAATGGCACAATTACGCAGAAAACAAACACTTTGAGCACTGAAGATGATCTCAATAAAGATCGAAACGTTGGCACGCACGACACAGCTACCCGTGGCCAGTTCATAGTCGCTGAGAATCGAATCCTGACTACATGAATTTTGAAAAATGACAAAAAGAGGTAAAAATTTGGAAGGTTGTCGCTTGAGATAGGGAGTTGGTGCCCAAAGGTATCTTAGTCACGAAAGCTCATGTTGTTAGAGCAGGGGCGTATTGAGCCGGCGTGATTTACACTAATTCTAAATCACGACCAAGAACTTACATAAAAATAATAATTAATTGAAATAAATGAATGACCTCAACCAACGTCAATTCTGGTGCTCAACCATCTCGATCTCCCACAGAAATCAAACCAAGGGCTTAACCACCTCAAGCTCAAACCAACATCAAATCTGATGCTTAACCACACCATCTCGAGCTCTAATCAAAATCCAACCTAAGGCTTAACCACCTC
>CM077110.1:13577351-13607080 GCA_039619505.1 Cimex hemipterus | reverse complement strand
TTGGTCAATAGATTAGGGTTATTTGGTTGAATATTAGACATTTGATTGTTGTTAAATATTTCATTGACTAGTTCGTTGCTTATTGACTAGTCGGTTTGTTCAGTGTATTAGAGTGAGCTAGTTGAATATTAGACTTTTGGTATTTCATTGACTCCTAATTCGCTTATTGACTAGTCAGTTTGTTCAGTGGGTTAGGGCGAGATGGTTGAATATTAGACATTTGACTGTTAATATTTCATTGACTAGTTCGTTGCTTATTGACTAGTAGGTTTGTTCAGTGTATTAGGGTGAGCTAGTTGAATATTAGACTTTTGGTATTTCATTGACTAGTTCGTTGCTTATTGACTAGTCGGTTTGTTCATTGTATTAGGGTGAGGTGGTTGAATATTAGACATTTGACTGTTAATATTTCATTGACTGGTTCGTTGCTTATTGACTAGTCGGTTTGTTCAGTGTATTAGGGTGAGCTAGTTGAATATTAGACTTTTGGTATTTCATTGACTCGTAAGTCGCTTATGGACTAGTCAATTTGCTCAACAGATTAAAGTGAGTTGGTTGAATATTAAACATTTAATTTTTTGTTTTTAATATTTCATTGACTACTTGGTTACTTGTTGACTAGTCGGTTTGTTCAATAGATTAAGGTGAGTTGGTTGCATATTAGACATTTGACTTTTAGTATTTCATTGACCTATTGGCTGCTTTTTTTTCTAGTCTGTTGCTTATTGATTAGTCAGCTTGTTCAGTGGGTTAGGGCGAGGTGGTTGAATATTAGACATTTGACTGTTAGTATTTCATTGACTGGTTTGTTGCTTGGTTGTCTAGTCGGTTGCTTATTGACTAGTCAGTTTGTTCAGTCGGCTAGGGTGAGTTGATTGAATATTAAACATTTGGCTTTTAGTGTTTCATTGACTGATTGTTTCCTGGTTTTGTCTAGTCGGTTTGTTCAGTAGATTAGGGTGAGCTGGTTGAACGATCGAATATCTTACCAGTATCGTTTACGTCTCATTTCATTAACTGATCTATATACCGTTTGTTCATTGTTACTTTTTTTTAAGAAATTGAATTTGAATTAATACCTTATAATTAGTCAGTCGACCCATAACTTCATTGACTTTTTGATTGATTATTGGCTAGTAATTTGTTATTCAGTTGGCTCAATATTTTAATGACTGTTTATTTTAAAGACACGTCAGTTATATTGTTTGTAATTAATATATTAACTTGTTATTTCATGCACTGATCAGATGGTTGACTTTTAGCCGAATGACTGTATGATAAATCATTGACCAACTGGTTGTTTATTGACTAGTGATTTTGTTTGCTGATTAAGTATAGAGTTGGTTGAACGAATCACTTGTTATTTCATGGACTATTTCTTTTTCTCATTGATTAGTAAACTCATTAATTTACTGATAATAGTGGTTGGCTCGATAGTTCATTGACCAGTTAATTGCATATTGGCTAATCAGTTTGTTCAATAGATTAGGGTGAGTTGATTGAATATTAGACATTTCGGTATTTCATTGACTCGTAAGTCGCTTATGGACTAGTCAATTTGTTCAATAAATTAAAGTGAGTTGGTTGAATATTAGACATTTGATTTTTTTAAATATTTCATTGATTAGTTGGTTGCTTATTGACTATTATTCTATTGAATGTTTATAAGTTAAAGCTATTAACATTTAGCCGAAAGACCGAACGATAAATCTTTGACCAACTGGTGGTTTACTGATTAAGTGTAGGGTTGGAATCACTTGTTATTTCATGGACTTTTGACTGCTTGGTTGGTTTACTTATCTTGATGAATGATCTTCATTACCCAGAACATTAAATGACCCGGATTCATAGACGATCCGTTCAATGATCTATAAACGACCTGGAATTATGAACTATCCGATTCTTCAATCGAAACTTTCATAGGGGCCTGAAGGGTCGGCCTCAAGTTCGAAAATCAACAAAATTCTTGTTTTTCAAAACCGGTGCCTTTACGGTGTATGGGAATCCTTTCATCCTTCTCTTTAGACAATGGTTGGTACAGGATAGATTAGGCACTGCCAAAAACTGCTCAACCACAACAACACAAACCTCCAAGATTGGTCCCAGAATTGGTCGAAGAAGGTTCAGAAGAAAAATACCATGTGATGCCGTAGCTTGATCCTCTAATAAAACTGGAAGGGACATGTAAATCAATGAAATAAATAAAAGGATGACGTGTTTTTCTGTGACTGTTTCTTGAATAGTGTCAGTGTGACGGTTGTATAAATTCCCGGACGAAAATCTTCAGGACGGTGACCTATTGACACGGAAGTGAAAGCGCCGATGACAGTCGATTAGCAATTTGCAGTTTTACTTCAAAGCTCACTACGTTCTACAAGGGTTGAAATATGACTGTTAAACTTGAAGAGCTTTTTTCATGACATTTCATTTTTGCAAGGGGAACTGAGAAAAGGCATTTTCTATTGTGTCGACGATGCTGATTTTGTTTTGCCCCAAATCACCGTCACAGATTTGACAGTTTATTATAACCTGTCTCAAAATGAGCTTTGAACAAACAGACATCTCATTTTTATTTATACAGATAATGGCGAGCCAGCCGTGAACGCACGTGTTCGTTTAGCCCGAGGTGATTCGTGACTGGCAGTCGTGCCCGGTGCTCTTTCTTCTTTTATTATCCCTTGCTTCCCCCCCCCTCGAATCCTTTATTATTATTTTTTTCCCAACCCTGCCTTTTCACGTAAAGAAGTGCTTTCTGCCCCGCGGCAGTGTGACAGTCGGAGGATCGCGGACCTCCTCGAGGACTTTTCGGCGTGAAAATGTTTTCACCCTCCCCCCCCCCCGGCTTTTAAGTGGTGCTTGTCATTCAAAGGGAAAAAGCAACCCCACGGGAGGACAAAGGGGGTCGAAGCCTGGCGCCAGTCGTAACAATGAGTGCATTAACAGGTTGGTACCTGGTGAGTGGAAAACGCGCAGAGGTCATTCTCTTTACCTGAGAGGGATTCGCCTAGTTCTTCTTTTAAAATAATTAGAGCTTTGGTGGGACCTTTTCATTAATGCCTCGAAGAACCCTTTCTGACACCTATGTCGTCCTTTTGGCGCCGGAGACTGGACCTACTCTCCTTTACTAAACAAAGCCCAGTTTTGGACACCTTTTGCGCCCTTTCACAGCTTAACACCGACGTGACTAAAACATACAACTATCGGGAGGGTAAAGGCTCAAAGAGAGGAACTCCCTGTACACACGGAATTCTAAGAAATAATGCGTCAAAGTTGCAATACCGTTGAAACTTAACCAAGCCTGTTATATGTGAGTATTCAGAAGCCAATCGCGCTAATAAATACATTCAATGTGTATATTATTATTTGAGGTATAATTATTATATCGGTTGAGATGGAAAGTTGATGTCTGAGTGGATCGAAGATCGTATTTGGCCGAATGTGGTGGGTTCGAATCCCGCTCGCGACACTGTCTTTTTTTATCTCAACTAATACTTTACATAAAGATTAATTAACTAAAAGGCACTTTCCGTATAGGCAGAAAGGTGAATTCGATAAAAAGGTAGAGTTTATTTAGCAAATAAAGGAAAATCAGAAAAGACAAGATGAAATCAATAAAAATAAAACAGCTGTGTTGCTCAGTGATAGTGAATTGAGGTTGGCTACAATGTAGAATACCACTGCTTTGATAGACTTTTTTTCACCTTTTCTTATGAGTTCTTTCATGTAATTGTCTTGGCCACAGTGTAAATATTTCATTGATAGGCTAATTTTTTGATGGGGTCTGGAACTTGGCCCTTTTTTAAGGTTAGGTCTTTGTTGGAATTTGATTGAAGATGATAATACTTGGTTCACATGATTTTAAAGCTTTCTTACTTTTTTTGCGAATTGGATGAATATGTTAGTTTTGCGTTAGACGAAGAGAAAAAAATGGACTT
Source organism: Cimex hemipterus (assembly GCA_039619505.1). Lineage (NCBI taxonomy): Eukaryota > Metazoa > Arthropoda > Insecta > Hemiptera > Cimicidae > Cimex > Cimex hemipterus. Next base: position 13,603,145 of record CM077110.1, on the reverse strand, counting down.
TTTTGGCTGCTTTTGAGCGGGTCACGTGTTAGGAGGAATGTTGCAACTGATTGTCGAGTCGATTACGCCGGGTGTTTGGTTAACAAAGCCCGTCCGAAATCCCGTAGGGCCGAGAGTCCCTCGTAAGGCACCTCGTCGCCTTTTTTCGGGAGTTGAACGACCCGGTCGTACAAGGACGAAAGGTCGGCCGAAGTACGCGAGAACCGGTTGCAGGGAGCCTTCCGCGTCTTCCCCGTGAGAAGGAATCATCCCAGGGCGTTTAACCTGAAAACCGAATTCCTTCGGTTCGAAACTTCCCATCTTCGAGTCGGAGCTGTTAATCCGAGGAAGAAAAGCGTCGACCCACTTCAAAGGAGCGCACTTTTTTGACCCGGGGCCAGCCCACATCAACTCTGGCGCCTGCCTCACAATACGTTGACACTTCTCCGACGTCCGGGAAACAAACGGCCATTACTAGCCAAACCAGTGTGATTTACAAGTGCCAATACTAGATCGAAATCTCAACGAAACTCCACTTTTACAACTTCTCCCCTACCAACTCAAGCCCGTTTTTATACTACTTATGGTTGGATATGTTTGGAAAAGTGGCCCTACTGTAATAACCTTGAAGGATCAATATTGGATCCATCCCGATTAGTTTAATGCCTGTGAACCAATGTACGTTTATTACAGGTTCATAACGTTTATGGAAATTAGTACTGAAAACATGAGTACAAATGGAATTTAGGCGACGAAACAAACGCGTCCATATCTATATGGAAAATCAAAACGACCCTAGAATTTCATTGACTAGTCGATTGCATATTGACTAGTCAATTTGTTCAATAGATTAAGGTTATTTGGTTGGATATTGGATATTTGATTTTTTAAATATTTCATTGACTAGTTAGTTGCTTACTGACTAATATTGGACATTTTGGTATTTAATTGACTATTCGGTTTGTTCAATAGATTAGGGTGAGCTGGATGAATATGAGACATTTGCATTTATTCTTTCATTGACTAGTTGGTTGCTTATTGACTAGTTGATTTGTTCAATAGTTAAAGGTGAGTTGTCTGAATGTTAGACATTTAATTTTTTTTAAATATTTCATTGACTAATTGGTTGCTTGGTTTTTTTTTTGGGCCGGCTAACTGCTTCGGTCATCGTTTGAGTTAGACATTTTGCTATTTCATTGACTCGTAATTCGCTTATTGCCTAGTCGGTTTGGTCAATAGATTAGGGTTATTTGGTTGAATATTAGACATTTGATTTTTGTTAAATATTTCATTGACTAGTTCGTTGCTTGTTGACTAGTCGGTTTGTTCAGTAGATTTGGGTGAGTTGGTTGAATATTAGACTTTTGGTATTTCATTGAATGGTAAGCGAGTTATTGACTACTCAGTTTGTAAATTAAATTAAGGTGAGTTGGCTGAATATTAGACATTTGACATTGATATTTCATTGACTGGTTGGTTGCTTGTTGACTAGTCGGTCTGGTCAATAGATTAAGATTAGTTGGTTGGATATAATACAGTTGACTTTTAGTATTTCATTCACTCGTCTATGGTATCGTTCGTTCGCGTGTGATCAAATAATAAATGGTAGCGACCTACGTACGATCCGATTTTCTTTTCATAACTGTCCAAATGCTTTTGAAATACGAACGCTCCGAACCTTTCAAGGAGTCTGACCGAAAGATATGACTCAACACCCAAAACTAATTAACTCGGATCTATTCCCAAATCAGAAACTTTGAACGACCTGGACTTATAACCGTTCCGATTCATCGATCACCCTTAACGGATTCTGAATGAAATACCTGATTAACTAATTAGAAAGCATAAACGGCCAAGAACTAAACGGACCCGCATACAAACAATGTGGAATATTCCATATTAGGAAGAGATCCATAAGAAAGAGAAATCGTTACGAACTCTTCAACTCTTCTGAAGCATTAACACTTTTTTGGAAAATGGCAATGGAATTAACAGAAAACGTTAAAAATGTTAAACGTCTACATGGAGAAGAGGAGCAAATGAAAAATTTTTTTTGGATATCGATGAGGGGACATAATAAATTTATTCGATAGAAATGGTATCCACAGAAACTAAAAGGGCCCATCGACCATAAGCTAGAATTCTCTTCCCAGAAATGTTAAGATTTCGACCTGTAAATGATCCGATTCAATTTTCAAACTCGTCAAGGTTCAAACCCATTAACCATTAAACGATCCGATCACAAACCAGGCCCTTTAAACGACCTGGACTTATGAACGATCCGACTCAATGTTCAAACCCTTCCCAGCTTCTTGAGGGGTCAAGTGGCACACGATTTTGCTCAAATCAGTTCTTTTTCGAAGAAAATTTCGTTGTTTTCTTTTATTTATAAATGTTTTAAATATCGTGAATACCCTCAAGTTTCTTGTTCGGTGCTTACTGGAGATCATAGTTTCCATGTCTATAGATTATGATTGAATTTATTAGCGCGAATGGACAACGTCAAGCCAATAACCCTGGTATATGATGTATAAGTAGGTTTGACCTGTCATTTTTCATTCAAGGTAAATTTCTATCTAAATCTTCTAATAAATGTATGTGTTTATGAATCACGTTATTGTACGTATAATCTTCGATCTTGTTTTTAGTGCTTGAACATAAATTCCATTCGTTTTTGAGGTTCATTCGTCATTAAATCGGAACGTGGGCCATTCTCCGCCGTTCCGTCGTTTATCTGGGTCTCATAGAGATCGGGCCGATGACTTATTCATTATCCTTTCCGTCAATCGGATTCAAAAACGATCCGGGGCCAGGTTTGAATAAGGCCCGGCCTTTGATAAATTACATTGTTCCCCCTGGTCCGAGGCGTGCTCGGCCCTCCGACCCGGCCTCCTCGAAGGCTTAAGACGTTGCCGGGAGCAGCAAAAAGTCGTGGAATTTCTGTCTGGGCCTCTTCGGGGATCTGTTATTAGATATTATCTCGCTCTCCTTTCATTTCTCGCTCCTCTCTCTCGCTCCCGGTCACGACCTTCGTTAGCGGCGGACCTTCAACTTGAGACGTACGGGCAGCACACGCGGATCCGAGGGGATTAATGACTAAAATCCGACGCTTTTATCCTATCATTCATTCCACGACGGACGGATACAGGAGAAAAATATCAATTGCAGTTCTTTTTTCTCTTCGTGTTCTACCAAATTTTAAGAATAAACGTTAAACCTGGCATATTATTAGTAAATAAAACCAATTTTCCCAACCAAACAGAAAAACCTTACACCCTATATGTGTGAAATTATAAATCTTAAAAATCTTAACAAACAGAATCAGGCTTTCACGTCAACCACTGATACCGACGTGGATGACACAATGAAGATAATTTAAAAAATACCTAAAGACAATCAGTGTGTTCTCAGTTTTCATTTATGTTATATTTCCTCTGATGATGATGATTGGAATACAATAATCGTCATGGCATAATGTGGCCTTAAACAAAACTTCGTTAAAGGTAATTTTCATACGAGCGAAAAGTAATTTCAGATTAACACAAGTTGTAATATACTTGGACTTGGCACCAAATAAGAAGCATGAAAGCACCTACTCACATTAAGAAACACCATTAATTTTACCAACAAAAATAAAATTTCGAGCTTTCGGTTATAAGGAGCATAAGGAGTTTGATGGCAGCACTATTCACGCTAATAAATACATTCATTAGCACAACAAACTGTTAGAATGATTTGGCAAAAGAAAGTCATACATATTCACAATACTTGGTTCGTAATTACTGTTCGCATGCGGCTTTACTCACGCTAATAAATACATTCATATATACTACAGACGACGTAGGAAAAAGCGTAACTTACTTTGAGAATGAATTAGCACAAGTGAGCCGTACGTACAATCCTTGGTTCGAAATTAGAGGTTTGGACGCAGCTTTATTCACGCTAATAAATACATTCATCTACCTATCATCTACTGGACATCTAGGTCCCAGTTATCCTAAACATTCCGTACGGTTTAAATCGGTATGAACAAATTATTTATTTACACCTAGGGCATTTGTGTTTTTGTAAGAACATTTGGTGCGAGTTTTCTCACGCTAATAACTACATTCACGTACTGCAGGTCTCAGATATGCTATATATTCTATTGGACTGAATTTATATGGACAAATTTATATCCAGGAAATTTGGGTTCTTATAAGATGATGGAAGCTAGTTCACTCACGCTAATAAATACATTCATCTACCTGTCACCTACTGGACATCTAGGTCCGAGTTAACCCACACATTCCGTACGGTTTGAATTGGTATGAACAAATTATTTATTTATACCTAGGGCATTTGGGGTTTTGTAAGAAGATCTGCAGCGAGTTTACCCACGCCAATAAGTACTTTCGTGTACTATAGAAAAAAGATAAATTTTTCATTGTGGTCCAATTGTTTTGAACAAATTTTACAGATTTCTTTTTTATCTGACTTGATTTTTCATACTCTTCCTCATCTCAGTATTCAGATGTGGACCATAGTCTTGCTAGTTTCTACATACAAGTAAATAAAACATGAGTGTTTTTTTCAAGGGTAGATGGACTCAAATTTATGAGTAATAGTCGAGTGGCCGGCTTTTGTCAGAAAGCTAGACTGGGCGGACCAATGCAATAAACCCACTCCAGCTGAGTTTTCCTTATCAAACGGACCTTTTTATCCCGACTCGAACAAAGTAAATAACGACGCAGAAAACCTTTGAGATTGAGTTGTTTTCCAACCGTTCCTCATCTGACCTGGGCCTCCCAGCCGTCTCTCATTCAAAGTGCATAAAAGGGACGAGGCGTCGGGAAGGACGGTCCACTCCGAAGGTGTTTTTAAAACGTGTTTAACCTCAGGAGAGTGTTCGACCGAGCGTGCAACAGATGCCACTTGTGAATAGAGGTGGGGCCCTTTTATAAACTCCGGGCACAATAAAGGATTGAATGGCAGACGTGATGGAAACAGAAAATTTCGCAAGTTCAATGGATTTCTTTGACGGGGTTTCGGAGGGGCTGTCTTGTATTTTGATATCCCATAAAATACGTGTTAGAAGGCGAAGAACGAGTCGTGTAGTTGTGGAGGATTTAGTTTTATCGTGAACTTTTTTTCACGGATCGCTGGGTTTTATTCGAGTGGTTAAAGTACCATGAGGAGTGGGGAAGAAAAAAAAGCTTAATTCTTATTAGACAATAAGGGCCGGAGACCGGTTTATATTGGCGTTGATGAACCGGCTCGCGAATTAGCGAAACGAGCTTCAAGTGGCTACCGGCTAATGCACAACTTCCTCCAGGGGGGCCGGTGACTCACGGCCAGATCCTGGAACCCATCTCTGGAGGCCATCTTTCCCAAAGGGCCGTAACTCTTTAACTGCGCATTTCATGTCGCCGTCTCAGATAATAAAGCACTAAGCAGTATGTCGCAAAATAAGCCCGGGGCGCTTTCAAATTCTCTGTGAGCAGCGGGTACAATTCAAGATCAAAACATTACAAATTAATTTTAAAAAAAATATTAACGTACTAGACATCGGAAATGTAAATTTAATTTTAATGAGCAAATTTGATCAGCCTGATACTCACGCTAATAAATACATCCGTAAGATCAGCCGAAGCAAACAAGAATAAAGCCACCAAATCAAAGATTTTCAAAAAACTAAACCGTAGCCTGATATTAACCGGATACTAAACCAACACGACTTTTCTGTTATGCTTATTAGTATCTCACAAAGTGCACATAAAAAGTTTACTCACGCTAATAAATACATTCAACTACTATAGGTCCCAGATATCCTAAATATTCTATTGGGATTGAATTGACATGAATTTATATCCGATGAATATGGCTTTTTATAAGAAGCTTGAAAGCTAGTTCACTGACGCTAGTAAATACATTCGACTACTATAGGTCCCAGACATCTTAAATATCAGTTGGGATAGAATTGGTATGAGCAAATTATTTATATCCGAGGCATTTGGCTTTTTATGTGAAGTTTGGGAGCAAGTTTACTCACGCTAATAAATACATTCAACTACTAAGGTCCCAGACGTCTTAAATATTAGTTGGGATTGAATTGGTATGAACAAATTATTTACATCTATGTAGGTCATTTCGGTCCTTGTCAGAAGATTTTATGCGAGTTTACTCACGCTAATAAATAAATACATTCGTCTATTGCAGGTCCCCGAAATCTTAAGTATTAGTTGGGATTGGATTGGTACGAACAAATTATTTATATCTGAAGCATTTAGCTTTTTGTGGGAAACTTGGGAGGAAGTTTACTCACGCTAATAAATACATTCAACAACTAACTTTTGGGGGCCGCGGCAGCCGAGTGGTTAGCGAGAGAGACTCTCGGCTAGTAGACCCCGCGGTCGCGGGTTCGATTCCCGCCGTTGCCTATGGCCCTTTTTTCACGATACCCTTCTCCCCCCCCCAAAAAAAAACGAACACTCAATAAATAATTACAATAGTCTGGCCAGATATGCAAAGTTCATGAGGCCACTGAAAAAAAAAAAAAAACTAAGGTCCCAGACGTCTTAAATATTAGTTGGGATTGAATTGGTATGAACAAATTATTTACATCTATGTAGGTCATTTCGGTCCTTGTCAGAAGATTTGATGCGAGTTTACTCACGCTAATAAATACATTCATCTATTGCAGGTCTCAGATATCCTATAAATTATAATTTTTTCTGACTATTTTTTTAGTATCTTGCCAAAGACAACATATCCTACTATGATAAACCCTAAACAGCATGCCGCAATATAAGTCCAGGGCGGCTTTCAGATTCTCAATGACCAATCAAAGATGAAAATAAAAAAAACAAAAAACTATGAACGTTTGCTATCACCAGACATCATAAATATAAATTGAAATTGAATAGCTACAAGCAAATTTGATTAGGCTGATACTCACGCTAATAAATACACCCGTAAGATAAAGTCACCACTTATCCGAAACGCTAAGGCCATCAAATAAAAGATTTTCAAAAAAATAAACCTTAGCCTTGAAATTGACGGGATGCTAAACCCGCAGGACTTTTCTGCTATGATTTCTAGGATCTCAGGTATTTTATCAAGTTTTTTTTTACGAGGGTTCGCAACAGCAGAGGTCATATAAATCCTCAGGGTGCCGGTGTTTTTGAAAAAAAAGCCCATTTGTAAGTATGTTGGGTTCGAATGCAGGGCCGCTGGTTGATGAGCGCCGTGTCAAAGACGAAACCTTGCGGGAACCGACCCCCCCCCCTTTTTCCAGGTGTGTGTCATGGTTTTGTACCAAACTTTTTTTTTCCGATTCCGCAATCCAAATTACCGGCAAAACCTTTTGAGACTTTATAGGATGTAAAGAATTTTTCCGAGATTTCTAATGAGCCTCTGATTTTGTTAAATATGGTAATGTGCCCCCAATGGTTTACTTCCCAACAAATTTGATTGTTTTTTGAGCCTAAACGAGCTTTTTCCTAACTTGGATGAATATTTCTAGTGGGGTAGGTTTAGCAGGCTTTCTAGTAGCGGATAGCAACTTTTTTGCCATAATATTTAGCCTATAAATGGCCATAAAATAGCCAAAATTTCGCCAAAAAAAAAATAACTTTACGACGTAGAAATCTGAATATTTCATTTTCCAGCATGTTTTTATGTAGATTGCAATTAAAAGTATGCAAGTAATTTAAAGACTATTCTCAGGTGACAAATATTTTCCCAATCGTAATAAAATTTCCTTTTAGCACTTTAAAGACCACTAAAATAAATTTTATTGGGTTGTCCGGAAAATAATGCAGGATTTTGGTATTAAACAAAAAAAAAAGAAACTAGTTACTTTAAAGCAATGTTCTTTAATCAAAATAATTTCCCATACTCTCAATACATTTCTCCCAACGTGTTGGTAACTTATTAATTCCGTATGAGTAGAATTCAGAATTTTTAGAATTGATAAAGTCAATAAATGCATTTTCCAGTTCCGTTTGATTTTTGAATATTATGTGTTGTAAGTAGTGGTCCAGGTGTCTAAAAAAATGGTAGTCAGTAGGCGAGAGGTCCGGAGAGTAGGGTGGGTGAGGCAAAGTTTCATAGCCAAGCTCCAATAATTTTTGTGACGTTACACGTGACACATGTGGTCGAGCGTTGTCATGCAACAAAATGGGCCCTTTCCGATTGACCAAAGAGGTGGTCAGGGACGGTCGTTTTACTGACTTTGAGCTGCTCTGCAAGTTCTCGAACAGTTGTTTTGGGGTTTTCTTCCACCACTGATCGCAGAACATCATCATTAAGAGAGGAAGGCCTTCCACGACCTTCTTCATCTTCAAGGCTGAAATCTCCCTCCCGAAATTTTTTAAACCACCTTTGCACAGTGCACTCATTAACACAACCCTCGCCCCAGACTTGGTTAATGTTTCTAGCCGTTTGGGCTCCGCTTCGGCCGAGTTTAAACTCGTAAAAGAAAATCGTACGAAATTCTCGCTTTGACATTATAAGGATGACTGAATTATTTCCAAGTAGCGGAATGCTACAGAGGTAAACAAACAATATCATTTGGAAGAGGATTAATAAGTGTTGACATTCATACAAATGAGTAATCCTGTAAACGTAAACAGAATATTTTATATAGATTTTTTTAATGAAAACTTAAAATCCTGCATTATTTTCCGGACAACCCAATAGTTTGAATTTGCCGATTGTTTTGTCCCATTTGAAAAGTCGTTATCGGAATATCTGATTGAAACGGCTCAAAGTATTTAAACGTCAAACAGTCCATTTGAAAGATGAGGAACACAGCTTTTTAACAACAAATATACTATTAAAATACATACATAAAATATTTCTATAAGAAAATAACCACTTTTACTAATAGAAATATCAGACCGATTTTAATGTTTTTATAGAGTTATAAAATGCTCTTGTGATAATTTCTTTAAAACAAATTCGACCATGAAAATTGGTCCACTAGCGTTTGAGAAATTAGTGTTACAGCTTGCACCAGGAATGTCGAGGTTGTCGAAATTATCACTTAAAAAATTTAATTTACGCCGATTTCCTCGGAAGAAAGTATCAAACTAAAAAATCACGAGTTCTTCGCCTTTGAAAAAAAAGTAATTAAAAAAGCAGTTACATGAACAAAAAAGGATATTAAATGGAGTAAGTTTCCTGAAATTGGCTGGTCCCTCTAGGTTTGGAAATAGAGGTTTAGAATCGCCAAATAGGTTTCTCAACTTTGAAAAAAAAAAATTCAAAGTTCTGGCTACTACAACGCTTATTCGCCATTGTTTGAAAGTTTAATATTTATCAAGCCTTATTTGAAATTTCACGCAGTTGCCAATAGTATCAGCGGATCTGTCTAAAACATTCTAATTCTTGTGTTATCACTGTTTATTTGAAGAAAAATCGAGAAATCTTAAAAAAATCGTAAGTGCAATATCTCCGAAACAGTTGAGATTCGGACCTTCACTACGATTAGGACTTTTCGGTTCCAATTTGAATGTAAAATCCACGGGAAAAGTTTGTAACACGAGCAGCCGAACGCCTTGTATATTTCAACCTCCTTTACAAATTATGTACCAAGCCAGAAAATCATATTTTAAAAAAAATTGATTAATTTAGATGTTTTTCATTGTTGGTTTTTAAAACTGGTCTGGACTGGGGAAAACTTGATTGTAAACGAACCCTGAACGAAACTAAGGAAGTCATTTTTTTTTTTAATTTTACAAGTTTGCATATTCAATTTTAAAAAATTCCGCTGGAAAAAAAACTACCACGAAGATCTTCCATTTGAAGAACATTTCGTGCAAACAAACGAAATACAGAGAAATTAAGAGGACCTAGTTGTCAACAATAAACCTCAGACGTGAATAAATTGCCTAGAGATAGGCTCGATGCAAAACCCGCATGGCAGGGGTGTAATGCTTTATAGTACTCGGTAAATTTTTTAACTACTTTTACAATTCGTTTTTTTTTTGTTTTTTTTTTACTTCATTTATTTATATCTACAACTGTACATGCATGATATACAACCAGCAGATTGAATTTCAGACTGTGTGTTTGGCATTATGGGCGTTATAGAGAAAGCTACCCACTGGCAGCCGTTCTGGATTAATGAAATGATATTAATCATTTAAGAGGTCTCTTATCCATATTCTTTTCAGACGTTTACGTGGTAATTGTGGGGAATGGAGTAATCGTATTTGTGTGTTGGTGTGATTTTGTAATTTACTATGAAAACGTCTGTAATATGTTTTGACGGATGAAAAAACAGTTGGGATTTGAAGATCTCTGTGAAGTGTGTTATTGTTTACATAAAATGGGGCAGAAACAATTAGTCTTAAAATTTTGGATTGAAAACTTTGTAATCTTTGAATATTGGAATACTTGGCCGATCCATATACTTGGCACCCACACATCCAAATTGGTTTGAGTAGGTATATGTATGTCGAAAGTTTTGATTTTAATGGTAATTTTGATTGTCTGTTAAGTAGGTAATAAAGAATTTTAAATCGTTTGTTCAGTGTCTGTTTTTTTAATCGTGTGTGTGGATTCCAAGTTAGTCTTCTATCAAATGTAAGTCCTAACTAGTTAACTTTGTCGGATTGTGGCATAGGTTCATTGTATAAGTATATGCTAGGGCAAGTCTCACGACGGAGTGTAAAGGTGATAAGTTGTGACTTTGAGGGATTAAACTTTATTTTCCAAAGATTGCTCCATTTCTCAATTGTTGATATGTGGTTTTGTAACATGAGTGAAGCTTGTGTAGAAGAGAGATGGCTTGTTTTATGTTTTAAAACATAAAAATGAACGGGTTTGGGAACAAAATTTTAAAAAATTTTGTCCGTCGAAAAAAATCCGATTCGCCTTTTGCGTCGAGATTTCGTGAAAAGGTGGCAATTACCGAAAATAAGATCTCTGGTCAATTTAAATTGTCTCTCCTTGGATGGGCCACCTGCTGCACCCTGCGAACCGTGACACAACACCTGTACCTCGGGTGAGTCAATGGTACAAAAACGACTTGCCATCAGTCTCACGCATCACCTCCCTCTTTAACGAGCGGCCTTAATTGTACTTGACAATAAACAAAAGCCGAGCCCCGGAGATGGAACGATTGTTTTAGATAATTGGCCACTTCTACTTCTTAGTCTTCGTCTATTTTCCACCGGATCTGCCCCCCCGTCCTAATCGCGGACTCGGAAACGACCCCGGTTCGAAATTATACAATTTGACATCAATGGCGAATTTGGCAAATCGATGTTTACTCATGATCGTTCATAATAGCACTAATCGTTTATGTCGTGACGCACAAGAATTCACCTTATTGTAAGGCATTTCCTTCGTTTTCCCAGCTGATATTGTTCTTCATTTTTAAACCAAAATATAAATGAGCGACAACGGAAGATTGGTTGATAGAGAAAAAGAAAACAAAATAAATTGAGCCGGAAAAGAAGGAAATGTTGCCAAAGAAAAGATATCACAGTGTCACAGCAACTGTGAACAGGTAAGAAAGAAAGACAGAAGACAATAATTTGTGAACAACTGAAGAAAATAAATTAAATATAAGAAAATGTGCAGCAAAACAGATAGTGAGAAAGTAGTTAAGAGAGGTGTAGGAAGAGGAGAAAAGGGTATGACAACTCGAGGAAAGAAATAGTGAAATGAGAACAATAACAAGATAAATCAAGTTATCGTTCAGAGAGAGGGTTCATAGTCCTAGGTCGTTATTATTTCAATCGGATCATTATGACGAGAATCGGTCAAGTAAGTTCTGGGTGCTGAATCGGATCTTTCGTAAGTCAAAGTTGTATAAAGGTTCTGAAGGTGATTCGTAATACAGAGACCAGAGTGGTTTAAAGGTTCTGAGAGGTAAATTCGGATCGTTTATAGGTCTATCTCGTTTAATTATTATGGGTTCTAAATTAAATCGTTCATCGACTTTATAGGTTCTGAGAGGTAATCTGATCGATCTCAAGTCGATGCCTTTAAAATTCTAAGATGTGATTCGGATTTTCAAAGACCAGAATTGTTTAAGGGTTGTTGAGTGCCGAATGGGATAGTTCATAGGAGAGATTAGCATAAAGGTTATGAGTGATGATTTGAATCTTTATAGACCCGAATCGATTAAAGGTTCTGGGTGCCCAATTGATCATTCGTAGATACAGGTTGTTTAAAGGTTTTGAGAGGTGATTTGGATCTTCAGAGACCAGATTGGTTTAAGGGTTCTGGGTGCTGGATCGTTCTTAAGGCAATTCTCTTTAAAGTTCTAAGAGGTGATAACGTCTTCTGAGGCCAGAATCGTTCAAGGGTTATGGGTGTTAAAGTGAATTGTTCATAGACCATAACCTTTAAAGATTCTGAGAGGTGATTCGGATCTTCAGAGGTCAGAATCGTTCAAGGATTTTGGGTGGTAAAATGAATCGTTCATAGAGCATAGTCTTTAAAAGTTCTGAGAGGTGATACCCATCTTCATAGGCCAGAGTCGTTTAAGGGTTAAGTGCTATATGGGATGGTTCATAGACCAGAGTCGTTTAAAGTTTTTGAGAGATGATGATCTTCAGAGACCAAATTGGTTTAACGGTTCCGGGTTCTGAATCGGATCGTTTATGAGTCTAACACATTTAAGGGTTCTGGGTGCTGAATCGGATCGTTCTTAAATCAATTCTATTTAAAGTTCTAAGAGGTGATTCGGTTATTCATGTACCAGTCATTTAAGGTTCTGGGTACTAAACCGGATCATTCATACCAAATCAAGCAGAAAATTGTTTTCAGTACCAATCGAAATTAACTGAGAGGAAATTCAACATAATAAAGCTGTCTCGTCGTTAGGTTTTTTTTTAAGGATCACCTTATGATTGATACTACCATTACAACACAGGGGCGCTGCAAACTGGAAAGATGGCAAACAGTTCTGATTGTTTTTAGTAACAGTACTAAAACCTGCTTACTCTTTTCAATCTTCCCTTTGGTACTTGAAAATCCGAATAATATTAAATAAAATAATAATAATAAATTGGCCTAGGCGTTAACAATGGTCTTCGCCTGCCAAAGGGACAGTTTCCAGAAAGAGGTTGGTTTTCTTATTAAGGATATTGAACTTAAACCCTGTCTTGCTGAGGTAATAAATTTTCGGTTTTTGTATTTTTGTACTGCAGTACACTTCTTCTGTCGTCTCTTGCACCCCGGCAGAGTTCAAAAAGTTAACGAATGGTAAAAAAGAAAAGATAAAGTGTTATGAGGTGGTTTTAAAAGACACGATCCTCTTTCCTGAGGGTGGAGGACAGGTGAAAAAAAAATTTTAAATTGTTTGATATGAATTAGTATATGAGAGGTTGTTTTTCCAGCCATGTGATTATGGAACCATTGATGGCATTCCAGTCGTACACGTTTTAAGGCGAGGGCAGGACGCGGTGCATATCGTAGAATTCCCACTTCAAGAGGGCCAAGATGTGAAGCAGGTAGTTGACTGGGAGCGCCGACTCGACCACATGCAACAGCACTCCGGACAACATTTGATCACTGCGCTTGCCGACATCATGTTTGGCTACGCCACCACGTCCTGGGCCCTCGGTACAGAAACCTCATTCATCGAACTAGGTACAAAAGTATGTAAAAGTCAATGCGAACGTTTACATGAGTAAAAACTGATATGACAGACACACCGGAGATGACAGAAGAGCAAATCAAACAACTGGAGGATGCTGTGAATGAAAAAATACGAAATGGCCTCCCTGTTACTGTCAGCATACTCGATGAGAATGACATCGAGCTGAACGAGGTGATTTATATTCAATCTCTACATAAACTTTTATTTAACTTTATCAATTTTATCATCTTGCAGACAAGAACTCGTGGCCTTCCTAAAGACCACAAAGGCAGCGTGAGAATAATCACGATCAAAGATATCGAGGCGAACATGTGCTGCGGCACTCATGTCTCCAACCTAAGCCAGCTTCAGGTAATTCAAAAACAACCAATTGAAAACTTTTTCAATGATGATAAAACAGAAATAATCATCACATTGAACTTAAAACCTTTCAAAACGGATTATTATACTTTTTAAGGCGATAAAACTCCTTGGTGTGGAGAAGGGTAAAAAGGGGAAGACAAATTTGCAATTTCTAGTCGGATGCCGTGTCTTAAAATCACACAGCAAGATGTACAAAAGGGAGCTGGACTTCAATTTACTACTTAAGTAAGGATAAATTTTATATTTTTCTATCACAACACTGTACAGGGTGTTAAGTATACAAAAATGCACCGACCTTCAGTTTAAAAAATTTATTTTATACTGCACTTATCACTTTAGGTCATCTTTGAACAGATAAATGCCCCAGAACCGTTCTGAATAAGAAGACACACCAGAAAATTTTACTTGAATGAGATGTCCCCTTGAAAATTTATTCTGATAGCCGACTGGGAGCACCATCTCAAAAAAAAAAGCCTCAACCTCTTCTTTCTTTATGTTTACCCTGATTAACAGTATTTAACATTGAGGATAATAAATCACCGCTCCTTCTCCAGGGAACTAGCCTTATTGAGGCAAAGAGAACAAAATTCTTCTGAAAGTCTGGATTCAGGGAGAGGCTAGAGCCACAATGGACAGGGTCCAAAGCTTTAATTAAAATTCCATGCGGACAAGGTTCTGGAGAGACTAATGAAAAATATCTTGTATACAGATGACCATAAATGCAAATATCGAGCTAGTTTCTATGGAAATAAACCAAAGACTAATTTCATATAAGCCTTGGACAATGTGCCATTGTCTTTAGCCAGTGACTAAACAAAACAGGAAGATCAAAAAGCTGGGTATTACCAATAAAATAATAGGACAGCCAGGTGGTCGTTGGGGACAAAATCACCCTTGTGCCAGGGCAGATAAATGGGCTAAGGAAAGTGCCTTTTTGCAGCGTACTGCCAGAAACAGATCCGTCAAATATTCGATTAAGAACAAGTTCTAGGTTGCCAAGGGAACAAGTCTGGGAGTGCGTCTGAGCACCACTGGGGCAATGGAACAACACCTCGACTGACTTGGAAATCCTTACCTACCACGACTACACACATCTACAACCAGAACCACAATTTATAGGCTACTGCAAGCAGAGGCTCCAATAACCTCACATAACAAGGAGCAATTATACCTTAAAAGGGAGCTTCAGCTTGGGGGATGCTTATGTTTGATATGACCCCTAAATTCAGTTGGGGGGGGGGGATTTGAATCAAAATACCTTGAAGAACAGAAACTGTGGTCATTGAACACTGCCAATAGCCATCTTCTTGGACAGCCAAGTGGTACTGAAAGTAATTGCCACATTGACATAAGTCCAATCCTTTGGGACTACATTAGAGCCCTGTCAGACATTAAAAAAATAAAATAAAATAAAATTACCCTTGTCTAAATGCCAGAGCACAATGGGCAAAGGTGTAACGAAGAGGCTGATAAATTGGAAAGTTAAATTGAGGACACTTATTGGCCCTGAACCCTTTTGTGGCACAGCAAACTGCCAAACATGCAGATTCATTAGACAATGGAGTAATAAATCCTCTGCTCAACGGGAATGTAGCCCAAGACATGAGCGTGCGAAAATTTTTATCAGACTACCATAGAACTACTAAATCTAGGACTAGTTGGAATACTGACTGGGCACTGCAGATTCTATAGGCATATGTATAGACTTGGAGTGGCATAAACAAGCCTGTGCAGATATTTGTCAAGAAGAAATAGTGGAACATGCCCTCTGTTGGTGCAAAGGCCTACCTAGGCTGGTTCCTAATCTTGGGAGATGAAAACCCAGGGCCTGAAGGACATAGGAGCCCTTGAAAAAGCTTTGGAGTCTAGTGAAAACTGAAAAGCCTTGAGCTTAATGAGTTCAGAATAGGGAAAAAATGGAGTGCATGATAGACTAGTAGTCACAGTACACAGGTCATAAAGATATGACTCCTATATTAATCCTTTAAGACCTCAGTTCAGTATTGTATACCACAGCAAAGGCAAATAAAAAAAAAAAATCATCTATGAACCATACAGCTGATTTTAATCCAGTCTATTTTGAATAAAAGTTTAATTATTATACAAATAAGAATAATTTATTATTAGCATAAGCCGATTAAAACTGTTTTGGGTGGAATACTATCTCTGATCAATTTTCCTCAATCTTTAACCGCTTTTGAAAATTCAGGATGATCAAAACAAGCAGAACACTTCAGTTGGCCTTTTTGTATTTGTTCAGTCTATAAACTTTAGCCAAAAATAGTACAACCTAAGGGAGAATACTTGTGAATATACATAGGCACATCTTTCCTCCTTTACGTTAATCATTAAATAATTAGAAAAAAAAAGCAAAATGTTTTTATTTGAATATTTAACAAAACAAGAGGATAACATTAGTTGTAACTCACAGGTTAAAAATCTTCAGTGGATCAGACAAAAAAAGCACCAGTATTTTTTGTTAATTTATTCCATTTTCCCCGGCAGGTGTAATCCAGATTCACATAAAGAAATGATCAATAAACTCATTGCAACAAATAAGACATCAACAAAGGTATATTTGCTAGAATAAAAAAACAGCATTAAAAAAAGCTAATATCAAAGTATTAAATCAATTTGTAAAAATTTAATTTACTTTCATAATTGTGCTTGTTTTTAGAAGGTGCAGAACCTGTTGAAAGAAATTGCAAGCATTGAAATCAAGATGTTCAAAGCTAAGGATCCAAGGCCGAAATATTTTATACATCACAAGTATAAAAGAAGTTATTTTTGAGTCCCCCCCCCCCCTAATTGTCTTAATCGTTTGTATTTCAGGCCAGAAGGTGATATGGACTACATGTATTTTATCATAAGAGAAATGGATGATGCTGTAAGTCAATTATTCTTGGTAGTAGTTTTATTTTATTAAGAACACATTATGAGAGAATCATTAACAAAATTTTTGAGTAGGATACGCTCCACCTATTGACCGTTGGGGAGAAAGAAGGGCATGTTTTGATAGTTGGTCCAGAAGACGCAGTCGAAAAGGCAGCTAAGATGTGAGTACGGTATTATACTAGTAAAATCGTCCTCTTGACAAAACTTTTCACAGAGTGTCGGAGGTCCTAGAAGCGAAAGGAAACAGGAATGGGATGAGGTATCAGGCCAAGGTCAAACGCTTAGATCGGCTTGGCGAGCTGACGGAAAAAATCTCGCAAATTATAAACTAAATGTAATATAACTTATGAATTAATTTTTACCATTTTTTTCTCCTCTCTATATTTATTTAAATACCGCCAGTTATAGTCATAACAGTAAGCTAATCTTAAAAAGTAACCAACTAAAATTAACCCAATTTACAGAAGTATTATACAATAAATACAAACAATTAAAACAAATTTAAAATTTATATTGTTAGGATTCAAAAACAAAAAAAGACATGGGACAAAAATATTTATCTTAGAACAAAATTGTATTTTAGAAATAGTACATTTAAATAAAAAATTATCTTGATGTAGTGCCCAGGTGTTGGTCGGATCTTTTTAAAGGTAACAGTCCTGAAAAAAGAGAGAAGAAAAAAAAAACATTATTTTAATGTTTGATTACTACGAAATTTGGAAAAAAAAGTAATACAAATTATGGCTAGTTGTTAGTTCAGTTCAATATAATTAGATAAAAAATTTAAAAAGTGTGACAAGCCCTCTAATTGTTGGACACGATTGTTTCCAAAATTTAACTCAAACGGAGTGAAGACTTGGATTTACAAAAGGAAATTATCTATGGCCATCTGTCAAAAGCCAGAAACAAAAGTTCAATTATCAGATCTTAAACTATCTAAAGTAAGAAATACATAGTAGTAGAAAGCAGCTAATCAAATGAGAGGGTTGTGTTGCACGAAGTAGAAAATAAGCATTCATAAATTTGACTGTCAAACAATGGGATGCAGATCTGTCCAACTGTTGAATCTGACAACTGTTTAAATGTTACACCAAAAATGAAATAAATCTACCGGTTAGAACCGAATAAAAAAGAGTGAGTTTGCCATCAGACTAGGAAGTGAAAATTAACTGACCACTTGTTAAACTGTCAATTTTAAAATGTGTTACAAATAGTAGGAAGTAAGTGAGAACGGCCAATGTGTTGTCACATCTGAAGAAAGAACGTTGAGTCGGCTATCAGACTAGGGAGTGAAAATTAACCACCCATTAATCTGTCAACTTCCAACAAGGTAAAAAAAAAAATAGGAAATTAGTGAGACCAACTTAGTGCGCACTCTCAACATGACACATTTACACAGAAAAAACTTTGAGCCCTGAAGATGATCTCAATAAAGATCTAAATGTTGGCACGATAAGGAAAATATTTTTCTAAAACCTACATCACACCAGACCGCATTTCATGAACTCCAAATAATGTTCTATTTAATATTATTTTTCATTAATGATTCCTAACTAATAAAGATGTATTAATTCACACAATAACAACAGCTTTTTATTAGGAATGTATTAGCTCAACACAACAGTTTTGGAGTTCCTCAATGTTTACAAAACTTTGGAAGAAGAAAAATTTGAGAAACTATCACGAATAATTTTTTTTCCATCTAAAAATAAAAAATAAATACATGTTTGTAGACCAACTGCATATTATCAATATAGAGTTCAAATCTTTTTTTTGGTTTTACTAGGTGAAAGAAAGACAAATGAATTGGGATCACCAAGCTTTCGGAAACTTTATGTTGCCATCATCAGGGACTATTTATTCAGATTAAAAAAATGTACATAATTAATATAAATTCAAGCAACAACAATAATGCATACTTTCCCGAAGGGGTTCCCCCAATTGTTGTTGCTTGAATTCACATTAAGTATATTTTTTATCTTAATCTTAATAAATAGGCCTTGGTGATGGCAACATAAGGTTGCCAAAAGCTTGGTGATCCCAACACTTTTGTCTTTCTTTCACCTAATAAAAATCTAGTTCTATATATTTGGTAATATGTATTCACTGTTTCCACAACAACAAAAATTCCGCATGTATGTATACATAAGCACATTATGCGGCAAATGCCACGATGAGCATAATGAGACATGGCAAATATTCAGTCGCAATCATCATTGAGCAACTACTGCATATCTAGAGGCACCCTAAGATAGCCAACTTACTGTGTAAGAAGAATGAAATGATCAGCGATTGGACTAGGAAATGAGTTGATCATCCAACTATCAGAACTTCGTACAAGTTATAATGCGAAGTCATCCATCTTGCCGAATATGAAGAATGAAACTTACAAGTCAGTCAAGAAGTGAATCGATCGCCCAACTGTCAGATCACAGGTACAAGTTACGCGTCAGCCAACTATTAGCGTATTACAGATCTAACGACTGTTTGAAACAATAGTGCAATTATAAATGTTACATTATTTTCTAGGATCAATTAAATGATATGCAAAATAGAAATCATCTTCATATGCACATAACTACTACATCTGACAATTCCAAATGAACTGATACCTAGGTAGTAATTGAAAATAGACCATTCTGCCATTTCAATGTAAAGAATACCTTTTTATTTTGTCTATAAGAAGATTTGTTTAGGCCAGAAATTAATAATTATATAATGTAATGGATGCAGGAACATGTGAACACTAAAGCGGCCATCTTAGAATGTAGTAATTTATCCAAAATTGGATTACAGTACAAGCGAGTTTGAGTTTTTTTATTGGTTTTAAGAATGTTTTATTAAGTTTAAAAAGAAAGTAAGGAAATAAAGATAAGAGTTACATGAATATTAATACGTGAATATTTGGTAAGATGGAAGTTGGCGGAAGAGATGGTTTGAGAGAATGAAAGCTGGGAAACTTTTTAACTCTGTTTTTGGATAAATATTGGAAGAAATGGATTTTAAAGTTTGAAACTTACCTGGAATCGACTATCTGAGTCTTCTGGCCTCCCTTTCGGACTCAAGGAGCGTGAGGATGTCGCCGTCCCTCACGGGTCCCTTAACGTTCCTTATGATCTGCCTGTTCTGTTCCCCGATGAACTCGACTTTCACCTGGGTACACTGACCCTGGGATCCGGTCCTGCCGAGGATTTTGATAACGCGGGCCAAAACGACTGGTTTGTCCATTTTTCAATTATTCTTGAGCCTGTGAGACTGGCGAGACTAAACTGGACGAGACCTGCGAAGTGGGAACACGTGCTCGAGGCAAATGGCCGACTCTCGGCTCACACGATCGGCAAACGCCTAAAAGCCAATTTGAAATACTAAAATCAACTCGTTACCATGGTAAAAAATCAACGTTACGTTAAAGAAAAAATTATTTCAATAATAAATAATAAAAACAATTGTTTGAAAAGTTAAAAACTGATAAAATATCAATAACTTTCAAAAACGACGAAAGCGCCATCTTTTAATTTCCGCCATATTTTGAATTTTACACCTCACTTGTGAAAAATAAAAACTAAGCCGAACATTTTTAAAAAGTAATAAAATAAACTTATTACAAAACACAATACTTAACATAAATATCAACAATAAAATCAATTACGAAAGTAATTATAATTGTGTAAAGTTGTTAAAAGATTCACAAGATCAATGAACAAGTTTTAAACTATTTTAATTTTTATAATAGCATATATTAATTTATAAAATACACTAATTTATTAGATACATACATTAATCAATATTTTGTTAATTATTTTATTGAGTCAGTTTAATTAATTCTGGAAAAACGTAAGGAAAATACATCACGAAAAACATTTTCTAAGTAAATTAATCATCTAAAATAAGACGGTGTAGAAACTGTGAATTCTTTGAGTAAGTACTTTAAAAACTCCTAACAAACCCATTATTATCAGATTGCAACTATGATATCATTTGCGGTTTACTTTTAATAATAATCAAAGCATGGCTTTTTTATTTATTTACAGTTTTTATTTCTTATTGCATTATTACTTTGTTTTATGTTTATTGATCTTTTCTGTATATTTGTCTTTTTTCTTGTACTATTCCTACAATTAAATGGATAAATTTATATATGCCATTTATGTTTAATAGCTATTAATGTAATTAAAATTAAAATTTTAATAGAGATAGATATATAAGATAAAAATGTTATATTTTTCTTCTTATGATATTTGGTGTAGTAATAATAGCATGGTTGAATACCATATGAAGTGTTTCTAGACAAGTTATAATAAATTATATGAATTGCATTCTTTTCACAGTTATTCTTTGACCATATTGAAAATTTAAAGTATATAAAATACATGCCTTCCTGTATGTTATTTTTTCTGGCAATAATATACTGGCTTCAGTCGATTTGTAAAAATGTTTGTTACGGGGAGTAGCCCGCTAAAATTTCAAAAAAAATACTAGACGTCTTTCTGTACATTTTGTTAGAAATAAATTGTATTTATGATAAATATTTGTATTTTATTTTAATTTTTGAATTTGCATACGTATTAAATGACTGACGAGATTGTTTTGTCCCGGCAAAAAAAAAGCACATTTCCTTTCCCGGTATTATTTCTCTTTTTAAAAATGTTCTTTTACCTCGTCATGATAATAAATGATTGTCACAAAGTGCTAACCGAAAGTTTAAAAAGAAAAAAAAAAGCTGAGAATGATGCTCTGTTTTGAATAAATAGTACTTTTTCTTCCTTACCTTGAGTAATAACTACTTCACTTATTATATGTACATGGTACATTGCGATACTATTTGCAAATGATGGTTTTACTCAGAGAACTTTTGTTTATAATTTGATTAATGCGTTATGAACTTGTTGTTTGTCATTAATGGTTTCACAAATAAAATAAGATAAACTACTTATTTACCCCATGTTTGTGTGAGACAATGAAGTGTCAACTTGAAGCTTTTTAAATTGATTAATTTAAAATTTACTAAATATGACAAGTTTGATGATAAATGGATCGAGTGTGACTTGAATAAGAGAATGATTTTGTGATGATCAGACCAGAAACATGCTGCTTCCTTGTATTGGAAGTTCGACTAGGCGTCGTCACGCTGCGCTCTTGTTCCCAATAAATCAAACAATTTACTAATATTTAAACAATATCGTGTGAAAAATCGGTAAAAATTTATTCAAACAAGGAGACAACGGATGTTAGGGTATTTTGTACATTTTTGCCGTTTTCACGGCGAAAGACGGATTCCCAGTTGCTGTTACGATCCCGTTGACGTATCCTGCCATGTGCAGTGCCATGGTAGCCACGTAAATACAATCCAGCCAGGAGTTGGACTGGCAGGACCAAGTTGTAAAAGTGTTATGCGACTGGGCATCAGTTAGTGGCCAGACGGGAAAAATCGACCATTCGAGCAAGGACTTTTTTTTGTACAAAGCCCAAGTGGAAAATCAAGTTAAATATGAAGTATTTCCTCATCCTGCTTCTCGCCGTCCCGGCGATTGTCTTTACCCTAAGCCCAGGTAAGTAGCACACCATTAACACCTCGAAATTTACAAAAAAAAAAACTCGACTTAAAAAAAATCCGCCGTGGACTTAAATCGTACATTTTTAAAGTTAAATATAGCCCACAACGTAAAAAAATAAACTAGGACACTATTTTAAATATAGTTCTTAAACTTTTCACCTTCCATTAGAAAGTCATTTCCCCCAATTATCCTCTAACATCCTGCAAAGGATAATCCACATTTGACACCATACTTATCCATTATTTAATCGCAAGCCTAAAATCATTCATTTATTAATTAAATCTTAAATTGTTTAAAAAAGTATACTATGTAGGACAAGTCCTGAATAGAAAAATTGTCAAAGAGGTTTTCGAATAATCCGCCATTTTTTTGCTGATCATGGTCAAATTGGAGTGCTGTGCATGAGCGGTTTTAATCGAGATGATTTTCTGTAAGATGAGGCGTAAGAGTGCGAGGGTTCTGCGGTTAACAGGTGCCTCATGGGTAATGCGACACTTCATACTGAACTAAGTTCGTGTGGGTACTTGGGCACTGTGAAACCTGGCTGCTGAAAGCATCCCAGGGTACGTTTATGTTGGAACTTCTTTAAACGATAAGAGTGAAGCAAAGAAAGCGATGTCGTTTTATACGCAGGTGTTTATATTGGCATGACGCTGATCAACAGTGCTAGTTGTTTTGTCTGTTTTCATTGCTTTTATCAGATGTGTTTTGCTTGGGTATAAACGATCTTAATTAGTAAAATATTTATTAGATCCCTTGTGAGATCGAGAAATAAAAATGATTAGAATTAATTATTCTTTTTATTTAGGTCTTGGTTGAGATGAAAAATTAAGTGTCACAAGCGGTATTGAAACCTACAGCCTTTGGGTTCATTATGCTGCTGCTCCTACACTATCATAATCCCCTCAGACACCAACTATGATGACGCTAATTTTTCATTTCAACCAAAATCCTTAAAGAAAATTTACTGGTGGGGGCGTCGGTGGCCGCAAGGTTTAGGCTCGACACAGTGCTCATCACGGTAACGTAAAGGTCTCGAGTTTGAATCCAGCGGCCCTGCATTCAAACCCGACATACAAATGGGCTTTTTTCAAAAATACCGGCACCCTGAGGGGTTTCTGGAATGATTAATATGGTCAGTTGTGACCACTGTGCAAATACTGGTTAATTTTGTGTATATAATTATAATCTAAACTCTCTGCTACCAATTTTGTAAGGGTGAATCTTATACAATAAAAAAACTAAATATAACATAAGCTAAATAATATATTTTTTAAAAAGCCCTCTTCTTGGCATGAAACAAATGAAAAATTAACAATGTTGGTGAAATTCTTTTTCTAGCACAACAGTGTCAGTGCACAACAGTCTATTAACAGGCTAAGTTGCTAAGAATCGAACCCTGATAATACAATATTTGAAAATATGGCAAAAAGAGAGAAAATTTGAAAGGTTGTCAGTTGAGATGGGGTGTTGTTGTCCGAGAGGATTGAAGTCACGATAGCTCACGTGGTTAGAACAGCACCGTATTGAGCTGAAGGTCATGGGTTCGAATACCGCCCATTACACTAATTTTTCATCTCAACCAAAAACCTTAGATAAAAAGACTAATTAATTGGAAAAAATAATTTTACAATTCAACCTTTTATTCAAAAAATTCATCCACTTTCACCCAGACATGTTTAACCTTACATTTTTTTTACCTAAATCCAATCCAATTTGATCAACACAGGTTTGTAATTCTGCATTAATAATTATTGTAAATCATCATTGGTCAATTCTGACTTGGGATCATTACCAATTATAATGACCAACGATATACGTTTATAATGTAATGATTCTAATTTTGTAAATATTCTATTGCCATTTTATTTTTTTCTTGTCATCGGCTATGTTAAATCAGATGAAATTTTTTTTTCCAGGGATGGTGAATTTTTTACTGTCATGATTAATTCATCAACTTTCACCTGATCCCATTTAACTGTATCAATTTACATTTCCGTAACTTCTCACCAGTTTGTAGTACTGACTTCATACATCAATCAAAATTTCTGAATTGACTGTTTACAATTGAATTTACATTACAAGGTTAAATAAAAACCATTCATCGGACAATTAAGCCCACTTCCCTAGATTTATCACAAAAAATTTTTTCTGTATGTAAGATTTTTTAATGGCCTAATGAGCGTTTGCATACTAGCCAAAGTAAAATTCTGTGGGAATAAAAAAAATAAAAATAAAAAAAAATGCAACCAGTTAGGGATCGTAATTAATTCAAAATGCTAATTATAACAATTAGTCAGGTGTTATGATTTTTCAACTAGCACAATTATTCAAATTGACTAGTCAAGTGTTTAACCAGATTGAATCATTGAGTCAATCTATCTTTGATAGACGATCGTATTAATTTTAAAAAAATTTCAGGGTTAGTTAGGGCTCAAGAAGACGATGTAGACGATGAGATGGTGGACGTTGAAAATGAAGAAACTGCCGTAACAGGAGAAGATGCCGTCGAAGAAGAAGAGGCGCCGGAAAAACCAGGCGGTTCGCCCGATGCCGATACGACCATACTATTCACAAAACCTTCGCTGCAAACCGGCTCACTCCTCGGTAATTTATCCCAATTTATTAATTTTTCCGCAATTTATGTACTAACCCATTTTTTTCATAGATCTCCCTGGAGGCGTTTTGGTTGAATTCCTCGTCGGATTCAAGAACAAAGGCTCCCAGGACTTTGTCCTCGAGACTCTCGATGCTTCGTTCAGATACCCGATGGACTTCAATTTTTACATTCAGAACTTTTCGACTCTCAGCTACGAGAAACCAGTCAAGCCGAGTCAAGAAGCCACACTTTTTTACAGTTTTGTACCAGCGGAGGCATTTGCTGGAAGACCTTTTGGTCTCAGTATCAACCTCAGATACCGGGACTTGGTAAAGACTCAAAATATTAATTTAAAAAAAAAATATATTATTTAGATATTAATTGGTCAAGAGGACCACGAAAACTAGTAAAATTGATTATTTATTTTTTATCAAGGGTGGAAACCAATACTACGAAGGTGTCTTCAACGAAACTGTCAACATTATCGAGCTTGACGAAGGCCTAGACGGGGAAACGTTCTTCCTTTATGTGTTCCTGAGCGCTTGTGCCGTTTTGGCGTTGGTCGTAGGACAGCAGTTCCTCGTTTCCGTCGGTAAGAAGAGGGTCGGATCATCTTCAACCTCATCAAAGAAACAGATCGAAACTGGTACCAACGATGACGACGGTATCGACTACGATTGGCTCCCAAAGCAGACTCTGCAGAGCTTCAGTGAGTAAACTTTTCCATACGCTGATTCTTTATTTTTCAGGCCATTTTTTTTTTTTTTTTTTTTTTTTTTTTTTTTTTTTTTTTTTTTTTT
>CM077110.1:13541297-13556772 GCA_039619505.1 Cimex hemipterus | reverse complement strand
AAAAGTAGTAGAAATAAATCCTATTAACCATAAAAACTAATGAAACCTTAATGACATCCTAATCGTTGATTTATACATTTGAATATCGTTATACATTTGAATATCATGGAAGTTTGGGAAATTTGAAAATATTTTAAAAAAATTTTTTACGTCGAAGTTATTTTTTTTTTAATTGGTCCTAATCGTAGATATTTGGCAACAAATAAAAAACCATGGAAAAATTAATAGAATTAAAACCTTTAAACCATAAAAACTTATGAAACCTTAATCGTAGATATTAAATCTTATTGAGATCCTAATGTAGAATTGTGAGCAAAGAATCGTCGAAGTTTGGGAAATTTGAAATTTTTTTTTTTTTTTTTTACTTCATTTATTGTTTAAAATAATTTTGTATCAATTCGCTCCTTTAACTGAACGGAATCGTGGATATTTGACAAGATAACTAACAAAATATTTATTAAAAAACCCGAAATATTTAAAGCTTGAATATACTACTACTATAGACAACTAAGGTCACCTAATGATTGATTTATATAGTCAATGGGAAATTTAATTTTTGTTCTTAATTCTATGACTATCCATAGATCGAACGGGCAACAAAGCAAAAAGACGATATCTAGTCTTTACATCTTAAAGATATGAGTAGTTAGCTAGTGTAGTAGCTAGTGACTTAAAACTGATTTAGCTAATTTTAGAGATTTATACCCAAATGCCATCAACTTAGGGAAAACTTTTGTCTATCCATCTACCGGACATAATTTATTAAAACCAACTACAGAAAAAATCGAGTAAAAACAATGAAAACATTTCTCAAAAACTTTTAAACTACATTGTTAAAACTTTCTTTCTTTAAAAAACCTAGATTTGTACAAAAACAATGAAAACATTTTTGAAAAACGTTTAAACTAGATTATTAAAACTTTCTTTCTTTAAAAAACCTATATTTGTACAAAATTTCAGACCGTTGCTAATGCAGATCCAATTTTTTCAGGGCACTATAATAGCATCAGTTAATATTTAAAATTTTTAATAAATGTCGAGCTGTAATTTGTTGAATTAAAATTAATTGTTAATAAAGTTTTTATTAAAAATAACGGCAGAAACAAAAAATATTTATCTCATAGTTAATTCCCAAGTATTCTCATTCTCAATTGAAATGAATTTTTATTCTAGATTAGCTAGGGAATACACCAATTTAATGATGATTCTTACTTTCTTAGTGGTTCTGGTTTTCCAAGGATCTGAACAAAATTAATCCCTTTCTTTTAATTAATTAATAATGGTAATCTCACCATGAGGAAAAAATGTGAATTGATCGTCGGCTTAAAAAAAATAAACAGTTTGTTCAATTTACAATCAATTTTTAGACTTTTGCCTAGACCAAATTAGATCACGTTAGAAAAACTAGACCCAATTTAAGTCCATAACTACTCTTACTTAAATGCGTTTTTTATTATTACACCTATTCTAATCAATCCTACGCTTGCCATATTGTTTACTACTTTAAATTTATTTCGTATGTCAAGCATTCGCTTTTTAGTCTGCTTCAGCAATTTAATCGAAAAGCCAATTCAATATCAAAATGTGTCATAATTTACCGGTAGTTGTGATTCTTTTAAATTTGGTAAAAAATGTGCATGAAAAACGAGAAAAACAATTTTGGTTCTTAATATTTGGTCTACGTGGCTTCATACCACTGAAAGAAAATTTGAGAAAAATAAAAATGCTTTAATTAAATTAGCTTTAAAGTACCATTAATTCTTTTTAAAATCTGATGTTCTTTCACAAGGGAAAATTAATATTCAGATTTTCTGAAAAATGCATCTTTCTAACTAACTGGTTTTGTTACCTTAGTGCTTATCGTAAGGGCACTACTACCAACCACCTAGAAGTGTTATGTACATATTTTGTTAAGAAAACATAAAACTAATGACTAGAATTCACACTTTAAATAATAAGACATATGGATACTGTTAATTTGGCCCAGAAAAATGGCTAAACGTGAATTCTAAGCGTTAAATCATGTGAATGACGTCGGATGCAGTAGTAATCTCTAGAATCGCGATATAAAACGGACTAATTCGAGGCGTTGAAATTCAGACACATGAAAAAATGCTAAAAATACATGTTTAGTCAATGTGAGCATTAGAAAAAAAAAACATTAAAGCAAATACTTAATTGTGCATCTTGACCATATTTTTTTTCTTTTAAAAAACCAATGTTAGTGTTAACTAATTATGTGCACAATTTTTTTTTTCAACCATGCAAACGTACTTTGTATTTTGTAAGAATACTTTAAAAAAATTCACTAACCTGAGTCGTCAACCTAGAGTCCTATTGGCCTAATTAAGAGAAAAAGAAATTTGGGAAAAGAACACGTACGCTTTGTTTTATCAAAAAACTTGATGTGCTTTTGTAAAAACTATGTTTATTCATTCAATTGTAAAACTTCATTACACAAATAGTTAGCCTAATAAAAATTAAATAAAAAAAAGTCAACAAAATATATTTAACCGGTAGTTTTATTAGATACTTTTTGCTATATTCAACTGTTACAGATCAGTAGAAAGAAATTGAATACATAAAGATGAAAAATTCAGCCTATACATATGTATCTTATTTTCACCGTTGGATAATAGGAAAACCAGCATACACCATAAGCTATAAGGCCTTAAAAAAAATTATTACGCCTTAAAAGAAATAAGGTTAACAACCAAAGGAATATAATATATATACTAGAAAGAAATGGTTTTCTCCCTACATACAGTAATTTGTTGAAATAATTCAATTTTTCTTTAAATGATGATTTACGTACGATGGACAAATGATAATCTATAAAACTATAAAAACACAACTAAAATTGTTTTGTTTTATAGGTTTACACTAATCATTTAAACTCGTGTTATTCTGTACAGGTAAAATCAAAATTCGTCGTAGTTTTCGAATCAATAAAAATGTCCTAAAAATGTACAAACATACCTTCCGCAGGTAAAAAAAAATATATAATTTATAAACAAAAACAACAGTAAATACATTCCAATCTCAAGAGGATAATACATACGTCGCTGTTTCTATAAATAAATTTTAGAATTGTTCACTCCAGCATTAAATAAAAAACAACAGGATACAATTTTTTTTTCTTTTCATTATTAACAACGAAGACTTGTTCTGAGTTATGCATTATAAAATTGAAGTCCTTAATTGTTCTAAGTTTTAGATAAATCACACAATCACAATCCAGAGGTCAGAGAGAAATCGGGACCCCGAGAACTAGCCGAAGAAGTGTGACGAAAGACAAAAGCCACATTTCTTTCTAGAGCGGCTTGAGACAAAAGCCGTGAGAGGAATTGATGAATCTGATCGAAACACTCCTTCACCAGAATAAGAAGGGTAGAATCTAGATAAAACGAATAATACGTAACAAAAACGTTATGGCACAAGTGAAAATTATTTAAAGAAAAAAATATAAGTATTTTAATAAAATTATGCCTAATTATTTGCCAAAATTGACAAAAAAGTTGGCATATAATTAAACGTATAAGCACACGAATAACAAAGGCCTAATTTGTCATTTTCAGCCTTTTTTGTCGAGGCATTCGTAAAACAAAATAGGCTAGTTTTTTTTTTTTTTTTTTTTTCAAGCTGAAAGGCAAGAAGTTTTATTAGGTTGAAATAATTTGGATGTATACCTTGTGTTTTGTGCGATGCGTTGGCAGTTTTGGCGTTCCCTTCCCCAATCCAACTCGACCAGCTATGCCCAAAAAGACAAGTGACGTTCAAGAAAGAAAACCCGACGACCAACAGATATAATAATTTTATAGGACAAGGAATCTCAACTTCGTCTGGAACCGTCTAATTTCAAGTTGTACCGCCGAATATTTTTCATTGGGGAAATTACGAAATTCAACACCTTCCTTTTGCGGTTTTTAGACTAAATATAAACCTTCTCGCATCTTAATTTTCAAAACAAAAATACTGAAAATTGAGAACAAACATCTTAGTTAAAATAAAGGTTTTCTGTGAACAGGCAAACTTACATTTTTGTTATAAGATTGGTCGCTCCATATTAAATCAACTTTCAGTAGACCCATGTTTTTCGATTAAAATTTTACGTTATTCCATAATGTTAGGGTTTTTTAAAAGGTCGCTTCACATTGAACCAACTTTCAGACATTGATATTTTAACATTAATCCATAATGTTAGGATTTTTTATAGATAAATTCCCTTGATTTTAATGTGAAAATGGCTCAAATATTGAGCTAAAGAAACAAAACTTGCCCAAATTTTTTTCCAACCGTGTAGAGGGAAGATTTTTTTGCATTTGCTTCTTTTTCTTCTAAGTATTCTTTCTTCCTAAGGCAGCAGAAAAATTTCTTCAACTGGAATTTCTTAGTGACTGCACTGAAACTTAATTTTGAACAGGAAAGAATTGTTTTTGCTTCTTTTTTTTCTCTCTCAGAAAAAAGTACTCCTTCGCCCAGGACAGTAGAAATAAATTGACTGTAGTTTTGACTAAAAATTAAATTTTAAACAAGAATTGTTCTTACGAACTGAATTAACTGCACATTTTTAATTTTGTTACATTCGCACAAACCAAGCCATTTTTAATCCAATTTTTTTGTCAAATTAAATTAATTCTTCTTCTATTATTTTGGGCCTGGAAAAGTTTCAACAGTTTCTTGATGAACACTGCACATATGCACTTTTTTCATTTATACTCTCCAACAGTTAGCCACCAAAAGGAAACTCCTTTAGACAATGATTAAATTTAGATCATCAAATGCTTTATTTTTATCCAGTGTTGTAACAAGTCTTTTTCATACTCTCCCCCAAACCAAATTACGTGTTTTGACCTAAATGATAGTTTTTAGAATTTTTTGATGTTCTCGTATCTTTTGCTTTTCTGGTACTGACTGAAAATGAAATTTGTATAAGCATCTTTTTTTCCTACTGACTATCACTTTAGAGTTCCCTGTTTTTTTACACTCAGATTTTGGATCACTTCCGTACAAACTGAGGGGGTTGACAGTTGATACTTGAAAATCCCAAATGATTCTCCAAAGCCAAAATTTGGTTGGATTATTAACAAAGATTGATTTGTCAGATAGACCATTGGTATGTATGACTTTTATTTTTGCATCTGGGCTGAAAATTTAAACGTGTACAACCACAATTTTTCTAAACTCGATTATATTGTGGGTTTCCTGCTTCATATCTCAAGATTTTATGGACATCCAATCTTCTTCTATTGTGAATCTGCCCTTGGGTTGATTGAAATCGTAATGAGCCGAATCAGACTGCACAGCGACAATGAAAAAGTATGAGAAATATTTTTTCCCTTGTGGTGTCTCCTTGATCCATTTCTCAGGGTCTACTGAAAATGACATTAACAAGCAAAAAACTCGCACTACTGATGTAATCCAACCTCTTGTCAGTAAAATTTTCCATCCACAATTGTAACGAATTCCAAAAATAAAAATAAAAACGTGCTCCAAACGGTGGGCCGAACTCTGTAGAACATCTCGGGAGAAGACTAGGAAAACTGTAGAACGGTGTGCAGGCAGCGTAGCGCGTCCCAGGATCACACGGCAGGGAGGGTTGAATCTCGAACGGGCCGCATAAAAAACCGGTCAGGTCGTCTCAGCCACCACAAGGAGGGAAACCTCAGTAACGAATGACACCATCCACGGTCTAAATCCCTAAAAGACGCCAGCCTCCTACGATGTTGGAAGAGAAAAACCACCCGGCGAGTCTGCACAGCCAGTTCTACCCCCGATAGCTTAACGCCTGCTCCTAGGATGATGCTGAGCCCAGATTCCGCACACGGTATGGGAAAACTGCGCACCGTCTCCTACAGAGATGCTGAGGGGGTCCAAACACCTTTACGAAATCTGCAGTTTTACCAAGGCCAGAGAATTGAACCAGTCTTTCCCTTTCTGCAGTTCTGAAAACTTTCGTTAGAAACTCCCTCCGAAGGGAGGCAAAATATTTCACGAAAACCTTTCAAAATGTATTACTTACGAAACTAGATTAACATTTAGTTTAAATTGAATTTTTTAACAAGCCTGATGTAGATAAAATCCTTAGCTTGGGAACATTTATCGAACATTTTGGCCATGAACTGGGTCAACTTCTGCATTCTGAAACTTGAGTTAAAACTCCCTCCGCCCAGGAAACAATTCCAGTACGACAATTCTCAATGTTTTAACGGAAAAACTACCTTCCCTTTTTTTCTGATTAGCGGTCCTTATTCTATACATTTCGTTACTTTATGTGCTTTCTGGTAGAGTTTTACGGGTTTTTGTACTTCTTCCAAAACTGTTGCAACTCTGAAAATTTCTGTTATCCCCTTTTCAAGGGGGAGAGAGGGGACATCTTAAATTTCAGAAATCAAGGGTACTTACAAAATTTATAAAAAATTAAAGAGCACAGCTTAAGCTTGGAGCCATTCGTTGATAAGCTAAGTCGGACTCCATTCTGAAAATCTCAATTAAAAACTCCCTCAAACGAGGAAAAAGACCATACTCCGAAGAAAAACCAATACTGAACTAATCAAGATTAAAAAATTTCAGGTAATGTCTACCTTGATCAGATTGCAGTCCTCAATATAATTTTTGTCCGCCTTCTTCCAAAAATGTTGGAAACTCTGAAAATATTTGTTAACCCCTTACGGGGGAGGGACATGTTCTTAAAATTTTAGAAATAATTTGGTACTTACAATTTTATTAAATTATTGACAGGGACACATGGTTGAAATAGAAAAAGCATCCAGTCTTTTTGAAATAAGACGCCAACTCTGAAAATTCTTGTTAGCTTCCCTTTTTTACAAGGGTACTGAGAGGACATTTAAAAAAAAAAATACGGCTTTTCAAAATTCAGCCGAGGAACATCTACACTTTTGCAACAACTAAGCCACAATAATTTGTGTACCTGATTTTCAACCGCGGTAGCCATCTCAGACCTAGGACGTACTCATTTTAGGCTTCTTTTTATACTACTTTCTGAAAATAACTTCTTTAATTTCGGGGGAGGGGAATCAGATCAAAAAGCGGGACAGTGTGTAATATTCTTTAAAAATTATAAGCGTTACTAATTTTTAGATGCAGCATTTTCACTAATCTTCGTTTATTATTGTCTAACGCAAAATTTAAAAAGCACTTGCAAAGACCTGGAAGACCAAGGACCGGCTTGTACCTAAAGTCTGACCTTCCTGTCTCTCGCCGCCACTGTATAAAACTGAACTGGAAAAAATATTTTTAAGGACAAGCATTCGCACATGAATGCGAATAAATACAAAAAGTTTGTACTTTAATGCATAAATCTACCTAAATTAGCAATACTTTTATTATGTAGTTTTGTCTGGTCTGCTGCCTCACTTTTTTTTTTAAAATATTAAGTGGTTCTGTCTCTGCTGCTTCAACTTATTTTTTTTAAACCTATCAGGCTGAAAAAACAAATATCCTTTTTTTCTGGCAAATTTCTATCCAAATTATTTCATTCAAAATAATTTCTTTTAACATTTTAGGTACATGGATTTAGTATTAAGCCATAATTTACGGAATATATTTCTAGATTACAACCAGCTGGCAACTGAAAAATATTTCAATTAAACCCCAAGCCCCCCCAACAAGTTTTCTTCGTAAATTTACTTATCTTCCAGGAAGTTCATCTTTACACAAAATTAAATTTCTGTAATTTGTTGTAAGTATAAAATTATTTTTAAGATCCTCAGTCAGTCAGTTCTTTTTTTTATCATTTGCTTAAGCTGTTGACCCCTAAACTAAATATTCTGAAAAAATAACATTAAAAACAGGCCCCTCAGAAACGAGGGTATAAAATTTATACGAAAATAGTAATAAACATGGATTAGTTATTACTTATCTGGGATTAATTTTTGGGGCTAAGTTAACTTTACTTTCTTCATACTAAGGACATTTATCAACCTCATCCATTTATCTTCTATTATTTTTAGTTCTCTTCTTTTTAAAGCATATTCTTCCTTTTTTTTGTCTTTATTAAAATTATTTTCCTATTTATTTCTTTAATATTTTTGAGTTGAGGTTGGTGCAAATAAAACAACCAAAAAACATCTGGTTTACTAACGGGAAGCGTACATGAGAAGAAAAATACTTCAGACATATTTCAAATTAAAAACTGAGTATTCAAAACTCATTTCAACACTTCATTAATTTAAAAAGAAAAAGTTCTATTGAAATACATCTGGGGCGTCGTAGTTCCAGTCTCGGTTTTTAAAAAGCCGCAAGGGTTTTTATTGCCGTCGTATCGACCTCTAAAGATGCCGCATAGGTTTGGTCCATCGCACATTTTTTAAACGCGTAAACCTAATTCGTGTTGACCTTGAGCCAAGGTTAATGCGTCACAACAGAAAAAGAACAATTTTTCATATTTGCCATAAGAAATCAAAAATTGGTGTACCACACAACAGAAGGGGATAGGGGCTTCACGCCACACAATTCTGGTCACACTCCATCCGGTTCACAATACGACCCCTGTGTAAGGACCAAAATTGTATGAGGCACACATTAAATATATATATATTTACATTATAAAAAACATTAAAACATACATAATATTAGAGGTGAGCATAATAGAAAAAAAAAAAAGGCAAAACCATCTGAAAGTAAAACGATTGTTTAATCACGAGAGCCGCCAAGTGAACACTTAGTACAGTTTTTAGATCAGTTAAAAATTCAACTTAATAAATTCTCGAATTCTTACCCTTTAATAACTTAACACAAATCTTAATTTGTTAATAGAAAGTAAGGTCAATGTGACCTCATTACTGCACCATTATGGAGAACCCCCTCCCCTCCCGCCCCTCTTCCAGCAACTCTGAAGTATTGATTTTATTTCTATTTTAGAAAAAATCCTAAATAAATATTAAATATATTAATTGGTCGAACGGACCACTAAAACAGTGAAATAAACATTAAACCAATTTAAGCTGAAAATAATAAAACAAACAGAAAAAATTAGACTGTCCATCCCTAATAAAGATGGCGGTAGTAGGCCTGTAGTAAGAACGTACAAACATCGTTTAACAAGTTATAAAATGGCTATAATTTATTAATATAATTAAGAATAAATGAAAAAACGACAAATTAATTTATGATGACGTTTAACAATGGCGACGGGGCCTGAATCGTGTTTTAAGACAAATAAAAAATTAAGACGCTGTACATCCAAGATGGTGGATTGAACCCAAAACTGAAAAATAAAATCCATACTGTTCCCTTCGAAATAAACCAAAAATTAATTAAAATAAATCATTTACAAATAATAAAAGTTAGGTAGCAATAAAAGAGAATAAGATTGGGCGTAGAAGAAATGCTGAACCCGAAAATGCTAAAAAATCACTAAATTCAGGTTTACATTTACAAATACATTTAAAATAAATTTCACCTATTATTAAGATTACAAATAAAATACGCTCATTTTGAATCCCTACCTAAAAAACGGCTAAGTTTTTTAATACCAATAATAATAAAAATAAGTTTTATGACCTAAAAATGAAGTCAGGGCTACTGCGCAACGTCAAGAAAACATGGCCGTCGTACATACTTTCTCTTCTCAAAATCCTACCTAGAATATCAAATCGAAGTTTCCTTTCCCTATAAAAATTATAAATTAAGAAAAACGGCCAAGTTTTTTAATACCAATAATAATAAAAATAAGATTTATGACCTAAGTAAGTCAGGGCTACTGCGTCAAGAAAAAAATGGTCGTCGTACACTCTTACTATTTTCTCTTCAAAATCCTACCTAGAATATCAACAAATCGAAGTTCATCAATTTCTTTCCCTAGAAAATTATAAAATAAAATAGCTTTTATTAACAATCATAAAATGACCTAAGATAGTCGTAGAGATTGATGCACGTTATGTAAAATGGCCGCCGTACAAGCAGCCTTCTTCCTATTGCGTAACAATTTTCATGACCTTTTAAAGAAAAATTTGTACATAAATTAGTAATCCTAATTTATCCTAATTCAAATTTAAAGAAAACGGCCTAAATTGAAACAACAGTAGTAAAATAATACGGCATAAAAAGAAATTCATGGATGGTTTGCCACGTCAGACAAAATGTCCGCCGTCAAGCTACCTATTGCGTAACAATTCACAAGAACATTTTATAATTGGCAAATCTTGTAAATTTGTGTTCCTAAAAAAACGTGCATTAAAACAATGAAACTTCGTAAAACAAGTTTATGAACAACAATCGTAAATAATACGGCTTAAAAAGAAATTCCAAGGATGGTTAGCCACGTCAGACAATATGGCCGC
This sequence comes from Cimex hemipterus, assembly GCA_039619505.1. Taxonomy (NCBI): domain Eukaryota; kingdom Metazoa; phylum Arthropoda; class Insecta; order Hemiptera; family Cimicidae; genus Cimex; species Cimex hemipterus. The sequence goes on along the minus strand of CM077110.1, from coordinate 13,546,468 downwards.
CGTACAGGCACGAAAAACCTATTAACAATTGTTAAGAACTATTATTATATTGGATAAACCTATTAAATATTTTTATATTTGCATATCAACCGCTTTAAAGTCCTTTAGATTGCTAAGTAATACAACAATTTAAATGCAAGTAATACAACATAATTTAAATGCATAAGTATATATAGTTCATGGAACTTACAAGATGGCGACCTTTGTGCCGAAGTAATCTCCCACTTTTATTTTTATTAAATAAAAACCTTTTTTTTAATTTCGCATTATTTTGTGAGTATAAATTGTAATTAAGCATTATTATTTACAATAATAAATGTAGTATTAGGGCTGGATCTAGAAGAAATAAGACGAGTCGGTATGGCACCATATTGAGTTAGAAACTGACCTAAATCCACTGTAAAATTTTAAATTTAATCGACGTAAAAGTTTTATATAGTTATATTAAAAAAAAATTTAGTAAACATTCATAAAAACCTTAAGCCTTAAAATATAAACCTTTTTCTCTATGCTCTCCTCGTAACATTACATTATTGATTAATAAAATGTTTTTTAAACGCTTTTTAACGATTGGTGGAATTTGTTTTTAAAAACTTACGGTTCAAGTGATGCCAGAGTGTCGGAGATGGAAATCGCTGAGAATAAGAAATGACCTCATTTTCTCCTAGACAGTCTAACGCGCCTCTCGACGTTGCCTCGGCCAGTTCTCCAGCAGGAATGACGTCTTCGGCTCGGGCCGTCCCTTTTATACCCTGGGGGTGGTGGGGGTCGAGAAACGTTCTAGAACTTTCTAGGCTCGAGTCGAAATTTTCAATCCGAAGTCGGGATTTTCTTTGTAAAACTTTTCAATCCCGATTAGAAATAGTTTCCATCAAAAATCCCGACTCCAGCTAACGTATTAATTAAGAAAAAAGACGTTTTTTTACCAATCGACGGTTTAGTTTCAAGCAACGGCCGCTAGAACTTCTCCCACGACGTCACGACGCAACTGGCCCAGACCGTTTATTGATTTTCTCCTTTTCCAACTGATTCCGTCCAATTTATTCATTTGTTTTAATTAAAAACTGACAAAAGAGTAAATAAAAGTGTATAAAAAGTTTTTAAAAATAAATAGGATTACATTATAAAAATTGAAATCTGCAAAAACACGAATAGAAATAAGTCGGAAACTCAAAAAAGAGTAGATCTGTGACGGAAACTTCGAACACTTTTAACGTAAAAAAAAAACATCAAGGTAAAACAAAACAATAAAAATTACAATAATTAAAACACATGTTGTAAATTGATTAAGATCGAAATCACATCTAAACAGGTTTAAATGCGCAAAATGATTGTTTTTTCAAAATTCTCATTTAAGTACTGAAAATAACCATGGGGGTTTTTATATGGCCGAAACTGACCAGATCTAATTAGACCGTGGAGCCTTTCTCTCGTTATTTTATACTTTGAGATAGGTCAAGAAATGGCCCGATTTCGCTATTTTGTTTATTTTATTTTATTTTATTTTTTAATTATTAGAAAAGAAAAAGGAAATCTGAGTCTGTACAGTGAGCTGTAGTGAGTCGGATGTTGTCATGAACCTTGGTTTCTAACACCAAAGGTTAGCCTTGATATCGTCCTTAAAACTCGTAGGAAAACATTTAAAAAAATTTTCTGCCGAAACGCAGTGGAAATCAATCATTCCGCTGGTGTTTAACGTCTTGGGAAATTTTCGGGTTCGGTATGGAGAGAGGCGAGGAAAAACGGAACGTAGGGTGGAAAGTGTGGTTTCCATACCGTAACAAATCCCGACAGTTAACGGTTAAAATCCTTACAAAACAAGACAACGGATTTAAAAAAAAAAAAAAAAACTACAATTTTTTAACTATGAATTTAACCGAATGATTTATAACAAAGGCATTTAGTTGGGAAAAAATGCGAATATTGGGTTCAAATACCAGAGGATTCAGGACGTACATTCCACAAAATTAACAACACAAAACCTAAATCCATCGTCACTGATATAGAAGAACACAAAAATAAACATTATTGATTAACGGCCATTAATCTCTACACAAAGATAAACCTGTGATCAATTTTTGGTATAATTTTCTTTAGGAATTATTTTGTTTTAGCGCCTTTGGTTAGAAAAATAAATAAACGAATATTGGGTTCAAATACCAAAGGATTAGGGCCATACACTCCATAGAAATGACAACAAAACCTAAATTGATCTTTACTGATATAAAACACCCCAAGATATAGGGTTTGTATGGTTATTTTTTCCTGTATTTTCTTAAGCATATTGTTGTAACAGTTTTAGTTTAAAAAAAAAAATAAATAAATAAAGGAGAGAGAGAAAACAGGGAATATTGGTTTTAAATAGCAAAGAATAAAGATCATACACATCTTAGAAATTACAACAGAACCTAAATTGATCGTTGTTGATATAAAAAAAAGCACAAAGAGAAACCTATAATCAATTTTTTTGGTCATTTAATCAAGGATTGTTTGTAGCAATGTTAGTTATAAAAAAAATGCGAATATTGCGTTCAAATACCAAAGGATAACGGCCGTACACTCCTTAGAAACAATAACAAATCCTAAATAAATCATGACTGATATAGAACATCTCAAAGATAAACTATCATCAATTTTTCCTATAATTTTCTCAAGAATTCTGTTGTAGCTTCTTTAGTGTAAAAAAAGAAATGCGAATACTTGGTTCAAATACCAAAGGAATAAGGCCATACACACCATAAAAATAACAACAAAACCTAAATTGATCGTTACTGATATAGAGCGACCCAAAGAAACAATAGGATCTTTCTTTCCCTTAATTTTCTCAAGGATTCTGTTGTAGCGTTTTTAGTGTAAAAAATAAATGCGAATATTGGGTTCAAATATCAAAGGATTAAGGCCATACACTCTATAAAAATAACACAAAACCTAAATTGATCTTACTGATATAGAAAATCACAAAGATAAACCTTTGATCAATTTTTCCTATAATTTTCTTTAGGAATAATTTATTAATGCGAATATTGGCAATAACAACAAAACCTAAATTGAACTGATAAACCTATGGTTATTTTTGTCCTGTAATTTTCTCAAGGATTTTGTTTTAACAGCTTTAGTTAAAAAAGAAAGAAAGAAGAGAATATTAGGTTTAAATACCTAAGAATAAAGGCCATACACATCTTAGAAATAACAACAGAACCTAAATTGATCATTACTGATATGGAACAACGCAAAGATAAACCATAAATTTAATCAGGGATTTTTTGTAGCAATTTTAGTTACCAAAAAAGCGAATATCGGGTTCAAACATTAAAAGGTAAAATCCAAACAATCCTAGAAATAATAACAAAACCTAAATCAATCGTTACTTATATAGAAAAACAAAGATTTATTTTTTTAAAGGTGTTTTTATCAAGGATTTTGTTGTATCAGCCTTCATTTAAAAAAGCAAATATTGCGTTTAAATACCAAAGAATAAAGGTCATAACAACAAAGCCTAAATTGATCGTTAATAATACAAAACAACACAAAGATAAGCCTATGATGAATTTTTTCCATAATTTTCTCTAGAATTCTGGCTTAGTGCCATTGGTTTCAAAAAAATGCGAATATTGGGTTGAAATACCAAAGGATTAGGGGTCATCCACTCCATAGAAATAACAAGAGAACCTAAATTGATTGTTGTTTTATTTTTTTATTATTATCATTTTTTTTTTTTTTTTACGAGGGTTTGCAACAGCCGAGGTTATATAAACTCTCAGGGTGCCGGTGTTTTTGAAAAAAAGCCCATTTATACGTATGTTGGGTTCGAATGCAGGGCCGGTGGATTCGAACCCGGGACCTTTACCTTGCAGTGATGAGCGCCCTGTCAAGGACGAAACCTTGCGGCCACCGACGCCCCCATTTGTTATTGATAATATAGAAAAACACCAAGATAAACCTACAGTCAATTTTTTTTGTCATTTTGTCAAGGATTTTTTGTAGAAATTTAAGTTATAAAAAAAATGCGAATATTGGGTACAAATACCAAAGGATTAAGGCCATACACTCCATAATAACAGAAAACCTAAATTGAGATCGTTACTGATATAGAACAACCCAAAGAACCAATAGGATCTTCTTCTTCCCCCAATTTTCTCAAGGATTATTTGTAGCAATTTTAGTTATAAAAATATACGAGTCAACAAAACCTAAATTAATCAGTACTGATATGGAACAACACAAGGATAAACCTGTGATCAAACATTATTCCTTTTTTTATATAAGCGTATCGAGCGATAAGCTATCATTTTTTAAAATTTTCTCAAGGATGTAGCGAATTTATTTTAAAAAAAAAAGTATTTATACACATATATTTACCTTTTTTCTCTTTCTAAAAAGAGTTTTTTTTTTAAATTAGAGGTAGTCCAACACACACGTAGTTTTTTTATAACGATTTAAATTTTTAAAAATTAGAAAATTGGGTTTAAATACCAAAGGATAATGGTGAAACAGTACACAGAAGCTGTTATTAAAACTAACACTATCGTTATTGATATAAAACAATACAAAGAAAAGCGTATAATCAAATATTTTCTTGGCATTTTCCATAGAATTTTTATATACAGGATAAAGATAGAACGGGGGGGATTCAAATACCAAAAGATAATGGCGATACAGTCATTATAAAACCTAAGTCTGTATAAAATAATATTGATATAAAACAATAAAATAAAAGTTTATTAATTAAGCATGTTATCGGAATTTTCCCAAGGATTTTATAAGGTTTACTTGGAGAAAAAAAGGGCGTACTTTATGTTCAAATGCCAAAGTATAAAGGCAAGGTCCCTTTTATCTCTTTACCGTTATGCATTGTTGAAAAGGGCATTTTGTCAATAGGAGACCGTTTATGACCCTTTCCGATTTTTACGTTTCACACACCTTCCCTACTCTCAGGTAAGATTAAGGTTAAAAGGTTGGCAACTTCAAAAACCGACGTTGCAAACATTAAAAAAAAATCAATGGTTTAGCAAGAAATTTGCAATATATGCTGGAATTTATTGCGCAGTGTTTGTTTATATTTTACGTTGATAAAAAAAAAAAATTCCTCTGTTTACCAAAGATAGCAGGGGACTGTAATCTATTTCAACACTTGTATTCTCCGACTATTAGGCTTTTAAAATTTTATTTTT
>CM077110.1:13519499-13531301 GCA_039619505.1 Cimex hemipterus | reverse complement strand
TCTCTCTCTCTCTCTCTCTCGTTCTCTCTCTCTCTCTCTCTCTCTCACTCACTCACAATCACTATTTCTTTCTCTTTCTCTATCTCTCTCTCACTCCTCCCTCTCCTCATTCACCCTTCTCTCACTCCCTCTCCTTCTCTCCTTCCGTACATATCTAACTTTCTGTAGACTTATATCTGTCTCTCTGTATAACTATCTTTCTGTTTCTTGTTTTATTTACTTTTTCACCCTCTGTCTGCACTTTCTTTCTTTTTATTTCATCCTTTCCACAACTCTCTTTCTTCCTTTATTTCTCTCCCTCTCTCTTTCTCTCATCTTCTACCTTTTTATACACCTCTCTCATTATTCTTTGTCTTTGTCTGTTTCTTTCTCTTTCTCAACTCTCTTGTTTTCGTTTATGCCTCTCTACTATCTCTCTGTCTCACCATCTCGTCTCTATTCTTTCTATTGCTCTGTCTATCCATCTTGATATACTTTTTTTTCTCTCACTCTTCCTCTATTTCCTTTACATCTCTCTCTTCCACTGTTTTTAATTTCATTCTCCATCTTTCTCTGTCTTCCTTTCTTTCTATCTCCCCCCGTCTTTCTCTTTGTGTTTCCACATCTATTATCTCCGTCTATCTCATCATTTATTTCTCTCTATTCTTTCTGTTGCTCAGTCTTCCTAACTTACCCCCCTCTCTCTCACTCCTCCTCATTTCACATTTTCCTCAGGAACTCTCCACCCATTCGTGTCTTTTCATAATTATTTTTGTTTACACTGTCAGTTTTTCTGTCTGCCTGCCTGCATTAATTCCTGTCCTTTTACATTCTTACATAAACTGTTCAATTATTCTTTGTTCCTTAACCATTCCTTTTATTTTTACTATATATTATTTGTCAAATATGTTTTTTCTTTATTGTTATGTTATTCATAATATAATTTAAATAAGCTTATAATTATCACTTTATCATAATAAAAATAACTTAAAAACTTATACTCTAAATGATGCTATTAAAATTATAAATTATAATTAAATAAGAAATTTAATATGAAATTTTTAGAATGAGAGTGAAACAGAATTACCCGAGATCCGGAAATACTCGAATCCTTCTGTCAGTGAAGTATCGGAGACAGTTTTCATCGGTGATGTCTCTCCCGTGCACTCATCGCCGGGGCGTTCTGACAAAGAACTTTTAAAGGTTTTCCTCCGTATATCTCTTCATTAGGGTTGTGATTAATTTAAAATTGTCAGATCCACAGGCCTACACCGATAAGAGCGATGGTCAGGTCTGGCGTTTCAAGTCATCCAACTCCTGAAAAAGTATGTTTTTTTGTTTTTTGTTTTTTTTCAAAGTATATATTATGATCAATAAATAAAATATGTTTAATTTTCCTTTAAAGAAGAGGGACGAAGCGAGAAAGGACGCAGGAAGCGAGAAGCATAGCGAGATCTCATCACTTAGGAGCGTAACACCTCACTCGGATTCCCGATCGTACAGAGAACGCATAAAAGAAAGAGTAGCAGCGGCCAAAGTACGAATAAATTCAGCTTAACGATGTTCGGGATGATTGATAAAAAATTTTCTAGGAGAGGGCTCTAGCTTCTAGTCAAAGAGGGCCTGTACTTCATAGAGGCAAATCCCCTTCTGCGAAATCAGACAATGTAAGCTAAAAAAATTTGTCTTAAAAAAAAATTATATAACATTAATTATCAACACAATTTAATTTTTTTTTCAAGAATATTTTTCTAAAAGTCTTTCCTTCGTAGCAACCTTATAAATTTTATCGTTGGCTGAAATTTGCTAATAAATTTGTAGACAATAATTGATGATTTATGTTCTGGTATTTGAAATATTATAATTATTTATCGGTGTGTGGGAATTAGTTGGATAAGGAAGATGAAGAGGTTGAAGAAGCAATGAGGAAACACAGGGCGATGAGGACTAGATGGAAAAGTGCCATGACGTCAGCCCAGGTTTTGTATTTCTCAAATAAAACGATCCAATTATTTAAATTTTCAAATTGTATTTTAATCGTAGGTGGCGAACATCCAATCGGGTTACGACATGTTCAGCAAGAGCTGGGAAGAACCTACGACGCCTCCTAAAAGCAGGGCCATATCTGAGGAGAAATCAGGAAAAGGTGGATTGAGGAAATGATTAAAATGATATTTTTATTTATTATTATTTTTTAATTTATTAAGGAGACGAGAGTGAAGATGAGAAGCTTCTTTGCCACGAGGTCCTCGGCTCGCGGGAAGACGACTGGCTTCCGCTTTTCAACTATGAACCACCATCTCAGACCGACTTTCAGCAGCTGAAGCAAAAACAAATCGGCATATTTTTCTGCCCTTCAACTTCCCCGGGTATTTTAATTTGAAAAATAAGCCAAACAAATATTGACTTTTTTTATTTTTTGCAGTTTGATAGTTTGTTTGATTTCCTCTGCCTATCTTCCAAAATTATTGTGTTATCTTATTCCTATCCTTTTACCACTATTAACCATTTCTAACCAACTTTAGGTTAACCTAAACAATAATCTCTAACACAAACTATCATGGCATCTGGTGTATATCCTTCTTACTGATCCTTAACCATTCTTAACCCAAATTTTAATGGTATCTGGTGTTTGTCCAAATAAATATTCATCAACCCACAGACCGCAAGGAGAAATATCATAATTGTCTTTAATTTGCTTTAGTCCCCATAGAAGAAAAACTGGAGCCAAACATGACGCCGAGGTTTTTAGAGGATGAAGGACTTTATGTTGGTAAAAGCGTGAAAATACCGTGGAAAAGGTTGAACAAGATCGAACAGAGGATAATGGCCATGGGCTCCGAGAGGCTCTGGTTCGGTGAAGACGGTGAGCTCAAGGGTACACCCGATCCGCTGGACCACCGTCGTTTTCGGCACAACTTGGAAGACATAGTCGACCCGTCATTAGTCATCTACAAACCTGTAATTCCATCGTACATTAAATAAAAACAATATTTAATTGATATCGTTAAAAAATATATTTTTAGGCCGTTGTCGAAAAAAAAGATTCTGGAGGTCTTGACATTTCGAGCGAAACGCCGCACATCCTTGAAATCGACTTGGGAAAGATTGAGTTCGAGCACCACCCTCTGTTCAGCGAAGAAGAGACTTTAAGCGCCAAACTCAAATATATGATAAATGCTTTGGACAACATATCGTCAGACCGGCTCGGAAGAAGATTGCAAGCATTAAGAAACAGCAATAAAGCAGGAGGAGAAGGAGACAAGTGAGTCTGTTTATTATCATCATTGGACATGTCTAAAAAAATCAGAAATAATTTTAAAGGAAAAAAATAAAAAAAGAATTAAGAGAGATAAGAACAAGGTGGCTAAATGAGAAAAAGTGTGAAAGAGAGCTTACACAAATGATCCTAGAAACGTGGAGGGATTTGAAATCAATGCGTACCACGCAAGGATACCAAGTGACTAACATCAGGCTGATCATCGTGATGAGGGATCAACTCCCGCACGAAAACGAATGGGACCAGCAAGTTGAAATGTAATAAAATGCCAATTTTGAAAGTTTCCGTATTAAACAAGGTTCCAATTAAAGGTTTGTCGAAGAGATGGAAGAAGAGGCCGAGGAGGAGTATTCTTCCGAGATGGAAAGCTATAATAGAAAAATTGAAGAATGGAAGGCACAGTGCGAAGAAGAGGAGACGACGGGCGACGAGTCCGGATCGACGAGGCCTGAAAAACCGAAGAAGCTTTCCAGACAGAAGATCAGGAAAAGGGTCGTTAGTGAATTGGCCCTTTCACTGAGGCCTCCTGACGAGCCGATACTCGAACTGAGCTTGGTCTTTGACGACAACGTACCTGCGACTGTAAGCAACAAACAGGAGCAAGAAAGGAGAAACGCTCTGGGTAAATCACAACTCTGGGTTGTACTCAGGCATAACGATAAAGAGGTGGATCGTGTCAAAGCTTTACAAGAGCCGAACTTCGTTTACCAAATCGCCTACAGGTATATTAATGAATATTTTCGATGTATCGTGCATAATCTCCAACAACCGATAACCTTCGCCATTACTGAGAGGTTAAGTTAACTTTCATGTTTTTCTTTTAAGATTTGGGCTGAAGCTGACCCAATGGCCTAAGTCTTTAGGTCTTAGGTTGATAGACGAAGGACTCTCGCCACTTTTTGGAAAGAAGCCTATTGCTGAAATATATATTCCAATTCCTGGAAGGTTGTATTGAAATAAATTTATATTTTATCCTTAACCTATAACCATTTTTACCTGACCTTAATCGTCTCTAAATGCTCCCTTTTTCATTCTATAAAGGATATCCACAGAGGTGGCAGATTGGCAAAACTTTGAGTTCAGCTGTGGTCACATAACTGGCGAATTGTCGCACTCAGGTGTCGGAACATCAGTCCAAAAATTGACTTCAGGCACAATCAGTGTGCGGATGGGCTGGGCCGAACCTCTACCGAATATCCTTCCACCTTCAAAGTATTTTTTTTTTAAAATATTTTTAATTTAAAAAAAAATCTGTATTTTTATTAATATTCCAGATCTCACAAAGACGTGTCCAAAGGGAAGAACAGCGACGTTGAAAAATTAAAAGAGTGGGTCGAGCAGGTCCAATTGGACCCAAACGATCCGACGAACGCCGATCTACTCGAGTACATCAAATCAAAAGAGGAAAGGATTGACTTCGAAAGGCAGCAACGAGACGGCTCGTCCTTAGATCTATGCACAGACGAGGACATATCAGAAAATCCAAGGCTCAAACTCCTCACCCTGCGCCAAGCCGGTCAACCTGAATTCCGTTCTATGAGAAAAGTTCCTCTCAATGACCGAGAAATCCCTAAAGACATTTTTAAGGTACTCTCTACAAACAACAAACAAAAAGAAAAAAAAATTATTATTATTATTTTTTAACCAGATGTATCAAAAAAGGATAGGATTAGTGAAAAAGAAAGGAAAATGTGGATTAGACGATGTCAGGGAAGAGGGAAAAATATTTCTTGATCAGCTTAGGGAAGAAGTGACCAAAGTTTGGAGGCAGGAACACAACAAGACATTCCGTGAAATGGTCCATGAAGAACCCGTGCCTGATTTATGGTAATATATTTCTTCCTGTGTATTCGTTGAATCGGTTTGTAATTTTATAACGTTAGGACGTTAGGGTTGACGTTTATGAAGTGGTTACAGCCCAAGAGGCCTCTCAGGCCGAAGAGAAAAGGTCGGAAGAAGCTTCCTGTCAAGAGTCTCGTCGGTCAACAACTTGAAGTGATTATTAAAATAAAATAAAAAAGTTCAAACTTTCAAGTTTTACTAATACTGAATGTTTAGATAATGGTGAATATAGGGCGAGCTTTTGAAGTCCCTGTTAGGAAAGAGGAGGACAAAACTTCTGAGGACTTTCAAGTAGTGGCTGTCAGGCCTTTTGTAGAGGTTACGTTTCAGGATCAAAGGCGGCGTACGCCGACGGGCGAGGGGCCGAACCCGACTTGGAACCAAGACCTACATATTCCTGTTCAGTAAGAAATGTGCATTTATAGCTGTTTAATTTAAACGCACCATTAAATAAGGTTAAAGCGCAGGAATATTTCAACAGTTATAACTTTGTGAGATTTGTGCGAAGATAGATTTCTCGCTTTGAATTTGTTTTAGGTGCCCCGCTGGAATTCAGTCAGTTCAAGACTCTCTACATTTTCACCTTTATGACGAAACACTCGTCGATCTTGTCGAAGACGACAGGCTGAGGGAGACCAACATACACCAAAGAATGGGCCGGTATTGGCTCGGCAGCTTCAGAATACCGTTTTCATCCCTTTACCAATCGTCCAGGGTATTTACCGAATAAATCAGACGATATTCCTTTACAAAATAAGACAATGATTTTTATTGCGCAGATCGAAGGCACATTTCAGCTCTACTCTCCCCCAGTTTTACTCGGCTACACCAGGGAATCCAAAGAATTCCGGGACAGCACTTTTCTGTCCATATTCGTCATGGTCCATCCTCCCCTACATCCTCCCGCGCCGTTCCTTGTAATAAACATTTTAAGTTTATCTTTTTATTAAACTATAAAAAAAAAACGATTAATTGATCTGCAGGAGAAATTGGAAACAAAAGAAGAAACTTCTTTAGAAGTTCATCTCGAACAGTGGCTTTTGGAATTGAGTAAAAGTTTTCCGAATAGAAGAGTCGTAACGCTCGTCACAGACACTTCGAGTAAATCTGTATGCATCACGAGATATTTACGACCTATTAAACCTCCAGGTAGGCCTGTTTTAATAAACAATTAAATAATATATATTTATGATTTTTTCTTTGTCAAAGAAATTGTAGAGAATGAAGTGACGACGGTCGACATGGCAGCTAGGTTTGTCTCGATGATACCGGTCTCGCACAGCCATCAGCATGTCGTGTCAGGAATGACAGATATCTGGATGACCGCTGATGTATTTTTTTTTTAATTTTATTTTTTTTGAATAATCTGTTTACCGTTTTGTAAAATTTTTTTGTTTTAAAGGAAATTCTTGAGCATTGTGTGACTCCGCCTTACTCCCAGGCTACGCTTCTTGCTTGCTACTTGCTCTCGATCGATTCCGAATTGGATGTCCGCCTCTTGTTTGGAACCGGTGTCCCTGGAGGATCTTCCGTCTATATAATGACGCTGAGCAGGACGACAAAGGAGATCAAAATCTGGGACCCGAGCACTGGGAAGAAGTACACTCATTCCGACCCGTTTTGCCCTTTAAGCCGTGTCCACGCGATAGTCGACAATACAAACGTCTGTTTACCATATCACATCGCTCAATTAAATAAATCATTTAATTAATTGATTTTTTATTTCAATAGATTTGGGTGAATAGCCAAAAGGAAGAGTTGATTTCGCAGATAAACCTCGATGTGAATAAGCGTTACGACTGGTGGCCTGCATTCGGTCGTAGCATTTCAGCGCCGAAAGACTCGGTACAACCAGAATCTCTGGTCTATTTGAAAACGTCCCAAGTCGAGGTGCAGAGACTTCAAGACAAACTTGAAAAACTTTTAAGAAACGCTATAATGAAACTGCGACAGATGAACAGGTAAAAATACTGTGAATATGAGTTTACAATTTTACTAAAAAAAATTTTTTTTCTAGAACAATCTGGAACAGGTATGTCCAAAGTTCGCTTAGAAAACTACTTCCAGAGTTGGAAAAATCAATGTGGACTGGCAACATCGGATCACCTCCTGATCACATACAAGAACTCCAGCATATCACGTCATCCTACAAGGTTAAAACAACTAAACAAAACACCTTTAAAATCTTCAACTTTTTTTTTTTTAATTATAGATGTGTGGTTTTCCGATAAACATGCCATATACGACACCAACTGCTCTTGTCGAAGCAGTAAAATCAACAGGTGTACATATGAACGATGCTCCAGACATTGAGTTCTCAATGGCTGTGTATATACATCCGTTCCCATCGAATGTACTTTCCGTCTGGGTCTATGTAGCCTCCCTAATAAGGAGGCAATAATTGTAGAAATTTATAAAAGAAAAAATATTGAAGTTTTGATATAATTGCCCACCTCATTTTAAAACTTGTTTAGGTTAAGGTTGCTTATATGGTTAATGATGGACAGAGATTGCTTTATTATTTCACCAATGAATTTAATTGTGACTATTTAGAAGCTCAAACTATTACAATAAATGGAGTAGAAGCTTAGACTAGCCAGAGGACTTGCATGACCACGAAGGTACTGAACTTAATTGGGTTAATAAGATAACAACATAGCCCTCTATTTCAGAATTCGCAAAAAGGAGAAATGGATGAACACTACTGGTGACAGACCCGGTAAACTCACAGTTAAAAAAACCTCACCAAAACTGGCAAACACTACTCCAGTAGACAGCGTAAAACCGAGGGGAGTTACTAGTTGCTGCCATCTGAGAAAACCCTACACAACGTGATTGTATTTTGCAAAGACAACAATGTAAATTACGCAATGAGAAGGAAGAACCTGTCATACATACCACTGAAAGCAAACTGCTCAGTACATAACCTAGTGTACTGAGAGATCTTGAGGTTAACTTTTTTCTTTTAAAAGAAGTATCAAGTCGATTGAACAGGACCAAGGTTCTAGGAAGAGTACAATAAACAAAAAGGCTGCAGAACTGGGAAATTCCAAACACCCCTGCTTCCTAGTATCCTTATCATCATCAGGGTTTCCTTATTTCTACTAGAGATGGTTAGCGAAGATTCAGTTGTTAGAGAAGGTAACACCTTGGAACGGTGGGGTGGTTAAATTAAGGAGGGTGAGGTGGTTAAAAGATGTTTACAAATTAGGGATGGTTAAGTAAGTTTGGTAAGAAATGGTAATACGTCAAGGGAAGGATGGGATGATCACCATGGATGATTAAGGAAGGCATGGTTAAAAAAAGGTAGCACTGGTGGCTCTGGTTATCCCCTGAGGGACATGGTACAGGCCCGAAGTTGGGTCTTGATGTTTAGAGCGACACTTAATGGAAGGGTGAGGTGGTTAAATCAAGGAGTGGTAAGAGAAGGTAGAAGCTGGTGTAGTTAAGGAGAAAGTGGCAAGAGTTAGATATGACCATAATGGTGGTCGATGTGTTGGCCAAGCAAAGAGTAATGGCAGATGGGTAAGAATGGGTAGAGATAGCGACACAAAAAAGAGGCGAAGATGGTTAAGGAAAGAGTAGGAAAAGATGGTAAAACACTTGGGAATGGTTTAGGGACGTATGATAAGAGTGGTAACACGCCACGGAAGGGTGGGGGTTTAAGTCAAGGAGTGGTTGGGAAACGGTTAAGGGCATTAAAAAACTAAAATGGTGGTGAGAGAAAACAACTAACTCTAGGGATGGTTAAGGAAGGCATGGTTAAAAAAAGGTAGTACTGGTGGCTCTGGTGATCCTCCGAGGGACATGGTACAGGTCAGAAGTTGGGTCTTGATGCTTAGAGGTGGTGACACTTCATGGAAGGGTGAGGTGGTTAAGTCATGGCGAGGGAAGGTAGAAACTGGTGTAGTTAAGGAAGAAGTGGCGAGAGTTAGATATGACCATACTGGTGGTCAAATGGGTTGGTCAAGGAAAGAGTAATGTGAGACGATTAGATATGGTAAAAAAGTAGGGACGTGTGGGAATGGTTAAGGGAAGTATGGCAAGAGGGATACATTATGGAAGGGTGGAGGGTTATGCCAATGAATGGTGGGAAATGGTTAACACTAATTAAATATATTAAAAAAACTATAGTACTAGGCGGTGATAGAAAAAAAGGCGAGTGTGGTTAACGAAGGATGGTTAGGCATTGATCTTTTTTGGGAAGTATTTGATGTTGTGGAAATAGTTCTTTTTCTTTGTCTTTCCACGGTATGTGTGTAAACATAAAAAAGGAAAGTGTACTTAAGAGATACATACATAAGTAATTGTATTAACAACAAACCCATCATTGATGTGACTAAATGCCAGGACGCACCTGACCCTCTAAAGTAGTGAGATTTGGCTACTAGGAACTACAAGTTCATCACCTCGTGGTCTTAAGTAATTATACTTTTAAAATGTCAAATAAGAAAAAAGATATAGGTTGGATTTTTTTATTTGAATTGACTGTACTAGGGTGGAAATCAATTTTTGAAAAAAGATCAGAAAAAGCGTTTTCTCTTCTCGGCCCGGAGAAACAACATTTTACATACACAAGAGTTAACGGTGAGAATGGTCTCCATCGTCTGGGGTGTGAAGACCCTCTCCACCTGGTTGACAACCGGGCACTTCTGCACCTCGAGGAGCTTGTTAGGCGGTACGTAGGTGAATGTGATTTTGCACTTCCTCCCGTCCGGCGTCTTGACATCCACCTCCTCGCCGAGCTTGAACTTCGTCTCGACGTGAAGTAGATGCGAGTAGGTCTTGAGGACGTAGGTGCCGTTGCTGTAGTTGAGCAGGAAGTTGGTCGGAAGCATCTTGACGGCGAACTTCCTTTTGACAAAGTTGACGCCGATCTCGGCCAAGTAGTCGTCCAGGTTTTCGGTCTTGATCAGCTTGTAATGGACACCGCAAAACTGGCGCAGAGGCGCCTCCATTTCCAGCCTCATCCTGCTCGACAATAAAACAGAAAGGGACTTTCTGACACTAAAACGTCTGACGCCATCCTCTTCGGAATGCATACAGCAAGACTTTACGCATCCCATCCGACTGGGTATGGTCCTGAAATATCAAACGGCTATAATCCTAATTACTATAATCAAATAACTACATAAAGAAAAATATAAAAGAAAGGGTGGGCTGGGTCATCCGCAAAAATACCATTTCGTATGAAACTAAAGTGGCATTAAGACGTTTCCTCGTATGTACGGGCGTACGTACAAAAGGCAAATAGACCGGTTGAAATTGTTATGTATTTTATTAATTGATACAGTTGTAGTGATGGAAAGGAGTGAGGCTGCGCGACCGGAAACGGAGCTTTGGCGATTTGTCAGTTTTTAAGATTCTCTCGAAGTACATACAGCACACGGTCGAATTGACGTTCAACTGCATGATGACCTCGTCCTGGGAAAAGTAGCGTACGATCCTATTCACGCTCGAGCTCTTTTGAATCTCGATTAATTTGTTGGGCGGTTCGTACGAATATACGACCTTGCACAACCTCCCGTCCGGGGTCTTGAGTTCCATCTCTTCGTTCAACTTGAACTCGAGCTCGAGCTTCAAGAAATTCGAAAAGGTGTAGAGGACGAAGTGACCCGATTCGTAGTTGAGCTCGAACGTGTCGGGCAGGATTTTGACGGCGATCTTTCGCTTAAGAAAGTTGAGACCCAACGAGGCGAGGTATTCGTCAAGCCCCTCGGTCTTCACGAGTGTGTAAGTGAGACCGAAATATTCCTTCAGAGGTATATAACGCTTTGACTCTCCAAATTCTCTCTTTGTATATTCGCTTTGGCCATTCTTCTTCGAAGAACGTCTGTGATTCGCGCCACAAAATCTTTTTCTCATCCAACTTACGAATTTCATCTCCCTGCAAAGAAATTCTGTTTAGCTTTAAAAAAATGGATTTCTTTTCTCGCGTCGAATCTAGAGTGTTTTGAAATAGTCAACAAATGGAGAAAAACCCTTACTACACAATATAAAGGATACTTCCATTTAGATATAATGTCTAGATTCATTAGGTCGTCCGTCTATTCTTCCAACGCGGTCACGACTTATTTCTCAAATGACAATACTTCCACCAAAACTTTTAAAACATGCACCAAAGACGATCAAGGTCGTGTTGTCTAATTGAAGCAAAATAGTATGTATTTAACAATCAAGTTGACAACCGTACTAAATCTATTTTGAATAATTGTTTTAAAAATACACAGGTGTTAAACGTTTTAGAAAACCCAACAAAAACATCTCTCATCATGCGGGCCAATTAATATTGCAAATATGGACTTAAAAAGTCCCGATATAGTTTGAATTAGGGGTAGTTATATATGGCTGGAGATGGATAGAAAAGGTTATAAATGGTTAAGGATGGGTAAAGATGATTAAGGATGTAGTACAGATGAATAAAAAATGTTAGAATTGTTAAATATGGTTACAAATGGTTAGAAATGGTTAAGGATGGGCAGAAATTTTTAGAAGTGGTTATAAATGGGCAGAGATGGTTAAGGATGGGAAGAGAAGGTTATGTTTCGATAGAGATGGTTGGTTGTGAATTGACAGTTGAAGGTGGTTAAGGATGGGAAGAAATGGTTATAGGTGGT
Organism: Cimex hemipterus; assembly: GCA_039619505.1. Lineage (NCBI taxonomy): Eukaryota > Metazoa > Arthropoda > Insecta > Hemiptera > Cimicidae > Cimex > Cimex hemipterus. The sequence continues at coordinate 13,519,583 of CM077110.1, read as the reverse complement.
TACGAATGGGTAGAGATGTTTAAGGTTGGGAAGAGAAGGTTGGTTGTGAATTGACAGTTGAAGAAGGTTAAGGATAGGTAGAAA
>CM077110.1:13494167-13507136 GCA_039619505.1 Cimex hemipterus | reverse complement strand
AGTGTAGTATGCGTTATGAATAAAGAAAAAAGAAAAGAAAAAAAAAAGAAGCTAATCATAGGTTATTTTTCTAAAAAGGGAACAGAAGTAACCCAACTGATGTTCGAAGCTGGAATTTTGACTCTGACATTTTTTCTGGCTTGACAAATCTGCAATTTTTCAGCTGGAATTGTGCACTTTTGCTGTTATCCATTATATTTTTATTTTCTTGTACAAATCCAATACTTTTTCGGGTGTTTTCACGTTGCAAAATTTTTTTTAAATTATGGTCTCCATGCATGGGAATTTTTTAAGATTTCTAGAACCTTTTTAATTCATCCTTTTGTCTTTGTTTGAGATTTCTTAAATTCATTGTTTTCATTTTCAATTTTTCTAGTATAGTATGTATATGAATCAAGACATCAATGTAAAAAAACAACAAAAAAGGAAAAGAAATTCTCTATGGTATTTGCTTGGACAAATCTGATATTTTTCAGGTGTTTTCAGGTTGCAGAAATTGTTTCTAATTATCATGTCCTAGAATTTTTCAGATTTCTCTTTTTTTCATTCATCCTTTGGTCTTTGTTGGTGTATAAGGCATTATAAATAATGGTAAAATAGCAGATCTGATGTTCGTCTACAAAATTTGTGAAAAGTACTTTTGTTTTATTCCTGTTATAAGATTTTGTTGACACGAAACGATTCCTAAATAATCCAAATATGAGTAAACACACATTCTTAAAGGAAGGAGGGTTCAAAAAACATGTTAAAAAATGTTAAATGTCTCTTTATTTTGTGCATTTTTGAAATACATAAAAAGAGAGAACAAAAGATAACAAAAAATGAGTTAACATAGTTTCAACGCCTTTCTCCTCGGCGGTGACAAATGAAACATAAAAAACACCATTATGTACACGATTTATGATTGATTGAAAATATAAAATTTTAAAATTACGGTTGGATGCAGCGGTGAGGAACGACTATCTAGAAAAACGAGCAGTATCACTCCCCCCCCTCATCGAATGGTAACAATCGCCACACTGTCCGATACTTGAAGACTTTTGTTAAGTTTATTTTTTTGAAAATTACTCTTGCGTGGGATGTACATTCGTGATACCATTTTACACCTAATTGAGTCGTTTTTGTTCGAATATTTTTTTAATTACTATCTTATAAAATTAACAAACAATCACAGATAACTACGAGTTATAATATCTTTCAAACTACTACAATGACTAGTATTTTGCAAAGGATAATCCTCTCTTTTTTTTTTTTTTTATCCTTTCCGAAATAACATTAACATGATATTTTTAGTTTAAGTTTACTTGTTTAAAGAACACTTTTACATTTGTGTTCTGTTTTTTTTCTTCTAGGAATTTTTTTTTTTATAGATCTACGTTCTATATAAAATCCATTGAATGGTGTTGACTCTAGATCTAACAAATGTGTAATAAAGTTTCTTTTAAATATTATTTTACTACGAATATATACAGCAAATTTAACACTGAAAACTGTACAGATTATTCACACTTTTGATTATATTATTTTGTACAAAACATTTACAATATGCTGTATTTAAAAAAAAAGTTAAACACGGCATAATTGGAGTAACTATTTACAGAGTGGGTGAACACACGATTTTTTTTTTGTTCTTGTTAAAATGTAATATTGTTGTATTGTCTTCCGTTGTGAGTTGCAACTCGATCGTTGAGTTGTATTTAGTCTGCTTGGCTCCCTGCGCTTTTCATCGTGTTGGGTAGCCTGCAGGGTTGCGCAGCTTCTGAATAAAGGCATGACGATTCGCTGCAGGAGCAGCAGTCGCTCTGCTGATAGCTGCCGCACTCGTCCCAGTTCCTCCGCCAGTTCTCAGTCTCGTTATGATCACACTGGCAATCACCTGCAATGGGTTATGACTGAATACAACAAAAACCCCAAAAAATAGAGAAAAAATTAGGTTTTACATTTTGTTGCATTTTCGTTGTGCCTCGCTTGGATTGTCGTGTTTGATTTTTTATCGCAGCAGTGTATGTCGCAGCTGCAGACCCTGTTGATGGGCTGGCCATAGAGGAGCGACGTGCTCTCTTCGTGCGTGTGGTCCGGTGTAGGCTCACGCAGACGGTGGGCAACTGGCTGGCAGTGGTGGCTGTGGTGCGATGAACAGTTGCTGCCACATGTACTACGGCCGCACTCGTGCATACATCGCACCTGCTGAAAATTAAAACAAACTGTAAAGCTTTTTCTTCAAGACTTGATAAAGACGTACAGTATGGGATGTGTGCGCATGTCGGCAGGTGTCATTGTGCCAAGGAGGACACCTCTGAGAGAGTCCATCCCTCGAGGAGCAGCTGCCACATCTTCGGTTCATCGTTGGACTTCCGCATACCTGCACAATTAATTAGAAATGGTTAGTAATGGTTACATAAAAGACTTGATATTTGAGGTTATATATGATATAGAGATTATTAAAAACCGTAGACCATACCAGATTTGAGAATTTAGGTTAGTGATGGTATGAAATGGTTACACACCGGAGTTGAGAGTTTAGGTTAGTGTTGGTATGAGATGGTTACACACCAGAGTTGAGAGTTTAGGTTAGTGATGGTATGAGATGGTTACACACCGGAGTTGAGAGTTTACGTTAGGAACGGTTTGAGATGATTGCACACAAGATATCATAGTAGTTTGAGTTAAATTGTATAGAGATGAACCACCTAAGTAAATTATCGTTCTACCTAGTTATTCAGAAATCATGAGATGTGGTCTAACCATCAGACCGCATCTCAGGATTTCTGAATAATTATCGATTAACGGTCACTAACCACCACACAGTTCTACCATCCTTACTGGACCCCCACAACTGAAGAAGACGAAACTGTATCAAACAAAAGTTTAAATTGTTGAAAGGGAAAGAATTCAATTGTGTAAGATGTTCTCAAATATATTTCTATTTTCTGTACCGAGATTGTTTGTGTCCTTCGTACTCACTTGGTATGTCCGGTGTGCCGATCTGGCATCGCCGACCGGCGGAGGGTGTTCCGGAGGCGGGGGTAGAAACTCGTTCCAGTTGGGAAATCCGTTTTGCATGCAGTCGGGTGTCAGCCTCTGCATCCTCCTCATTTGAGGGTCGTCAACTTTTGAAAAAAGAGAAAAATCATAGGGGTAATTTCCAGACAATAAAGCCGTCGACTTTACCTAGAAATATCGGCCTGAGTTCCTGGGCCATCATGTCCTTCGAGTCTATCGTGTGCGATCGACCGTCTGATTTCTGAGGGAAATAATTTATAGTTAATAAATAAGATAGGTGGAATGTATTATTTAACGTACGTTTTCATCTGTCCGACTTAGAAGAGTGGTCGTGGCGTAAGGAGTCGGCTGTTCTTTTCTGGGGTTGTAGAAAGTGGACAGTGACCTGGCGTCGACTTCGGCGTAATCGGGCCCGACTTCGTGCGGACCGACTTTGCACCCGCTGCTTATTTTGTCCCAGCCCCTGTCGATCCAGAGTGTGTCTTTCCCGTTGCCGTGGAGGAGCGAGAGGTCGTTGCCGCCGCTCACCGTCGGTCCGCCGAGGTGGGTGAGATCTTTGGCCATCTGCCTTTTCCTCAGGTATACGAATGACGTCGCCACCGCACCGAGGACGAGGAGGATGAGACATACGGATGTGACGAAAAGCCACGTGTCGGAGGCCGAATGGCTCGGCTGTGCGTGCGGCCCTTGTTGGGCGGTCGACCAACTCAAAGGCACAACGGGAGAGTACGGACCCAGCCCTACTCGCGTGTACGCCGCGATCCTAGCACCATACTCTCCGTTGGTGCTAATGTTTTGCAATAGGATCGACCTCGTGCTGCTATTAACTGACATCTGGATCGGAATCTTCGTCAAATTACTCCTTACTTGTATCTAAAATTCAATAACAATTATAACTTGTTTTAAATAAATATTTAGATACGACTTACTCGATATCCTAGTAAAATCCCGTTGAAATGTTGAGGGGATGGTGCCGTCCATCTGACTATCGCCGTAGTAGCGTTGATCATATCCATTTGTATATTGACCGGTGCAGCGGATGGGACTAGAATAAGACGAAAAAACTGTAAATATTAACCAAACCCAAGTGTTTATGTCTTTTCCTACCGTCTTCCAAAGTCTGCACAGTTTTGGAGTTGGAAGGCTGTCCCTCGACGCTCTTGAAGAAAGGCACGAGGAAAAACTCGTACTTTGTGAACTTGCGCAGGTTTGAGACGGTGTATTGCGTCGCCCCTGCGTTCATCACCGTGAGCATGTTGTACTTGTGCGAACCGCCCGCGAGCTCCCTGAAACGGACATAGACGCCTTCGAGAAACTCGTCGCTGCCGACGAGCTCCCAGCTGATCTTCACAGCGGTCGAAGCGGTCGGGATGAGGTTCTTGAGCGTTAGGACTTTGGTGCTGAGCCGCATCCTCGCTTCGTCCAGCTGTTGTGGCGGCACCGCCCTCGAATCCTTACTCATCGTCTTGACCAGCTGTGATACCCTGCTCGGCACGGACAGTCCGAAAGGGTTCTCAGCTCGCACTATGAAAATATACCCGGTGTCAGGTTTCAAGTCCCTGACCATGATGTAGTTGGTGGGAATCCTGTGGGCCGCGACTACCCACCCGCTCTGCAAGTCCGGGCTGTAGTATTCGACAGTGTAGCCGATTATGGTGCCGGAGTCTTGAGGAGGGTCCCAGATGACGGTGAGGGAGGACTGGGAGGCGTTGAGTAGTCTCGGGGTGGACGGGGGGCCGGGGTAGGCGCTCGGATCTGGGCTCCGGTGCAAATCCGCCCCTGGGCTATCTTCAACTGATAACGAGCCCGACCAGGAACTCTCTCCGCTTTCCGATACGCCCGTACAGGTATAGAGGCCGGAATCGCTCTGCTCCAGTTCTGTCAATTCATGCGGAAAGAGATTAAATAAAAAGCTGGATAAATTTGGCCAATTGTTATACTTCGAAATTAGAGGATCAACATTTGTACGGTGATATAGCATTTTCCAGTCTAACAGTCTAATGAAACCATATTTCATTAAATGAAACATTTTTTCCAAGAAAATGAAACCTTACTTCAAGCAAATGAAATCCAAAAATTAGGGTGTTTTATAAAAATAGGTATATAGATATATAAATGGGATAGCTACGTAGACAGTCAGATAGGTAGATAGGTAGATAGTTGAGTACATAGATTTGTAAAGATTCCCTTGTTTCCAAATCGAGAAATATTTTAAAAACGTGAAATGTTTCTTTGTGAAATTAACTTCCTAAAATGGTGAGGTGAGTGATGTTTCATTCAGCGAATTTCAGAAAAAAAAGGAAGCCAGGATTTGTGACTTGTAGCTTATTTAATTACAAGCTGTAAAGAAATGTAGTTTAGGGTCGGAGGGGCGGTCGGTGGAGGGGGAGCAATTTTATTTTTAATGGACAATAAAGGAGTTTTTATATCATGCATTTCTCCGAGGGGGAAAAGCCATAAAGTCGAGGGTTTGAGGAGCGGAAGTCGCAATTAAACCGCCTATTTATCCAGACTTCCGCCCCTCCTCAAAGATGCATGCGAACGCGCGGGAAGGGAAGAACCGTTTAGAAAAATCTGCGAAATTTGTTTACGACCCGGTCAAAATTTTATCTCGACCTTTGCAGACTTAATTAAATCCTCGGCGAACCCTTTAAGCCCTTAATTTTCTTAAGCTTATTAATACACTCAGGTCTGGTGAATCGAGCCGTTGAGGGGAGGGGGAATGAATTGGGAAAACCGTTCTGTTATATTTCTGTAATTAGTCTCCCCTTTTGTTCTTTTACTTCAACTTTTTTTTTTGTTTTTAATTAGACGTTCTTCAGTTGTCAGGATCTGTGTTTTTTTGGGAGATTCTTTAGTCCCTGAAAAGGGGAGAGGTGAGAGAGAGACATAGAAACGGCCCGTATTATGATTCAAAATTAAAAACACGGCTTCCCCTCAGAAAATATTTTGTCAAGGTTGACGTTTAGCAATTAAAGAAAGAGAGAGGGAGAGATAGAGAAAAAAAAGGACATCGTGACTCTAATACTTTAATACAGAGTAGAAAAACAGGGGAAACAAGCTTAATAGAGACCAAAAAACAAAACAAATTAACATGAAAAAAACCTACTTACAAAAAGAGGTAAAAGGGATGAAGGAAGAGTGTAATACAGAATAATATTCACACAGACAGATAAATAGAACGAAAAAGGATGACGAAGAAAAAACTTAAAAAAGAGTGATAAATGGACAAACAGATAAATAGAAATACTGACAGAAAATAATATGTAAATCTTCTTTCAAGAGAAATTTTAGTTAGATTTTTTCAGGTTTACGACCTAGTTATTTCTTTGCATCTTTTCCTTTTTTGAGATTATTCCTTAAGTGAAAAAGTATTAGGTAAATCTAAGACATAAAATATAAAACCCAATTAGACTACCCTATTTAGACCTGCAATTTAATTAGAAAACTTTAGATCGTAGCTTTTCAATTAATTGAGGTTTTTAGTTGAGATAAAAAAGTCAGTGTCACGAGCGGGATTCGAACCCACTACCTTCGACTTGATACGCCGCTGCTCTACCGCTTGAGCTGTCGCGGACCTCGATCCAGTCGGACACTAACTTCCCATCTCGACCGCACCTTTTGAATTTTCCCTCCTTTTTGCCATTTTTCAATCCCAACAAAAAACCTTAATTAATCGAAAAATATTAATCTGTCAAGCGGACCACGAAAACTAGTGAATCTATAATTAACTTGTTGAAGTCGTGAGGAGCGGCCAAGAATGATTCAACTGTTTGTCTACGTTTCGACCTTTATTCTAGCCATCTTCAGGACCTGGGTCCAAAAAACATTCTTTGATTAGAAAAAAAAAAAAACACAATACAAATGTAAATATAATTTTTGTACCAACTATTGTATTTTTTCCAATCGACGAATGCTTTTAATATACCCAGGCCCTGAAGATGGCTCGTCGAAAAGTTGAAACGTTTTTGTAAAATACCTCGTTCTTGACCTCTCCTCACGACTTCAACAAATTATGAAACAACAGGTCACTAAGACAAACTCATTTCTATAATTAACTTTCAATTAATTAAGGTTTTTGTTGAGATAAAAAAGTCAATGTCACGCGCGGGATTCGAACCCACAATCTTCGGCTAGATATTAATTGGTCAAGCGGACCACGAAAACCAGTGAATGTATAATTAACTTGTTGAAGTCGTGAGGAACGGCGAAGTATGAGGTAGTTTAGAAAAACATTCAATTTTTTGAGAAGTTCGACCTTTATTCCAGCCATCTTCAGGACCTGGGTTCAAAAGATAATTTTCAAATGGAAAAAAATACAATACATATGTAAATATAAATTTTGTACCAAGTATTGTATTTTTTCCTAGTCAACATATGCGTTATAATTTACTCAGGCACTGAAGATGAGCTGAATAAAGGTTGAAACGTCGGCAAAAAAATGAACGTTTTTTCTCTCCCTTGTTCATGACTTCTCCTCACGACTTCAACAAATTATGAAACATCAGATCAAAAAAGTCAACGTCACGAGCCGGGTTCGAACCCACGACCTTCGGTTTGATACGCCGCTACTCTACCTCTTCGGCTTTGTGATTTCGACCCCCCGGCCACCAACTTCCCATCTCAACACCACCTTTTGAATTTTCCCTCCTTTTCGTTACCAGAAAACAGCAAAGTATTCCTCCTGGCCCGTCAAAAAATTGAATAATTTTCAAATAATTAATCTTTAAGCAAGGTATTGGTTGAGATAAAAAAAGTGGGACTCACGATAGCCCAAGTGGTAGAGTAGCGGCGTATCAAACCGAAGGTCGTGGGTTCGAATCCCGTTCATGACACTGACTTTTTTTGTCTCAACTGAAAACCTTAATTAATTGTAATATATTAATTGGTCGAGCGTACCACGAAAACTAACGAATTTATATTGTAGATAGACACTGCCTTGTAAGCTAAACATGAAATTATTTATTGACTTAAAATTTTTCAGACCTACTGCCATGTCCATTAGATTTGTTTACCCTGAATTTAAAAAAAACGGGTAAGAATTCAAAGTTGGACTGGATTTAGTCTAGTTCCACTTTCGTCTTGTTATAATTTAAATAGACTTTGACTTTTTCGCTCTGGCAAATCGGACCGCGGAGGGCGACAGGATTTCCGGCTCGGTTATGCAAATGGGACGACTTAGAGAACCGACCGGGAGGTAAGGCGGCACCCGGGAAATAATAACCGTCGGTTTTGGTTTTCAAACCCTCGACAGACACCCCTATGCATATTTATACAGGGTGTTTAACATGCGATGTCGCTCTCCCGGGATTTGAATATTCTCCTTTCCCTGAAACGGCTCCAGGGTGAGTCCCTACTTTGAAATTGAGTGAAAATTTAGCCCAGGATAGAATTGAATAAACGTCTTATTTGGGTGGGAACTGTACGGCCTTACTCTTGCACTTTTGCAAGGAGAATCGACAATAGAGATCGATTTTTTCTGAGTGGTATGACACTCCCGGACAAACACCCGTCTATTGATGGAGCTGCTGCTTCTAAATAACTGTAGGTTGGAGTAAATTTTAGCCCATTTATTTTGGCCGAGATAGTTGAGATTTTTAGCCTAGTCTTTTTCCCTTTCTAGAAAATTATGCGATCATAGAAAAAGTAACTGCATTGCTGGAATTAAATGGACACAAACTCCTTGTTATTGAAAATTTCTTTGGTTCTTCTGCCCAAGGAAAGGAGGAAAGGGAGAAAAATGCCCGCCGATCCTTAAAAACCAATTCTTCCGATAGCGAAAAGGGCATATTTCGTAAAAGTCGATAGATTTGTCACCGAGAAGGATTAGCCGCCGGCTTAAAGGGCCGTTAACGCCGAGACTGAGACGTATCTCCCTATTAGCCGTTCCCGGAATTGGATAACTTATTTCCTTAAGAGACTCTTCTAATGGGTCATTCGAGACTGGTTGTTGTCCCCCGGATTAAAGGATTCCGAGGGGGGGGTTTATATTCACCTTGATGGATGGGCCGTTTCCCCGGGTCCACGTGTCCCGCTCGGTCGTTTCCGATCCGTTCCGACTCGCGCGGGATAAAAGTTCGTCCTTCCGTCTCGGCTCCTCGTCAATTAAACGACCCAATTACGCTGAGGAAATATTTGATTTCAATTAGCCCTACTGAAATTGCGCCTCTTAAGTTTTACCACCCTTTGTTTAATTAATGATTAACGCTGTTGTTGTAATTAACAGTAATCATAGGGTAAACATGAAAATTCCCGAAAATTTTAGACGCCTTTCTAACACAACATAAGGGATAGTCGCGTAGTTTTTTTTTATTTCGACGCATACTATCTGTAATTATTATTACACAGCCTGTCCTTTTTTTTATGACCCAGCTGAATTTCTTTGGAACCAATGACGATCTAAAAAAAAAAGTTTTTTGAGGAGTTTCAAATTTTAACCTCGTTTTTGAGTACAATTATACATGGTACCTCAGGCCCAGTTCGACTTCAAAATATCAAATACGACCCGACACATCCTGACACAACGTTTTAAAGAATAATTGTTCAGAAACCGTGAGACGCGGTCGGGAAAAAAAAAACTTTTCCTTTATCGTGCCAACGTTTCGGTCTTTATTGAGACGATCTTCAGTGCCTGGGATTTACAAACATTGTTTACATTTAGCAATTGTCGTATATAACAAATGTCTTAAAAAAACAACAACAAGTGCTTGAACCAAAGACCAACACTTCCGCAAGACTGGGAAGTCGTGCGGGTTTAGCCTATTTTACAAATGCGAATGCCACTTTTGTACAGTGCATTTTTTAATTACAAATTTCTTTTCGTATGACTTAATATGTCAAGCAGTTATATATGTATATATACTATATAGATATGCCATGTAGTTCGGCCGGAAAAGGCGAATTTCGACGGACCCAATCGTTACCAATAGTTATGGCTGTTAGAACAAAACCGGCTTGACAGTGTAGTTCCAGATGATCGTACAGTTGCGTAATTATTGTCGACCCGTTGAAAAAGCAAGCATATGCGGATTCTCCATCTTTATTGTATCAATTGACCAAATAAAAACAAAAATATTTCAATTTGCTATTTATTAACATTGTATCAAGGCAAACGTGTGAGCAGTAGGAGCGAAACTGTGCGGACCGAAAGGGTGAAAAAAGATCGAAACATGTAGGAAAACATCACATTGTGACTTCTCGTCATGGAAAAATTGCACAATCGAACAGCCAAAAATTGCTGCTGTACTGGAATCGTAGTATGATGGCTTCTTACCTGTGACATTCTTAGACCAGTTCGTTCTGGCCAGGATAATTTCGTTTTTATAATAACAAGTAAAATAATAAAATAAAAGAAACATAAAAAAGCGTATAATTGTCTAACTAATAATAAAAATAAGAGTAAATAAGCAAAGTAAAAATAAACACAATATTATGTTGCAAAATTGAAACAAGCAGCCATTTTGGCAATTCGCAGTTTTCAATTTACATTAATTTGCTAGAAATAATTGCCGATTGATTTATTTCTGAAAAGTTTACACCAAACGTTGATACTAGGAACTGCCTGATGATGACAAGGGTTTGAAATTGTCAATTTTCCTCTTCCCACGTTGGAAAATTCAAACGGTTTAGTTTGCCATTAGAACGGAAATCGTGAAATGCGGTCTGGCGTGATGTAGGTTTCAGAAGAAACATTTTCTTTATCGTGTCAACGTTTCGGTCTTTTATTGAGATCATCTTCAGAGCCTGGGATTTACAAACATTGTTTAAATTTAACAAATACATGTAGGATGCGGAAAAAAGTGAATTTATACAATGAAATTAATTTTATATTCAATTAAAATATTTCTACTCTCTCAATATAATTGAGTGAATATAATTTTTGAAATCCGATTGCTCCATGGTTTCGGGAGTAAAAAATCCTGTAAAATTTCAGGATGTATATGGTCGTATTTGAAATTTTGAAATTGAACTGTCCTCGAGGTATTCTGTAAAATTTTTCTCCAAAAAATAGGTAAACATTTGAAACTAGATTAAAAAATATTAAACAAGTTCTTTTTTTTTATATAGCGTCATTGGTTCGAGAGAAGCCGGACCATCTAAAAAGAACACCCTGTATAATGACGAACATAAATTATTGAAACGTGTAAACTATCCAATGTAGGCTATTTAATTTATCAATTTTTTTAAAATATTTATTTTGAACATTGCAAAATCACTTAAAAACTCGATTTCAACAACAGGTTAAAAGAAAGATAATGTAAATGAAAAGCTGACGAATCCCGCCTTTGACGCAGATTTTTCATTTCGAAAAAAAAATCGTGTATAATTAATTGAGGATTTATATTTAAATAGAAGCTGATAAAATAATTTAAAAAATTTAGTACAAAACAATAAATGCAAAAAACATGCTTCAAACAAAGATCAACACTTCCGGAAGACTGGCAAGTTTCAAATTAACAAATACGTGCAGGATGTGAAAAAAAATAAATTTATATAATGCAAAATATACATTACAGGTTAAACAATATTTGTAATCCCAGGCTCTGAAGATGATCTAAATAAAGGTCGAAACGTTGGCACGACAAAGAAAATGTTTTTTCTGACACCTACATCACACCAGACAGCATTTCACGATTTCTGAATAATCAAAAAACCAATTATTGATTAAATTAAAAACCTAATTTTGATTAAAAAAAGAAAAGGAAAAAAGTAAAAGTTAATATTGTTGAAATAGGCTAAACCCGCATGACTTCCAAGTGTTGCGGAAGTGTTGGTTTTTTTTCATTAATTTTTTGCAGATACAAACCAGAATCAGTGCTACGTTTATAAATTACTTATTTAATGAAAAAAGTTTCTTATATAAAAGAGCAACTAAACATTAGAACAGGCATAGAAGGATGTTTGTTGAGGTATAAAAAATAAATTTCTTATTTCATCATACCCGCGATAAGCTCTTCCGAAATTCTAACGAATTTTTCCAAAATAGTTTTCCTAAATAAATATTGTCGATAAAAAAAAAGATGTTTATTTGTTGTATTAAATTAAGAAGTTGTTGGTCTGATGATATAAAGTTGAAATGTGTTATAACAAAGGAAGAAATTATTCACCCTGTGAAAACTGATTTTAAACAGGCCGATAAAGTTCGCCGCATGCGTGATATGCTTGGGGGGGGGGCGGAGGAGAAATCTAATGAATACGTTATGCAAAAGTTTTCACGGTAAAATGTGCACCCGACTGTTGTGAATTGGCGGAACAGAGGAATCGGCTCTCGGCCTTTACCTATTTTACGAAGTGTTTTTCAAATTGGGCTTCCAAGATTTACAGTCCGGTTGTAAATGACGGTTTTACAAAGTCGTCAAAGCGAGTTGAAGGGGCCTCACGAGGCGAGAGGCCTTATGGGCGGTTAACTACAAGTTTATTACCCCGTAAAAGGCCTGGAAAAGGTGGAGGAGGCGAGGGAAAAGGCGCTTGAATAAAAAATAGAAAAGACCTAAAGTCGACGTGGCCCACGTGTTTCGGGGGTTGGGTTTATCGAACCCGTTCTCAAACGGTTTACAACGAACTAAACGTATAGTTAGGTTTTTACTGCCTATATCATGTTTCTCCGGAGTTCACGTTATACGTCGAAGCAGAAGCTACGCTGATAATATAAATATAATCTTGATACAATATATGCAACTATAATAATGAATTATCCCAAACCACTCCTAGCCATAAATATATGTAATAGCTAATGTTAAATTAGAATATTTGGTCCTGGAAACAAGTACTCAAAACCCATGGAAAAAACAGCAGTATCTTCCAAGCTGAGATTCAAGCAATAGAAAGGTGTACCCAACTCCAACCTAAGTAAAGGGTACAAAAACAAGGATTTAGCTATCATGTCAGATAGCCAAGTCATCAAAGTACAAACCTCATATATCATTAGTTCAAGGATGGTGCTGAACTGCCAAACCAGGTACGCAG
>CM077110.1:13480815-13494157 GCA_039619505.1 Cimex hemipterus | reverse complement strand
GGGAGTAGAAGGCAACGAGAAAGCGGACACCCTTGCAAGCCAAGGAGTTGCTACACCGCTGACACGACCTGAACCCTTCTGTGGCATAGGCCACATTATTAACGAGTATCTCAGCCAGAAGGACAAAAAGTCTAAGTCTAAATATTCAGAACCCATGGGAAAATACAGCAGTATCTTCCAAGCTAAGATTCATGCAATCGAAAGAAGTACCCAACTCAAGATAAGTAAAGGGTACAAAACCAAGGATATAGGTATCATGTCAGATAGTCAAGCAGTCATCAAAGCATTAAGCTGAATTATCATTAGTTCAAGGATGGTGCTGAACTGCAAAACCAGGTACGCAGAATGAAATCTGCCTCTGCTGGGTCCAGGACACATGGGAGTAGAAGGCAACGAGAAAGCGGACACCTTTGCAAGATTAGGAGCTGCTACACCGCTGCCATGACCTGAACCCTTCTGTGGCATAGGAACCCACACTATTAACGAGTTTCTCAGACAGAAGGACAAAGAGAAAATGAGGTAACTATGAAATTTACACACCAATTTCGGAAGGAAAGAAATTACAGAATGTGTCAAAGGAAGCAGGACCAAACTGGGAATCCTCAAAGGATTCTTAACAGGACACTGCAAGTTAAACGGACAACAAGACGATTGTAATAATTCAAAATGGCACATACAGATTCTGCAGAGAAGACACACCAACACATCTACTAATAATCTGCGGAGCTATACTAGTCCGCAGGAAATATTTTGGGATGTATAATGTGACCATAGAAGAGCTTCAACCATTGAAACCGGTCCTTGTCAAAGACAAAGTTTCTTGATGAAATAGGACTCACCGGTGTTAGGCAGAGTACGGGGTATACAATAGCTCTTAAAAGGCGCAGTATATTATACCCTGAAACTATATCTACATCTACATGTTAAACTATCAGAAAGACCTTGACTTTTCCTTTCTAGAAAAAAAGGGAAAATTAGTGGGCATTATATCTCATACTTTGGCTACACTGTAGACGACACTGATCAAAATGCCCGTTTGTAAGTAAGTCGGTACTTGGGATTAAGATTCAACGTTTAAAGTTACAGTCGGTCTCAACACGGCCTTCTGGATCAATATTGGTCAATTATGTATCTCTATTGTTATCTAGACCTCTTAGCTAATCTTTAGGTTTTTTTGTCAGATCGCAAAACTTTGTTAAGAGAACCCATGCAAACGGTTCAAACCTTGGTTTTTGCCCTACCAGAAAAAAGGAGAGAATCAGTGGGCTCTCATACTTTGGTTACACTGTGGGCAACGCTGGTAGTTTAAATTCAGGGCTTCCAGGTTTAAGGAAAAGGAGAAAAACCTTCGACTTCAACAAGAAATCTTTATACAGAAGATAAAAGATCGAAGCGATCTTTTAGGACTGTTTAGGGCCGAGTCTCAATTAGGGCTGAACTCTAGTCGCTGGTACTTGACCATAATTTTACGAATTAAAGGTTGAACCTTTTGAGGTCGCCCCCCCCCTTCGGTTCATCGGCGCTGTTTAAAACAATTATCTCCTGCCGGCCATTTCCCAGTTTTGATCCAGATAGCGGAAATTTCTCTATTCAGCCGGCGTGTTAAATCGAATTACGTGCCCCGGCCGATGACCGGGAAAAAGGCTAAATTCACGACTGGAAATAAGTAAGGGGGCAAGGGGTAAGAAGATTAGAAAGGGTGCAAGGCAATGCAAGTTAAACAGGCGCGTAAATACTGGGTGAAGCTCGCAAATTAAAGTTAATTTCGCCACGGCCCACGGCACAACCGGCTAATGCATTACACAGATAACGGCCTTATTTATTAAAAAAGCTACGTTTCAAGAGCTTAGACGATTTTTCTCTAATGTCACTTTCCATTATTTTACTTCTGACTAGTCTACTGTCTTTTTCTTTTTTAGTTAAGTAGAATGTATATAAAGTGAAGGGGGCAGCCCATTCCAACGTTGTTTTGCCTTTAGACTGACTCCCAAAAAGAGGGGGGAAATTGCTCTCTATGTCGGTTTAATCTAACCTCCGCATTAAAAAAAAGAAGAATTTTGCACGAATTGCATGAATCATAAAGCTTACCGTCGATCTGAAGGGTGCCGTTTTGAAAAAAGACAATTCTTCTATTTGGGGCTATTTGTACACCGTCCTTGTACCACTTGACTCTCGGCTGTGGATCTCCAGAGGCCTGGCACGGCAGGACGGCCACGGACCCTACGGGCAGGGTCTGGTTGACGGGCCCTACCTCGATGATCGGAGGAGGCACGTCACCCACGGACCTCACCTGAAATTTTTTAAAATTAAACACAATTATCGCATATTTCACGAAATTCCACTCACCTGGAGGAAAGCCCGGGTTGTCGCGGATCCTGCGACGCTGAGAGCCGAGCAGACAAAGAAGCCCGAGTCCTCCCTCAGGACGCCGTGGATGCTCAGTTTGCCCGTCTGGCTCACGGCGAGACGACCGTACGAGTTCCCAGGGAACATAAGCACCTGGCTGCCTTCTTTAGTCCAGAAGACGGACGGCCTAGGGTTTCCCTCGGCGAGACAGTCGAAATCCGCCAGGCCGTTCAGCGAGACCGTCCTGTCCTGCGGCTTCACAACAAAGCTCGGGGCAGCTTTGAAAAAAAAATCATATTACTCCACTTTAACATGCGTATATTTTGGGGATGGATGGGTTTTGCGATTTTGTATCCCGAGGAGTGCGCATAATATAGGTTAGGTTAAATAGACGGAGAGTAAATTTAATGTCTAGTGGTAGGGTAAGACTAGTTAGGGTTAGTGTTAGAAACTGGTGGCTAAGAAGGACTAATTTTAGAGTTAGGGACTGGTGGTTCAGCAGGATAGGAAGGACAAGGTTTAGAGTTACAGATTGATGGTTAGGTCAGTTTAGGTTATGTAAGACTTGGGTTTTGGTTAGGGACTGGAGGTTAAGTAGGTTAGGAAGAGTAAGGTTTAGCGTTAGAGATTGATGGTTAAGCCAGGTTATATAAGACTTGGGTTTTGTTTAGGGACTAGTGGTTAGGTTAGGAGATTGGGAATCGAGACGAATTGAAAAATCACTCTAGCACTCTTCATCGTATTGGAAAGGTACTTGAAAACTGAATTTGGCTTGAATGAAGTCGCACGAAAAAGCTATTCCGACAATAAAGGTTTTTCCACGAAGAGGATAAAATGTGGGAGTTAGAAGTTGGTAAAAAGATGGAGAAATTGCTTACAGTGTACGGTCAAAGCGGCTTTGGCCGTGATGGAACCGACGATGTTCGACGCCTCGCAGATGTAAACGCCTTCGTCTTCCGGCTGTACCCTCTCGATCCTCAGGTTCTTCTCGTCGGTGATCCTCACCCTGCCCACGGGCATCTTTCCGTCGTCCCTCCTCCAGAATATCTTCGGTGTCGGATCGCCGCTCACTTTGCAATCCAGCTCCACGCTCGTATCCGCGACGACTGTCACGTCGGACGGCTCTTTCGAAAAGAACGGTTTAACTGGAGGCACAAAATGAAAAATTAACGGTTGAAAATAATAAAAGATTCGATTGAAAATACCGTGGACAGTCAAGGGTACGGCTTGGGTCTCTTTCTGTCCGACGATGTTCTGCGCTACGCACTGGTACCTGCCTTCATCGCTCGGTTTGACCTCTCTTATCATTAAATTTCCCCCATCAACTACCCTCAACCTGTCACAATATAAAAAACAATATATTACACACCAGTCACAAATTAACTAGACTCGGGCGAGTCGGGGAAACAAATGAACATTCCCCGGAGGGATTGGTCGGAATTAGTTAGTCTTTCGAATTCGGAGTGGGACTTACCTGTCAGAACTTTCGAAATCGATGTTCTGGCCGTCTTTTCTCCAGAGGAGGCTCGGCTCCGGGATGCCCTTGGGAGGGCCACATTCCAACAGTGCTGTCTCGCCCGCTGCCACTCTCGTCCCGACGGGAACGGACCGGAAGTCGTCTCGCAGGACTGAAACAAAAGACGATAAATGTTTTCATTTAAGTATTTAAAATTGTAAAACAACAATCTAGGCAAAGCGCAATAAGTCGAATAGAACATGACAACCAGTGTATGTTATGCGTTATAATATACTGTACAGTATATATTTTGTAAGTCATAAGCATCATGGGAGAAGGTCATGTGGCCCACTTTTGACGTCGACGAAGATGATCGGTATTGGGAGGAAAGTTGTCGTATGTGTGGGAATGTAGGTTAGAACGGAAGGTTTTAAAGCAGGGCCTTTTTGTAAAAGAAAACTATCAGTGGTCCAATGATTGCACCTTGAGGAACACCACTGAGTGGTCGAGAGGAAGAACGACCAGTATTGGAATCTATTGGAAAGGAAGGGATCATATAGCCCTAAGAAGAACTGAGTTTAATAAATGGGGGATAGATTGTTGAGAATTTGATTTAAAATAGAACCAATGAGTTGAAAATTCAAGAAATGGTAGGACCCTGCAAAGTAGATAGAACTAAAGGAAAGGTCAAGTGGCCACTGTTTCTTTTGAGATCCACGAGGATTATTGGGATTAGAAGAAAAGTTGTCGTACGCAAAGTTTAGAGTGGGATTGTAGGTTAGAGAGGAAGGCATTAAAGCAGGATCTTTTTGAAAAAGAAAAATAACAGTGGCTCAATGATTGCCCCTTGAGGAACACCACTGACGGTCGAGAGGACGAATACCTCTATTGGGGCCTGTAAGAAAGGATTCATAGTGCTTGAAAAAGGACTAAACTTAAAGATGTTAATGAGAGTTTAATTTGAAATAGAATGAAGGCGTTAAAAATTCAAGTGGCACCGTGCAAAGTCCAAATGCGGAAGAAACGGACCCTTAGAATTTTAAATATTATCCCATGGGATTTGTTCCAGCCTCGATTGTGGTTCCAGGCGCCGTTCACCCTAGGGAAAAAAGGCTCGTATATCCATTTTTCATAAAGGCCGATACGGAATAGAATTTATCGTTTCTCTCTCTCTCTGGGCCGGGCCGGGGGATAAATGCGGTCATTTTATACCGCGGAAATAGGTCGCGATACGCTATTGGTAAACTGTACAAAAAAAAAGAAAGGTCTCGCTTTAAAGGGTTGGTTACCAACGGGAGAGAAATCGAGGTTAGACGGCCCGTGAAAGGGAGACAAATCCAGAGAGACGGCGTCTAACAGATGTTGCGGCCTGAGGAAGAATAAGGAGGCGGAGGGTGTGAAACAATCAGTATAAGAGATCCTGGGTATCCGATAAACAATATGGGGGAAAGGTTTATTTACCTCCACTTGTTGTTCCCAGAGGGGGAAAAAAGAAAGTCCTTTTCACAGGGAACAGCAATGTTTTACATAGCTTATTAAATACATAAATCCTTTTTATAAATATTTAAACAGAGAGGAAAATAATTTTATTGCAGAATTTATGATAATAACTCATATTTTTCCATATTTCAAAAGGACGAAGGTTATCATGGTTTTGGGATCTTTCTAGATTTAAAAAAGGCTTTTAACTCCGTCTATCATCAATTTTTATTTAATGGGAATTATTGAGGTTCCACTTAAGTTTATTGACTTTATTTAGTGAGTAGAACTCAGATAATAAAAGTAGGAACAGTATCTATGGCGTCTCTCAAGGTACGGTTTTAGGTCTACTATTTTTTCTTTTATATATTAACGATCTTTTAAAATTGTAAATATCTGATAAAGTTTTTAGTGATGCTGATGATACCTTGATTTTTTTTGAAAGGGTAATTGATAATTTGATTATGATTTTAGAATTGTTAAAGCATGGTTATGTTCTATTAACTTTTAAATAATGATAAAAGATTAGTTTAAAAGAGTTTTAAATTTTTTTCCCGTACGTGTATCGATTCATTTAACTGTAACAGTTCCCACCCCCCATAATAACTACAAATAATACTAAATATGTAGGAGTTATATTAGACTCTAGGCTGAATTTCAAGTTACAGATCGATTATTTGGTTATGGGATTGAGAAAACACATTCAAAAAATTCTGTGTATTAAGAAAGATCCAAAAATTTTAATCACTTTAAAAAAAGATAATTCCTATTCTCAGTAATTTGTTTTGCAATGATACGGATTTCGAGCTCTTTAGCTCATCATCAGTTCGAAGGACTCTACAACCACGTCTCTCGACATGAATTGCAAAAGCGAACCAGCTGATGACCCCCACAAACGCGGCGTTCTAACGATCAGCTGGTTTTTTTAATGGCGCTCAATTTGAACGTGCGAAACGCGGAAATTATAGCACAAATAAATATTATAATAGTAAATAATTAATATTATTAATTATTATAAAATGATAACAATTAAAATAATTAATTAGTTCAATTATTTGGAAGCGTTATAACCTCCGCGTTTCGCACATTCAAATTGAGCGCCATTAAAAAATCAGCTGATCATTGAAACGTCGCGTTGGTGGGGGTATCAGCTGGTTCACGTTTGCAATCCATATCGAGATACGTGGCTGTAGAAGTCCTTCAACTGATGATGAGCTAAAGGGCTCGAAATCCGACTATCTTTTTAAAAGGATTGAACACTACACTCACTCCATCATTTTTCATTTGTATAAGTTTAAAATTATTAAAATAAGTTTATTGTGGTATGGTATAATTTGCTATGTTATTGTTACATACATTAATTGCATAACTCAAAATTCTCTTTTGAGAACTATTCTTTCTAAACCTTTTAAATTATCTGTACGACAGGTTCTAAAATTGAAATTATTGTTTTTAAAATGTTCTTGTGCGTATGCCTTTAAAAATGATCTTTTTGCCGAATCAAACAATGTGAATCAAACGAGCCAATAAGTAGCGACTAATATTTTTATATCCAAAGTAACAATATTAATTTTTACATTCAATAGTTTCGTAGTCCGCTTTACCAACTCATATGTTTCAATCAATTAAAGTGTTTAGTTGAGATTAAAAAAAAGCCGGTGTCATGAGCGGGATTCGAACCCACGACCTTCGGCTCAAAACGTTGCTGCTCTACCACTTCAGTTATCGTGAACTCGAGCTCCCCATCTCAACCTCACATTTTGAAAAATGGCAAAAAGGAGGGAAAATTCAAAAGTTGGGCGTATTTAGCAATTTTTAGAGCAGCGGCGTATTTAGCCGAATGTCGTAGGTTCGAATCCCGCCCGTGACTCTGACATTTTTACCCCAACTAAAAACCTTAATTAATCGAAACTAATTTTTACTTCAACTTTTCATTAAATTCTGTATTTAAGTTTCTTTACAATCGTAAAATTAATTTGAACAAATTTAATTCTTATTATGATTTTAGAAAATTTAAATTTATAATTTGAACTTTTTTTTTGTGGTACATTTGGCATCGTACGGCAATTATGGCATTCTTTAATTTTCATTTTATGTGTCGCGATTAATTGTAAATCCCAGGACCTGAAGATGATCTCAATAAAGCTCGAAACGTTGGCACGACAAAGAAAACGTTGTGTCAGACCGTATCTCACGATATCTGAATAATTTTCCATTTTATTTTCATTCGAATTTATTGCATTTTATTTTATTTTTGTTTTCTCTCTTCATTATTTTTATTTTCTTTGATTTGTTTGGTCATATATCTTCTCATTCCTTTTCATTTATTTCATAGTTCACTGTATTCAGGCGAAAATGTGCAGATCGGTTAAATGACTTACTTTTACTTATGGTTTTATTATTTTATCCCTAAATTTTTATTTATGTGTTTATGTTTTTTTTCTTATTGTATTACTGTACTTTTAGAAAATAAATTTATTAGATAAAAAAACAACAACTCAACCTGGTAATAAAGTTAAATTGACTATATAATTTACATCACTCAATGTCTGTAATAAAATAATGAAAGTAATCATTATTTAAGCTCATTTAAAAAACATGATGATTATTCCGAGATGTTTTAGTTTTAATGCGGTAGAATTATTTATGCGACAAAGGACATGGCCTTTAGCTCTTCATGCAGTATGCGTTAGTTTAAGGGCCGTGAACCGGTCGCAGCCAATTTCACGGTCCGCGGGGTTTCGCTCGGCTCCGAGGCCGCACAGAAGGCGTGGCGTCGCGTCCGCAACTCGGCCAACAAAAACCTACACCGGCAGGTAATCATTTCGCCCATTGCGGCTCCAGGGGAACCCCGATTGAACGGAAAGGAGCTAATCGAAACCGGAGGATTCCCCCCCCACCCCGGGTTATTTCAGTCGCAATCCGAAGATTCAATTCCCTCTCTTATTACATCCAATTTCCAAAAGCAATGCAAACTAACCGGCGTGGATAATTTGTTTTAACCCCCCCCCAAATCCCGTCACCCCGGCCATTGTTTATAAACAACATTTTCGACGGAAAGTTCCTAAACCTTGCTTTACCACATTTATTATATCGATTGGTTCACTTTATAAACGTGAGTTTTCCTCGTACGACTTCCCTGTAAGATGTTTTCTTTTTTTGATAGGATTACCAGTCGCTCTTTGTGACATTTATTCGTGGGATCCATAGTTCATACACTGACAGGGAAAAATTCCACTCACTTGTAATATAACTTGATATGTATATATTTTTATACATTAATCAAAGTTTCTTTGAACGTTTAAAAATTGGAATCTTTGTTTAAAAAATTTAAAAACAGTAAATTACCAAGGAAAATCGCCGAATATAATTAATTTTAATTAGATTTTCAATTAACATTTCTAAATCGTCAACAAAAACATTTCCTCCTCTTGCCTTCATTACATCTCGAAGAAGCCTTAGTATACTTTCTACCAGTCTGGAGATGTCTCTTTGCTTGAGGTTAGCCCATTCTTCACGAAGTGTCATTTCAAGATCGGGGAGGGTATCGGGAAGTGATGGACGTGCTCTTATTCGTCTTTTGAGGTTATCCCAGGTTCGATGGGGTTCAACTCTGCAGAACAAGGTGGCCACCCTAAGACCCTGATGTTATGCTGTATTATGAGAGCAGCATGTGTACAAGCATTATCTTGCAGTTGAATATATTATGGCTGGAGCATAGGCTAGGCATGATGTTTCAAAATTTCATCCACATAGCGAGTGGCCGTTTTAGTGTCTAGGGGTTTTGTGAGAAGGACCGGTGTTGTGTGGAGAAGCCGTGACACGGATCGAGGCCGTGATCGTGTGCGTGTCGCCGTTGGTGGTGGTCTGTGACCATGAGTAAACTGTTGGCTGAGGTCCGAGCGCAGTGAGTTGGTTGACTCCTCAGAGGCTGAAGTACTGCGGTGTAGCAATAGCTGAGAGCGGCGCTTGGCGTTTACGGCTGGACTATTTAGAAGGCAGGATCAGGCTAATGCTCCGAGTACTTGTTTGTACTTGCAACGGTGTTCCTTTAGTGATGGCTCGTATCCGTTGTTATCCGTTAGTGATGAGTGAGAACTCGTCCTGTGGATGAGTCTGCTTACGTTGTCCATTAGTGATGAGTGAGACCTCGTCGCATGGACGAGTCTGATTCTAGCGAGGCAGTGCCTCTGCTTATATAGGGAAGGGTTCTACAGATTGTAGTGGCATCTAGCGGTAGCTTCAAGCGGCCACTACAGCTGTCAAAGATCCACACTGAACTTCCCGTCCACAGCAGCACTGAGGTACTTTTGGAAAGGTTGGCTCTGGGAAATTTACAGGTATCGAACGTTTCGTACCTTGCAATTTTTCCTTCTCCACACTCTTCCACGCCTATGCGAAAATTGTAGAGCAGATCTACACTCATCTGTAAAAGGTACATTGCTTCCCGTAACTAGGTCGTCCTGAAAAGGACAATGATGATTGCTAACTCTGACGAACTCCTTCTTTTGTGGTGAAACCCGCGGAGGTGGGTATTTTATAGAGAAAGATTGATCAGTCGCATCTGTCCGAAGAGTGCCATGCCTCGGCCACTTACAGGAAGCGAGTAGGCATGGACTCTGATGTAAAGATGATATTCGGGCGAACGGTGGGACCTTTTGTCTGTTTCTTGAGAGAGAATATCGAGTACCCCTGACAAAACTCCTGTTGGTAGGCTTAACCACGTAGAATGTGGTTAAGGCGCTGGGCCCAAGAAATCTCATCCACGTCAATTTCTCATTTCATGTTCTTTCATTGTTTCCTGTGACCCGCTCCCAACCCTTGTCTACTAAGGGGGTGTCCGGGCGCAAAATAATGGTGTAGGCCTACCTCTCTAAAGCACAAGCTGAACTCTTGTCGGCTTAGAGTGGGGATGGGGCGGCGGGTTCCTTATCAGACGTACACGAGGGTTAGGGTCTTTTCTGCATAGACGGGGGAGGGTGCCATCTATACCACGTGGTAACAGAAATGTTCCAAGGTGCAGTTCCTGTTACAATGTAAATGGACACGTAGTTGGCTGAGATGAGACTCCTAGCGGGTACTTTGAGAAGGGGCTGTCTTCTATATGTGACCTTCGCACGAAACTTGCATATGACCAACGTTATACATCCAGGCTTACGGGATACGGCGTTGAGGACACTCCTGCAAAGTCCCTTGAATGCGTGAGTAGTGGCGGATGGGAAAGGGGTAGTGAATCCGTTGCTTTTACTCGAGTACTCATTATCAACAAGACAAGAAGATCTTTAACGTACGCACCTAGCCTATTCGGCCTTATCGGACGGAATTTATTCGATTCTCAGAATGAGAGCAGACCTCCACATAAGACAGAATGGAGTTACTGCCGCAGCGTTGGCGAAGAGGCAGGGTCAGCCCCGTCGGGCCGAGACAACCTCGCTCTCTGCCTGTCCATTCTGAGTGGTCAGGTCGGCATTAATAATCGAACCCTATGTCGCGGGCAAAGGGCTACCTGAGCCGACATACCTCAGCGTGGGCTCCCGAACACTCTGCAGATAGAGAGGCCACTCTACCTCCCAGAGCAGTGGGGCTTTCTCAGCGTAGTTTCTAACTTTCCACCATTTGTATTTTCCCTAATTTTTTGCCATTTTTCAAATGTCGTGTAATCTATTTGATCCTCGGCGACAAATGAAATGGCCACCGAGAGCTTTCAGAGAAATATACTTTATTTTAACTTATTCACTAGTTTTCGTGGTCCGCTTGGCCAATTGATATGTTAAATTAATTAAGGTTTTTAATTGAGTTAGAAAGGTTAGTGACACGAGCGGGACGTTAGTGCCCGAGTGGATCGAGGTCAGGATGGCTTAAGTGGAAGAGCAACGGCGTATCTAGCCGAACGTCGTGGGTTCGAATCCCCCTGGTAACACTGACTTTTTCTCAACTAAAAATCTTAATTATTTGTGTTTTATAGTGCAATTGGTGGTTTCTCCTCAATTTTGTTTTCGATAAAGGCAAGTTAATATTTTTCAATTGATAACTAACCGGGCTTAGATGTTAGGGTAACGCAATTTTTTTTGTCTTTTTTCCTTAAATATTCATCATCAGGAAAAAACGGGTTAAATAAACTTTAACGACCAACAACCAGGAAAATTTAAGCCACGAGCAAATGGGTTACCGTATGGATTTGTCTCCCATCTCCGATAGATTATAGATGAACAAGCCGTGTTTTGCATCCGATTAACGCCGTAATCCCGACAGTGCGGCTTTACGGCCGTGACGGCGCACTGCATTAAATTGACAAATTTGTTAATACGTCCAAAGGACTTCGCCCTAGGTGCCGTTCGTCATAATTATTCACGTGTATATGCTTTAATTAAAATGTAAATCCCTCTCGGAGCCCGGCGGTTTTAATTAAGTCACTACTTTTTTCCCCCGGCTCGGTCCCGCTTTTTGCCCCACTATTTCACTAGTTTCCCATCGTGCTGCGTTTAAGCAAGAAACGCCCAATCGCGACGATGATGCCGTTATAAATTTCGGCGGCCCCCCCCTTTTTTTCCCTTGGCCCCATTCCAGTTCTCCTCCACCGAACTAAAATACAAAAAATCTCTATGAGAATTAAACGGAGTTTGAACGGAAAATTTATTGCAAAGAGAAAAACGGAGCATAAAAAGAAGCCGATGTTGTCCAATGATGGTTCAACCACAACAAAACGATTTTACCCGTCAAATTACTACGATCGACTCAATTTTCCTTCACTTACAAGAGTAAAGCTTTTAAAATAAACTTAAAATAAACAGTAAGGCTGTTAGAACTAAACCGGCGTGACGTTGTAGGCAAATCATGATACACTTGCGTAATTATTGTCGACCCGTTGAAAAACCAACCATATGCGGACCCTCCATCAATTGACCAAATAAAAACAAAAATATTTAAATTTGCTATTTATTAACAGTGTATAGACATAAGGCAAACGTGTGACCAGTGGGAGCGACACTGTGCGGACCGAAAGGGTGAAAAAAGATCGAAACATATGGGAAAACATCATATTGTGACTTCTCGTCATGGAAAAATTACACAATCGAACAGCCAAAGATTGCTGCTGTACTTGAAGTGTAGTACGATGGCTTCTTACCGGTGACATTCTTAGACCAGTTCGTTCTGCCAAGGATATTTTCGTTTTTATAATAACAAGTAAAATAATAAAATAAAAGAAACATAAAAAAGTGTATAATTGTCTGACTAATAATAAAAATAGGTGTAAATAAGTAAAGTAAAAATAAACACAATATTATGTTGCAAAATTGAAACAAGCAGCCATTTTGGCAATACACCGTTTTTAATTAACATTTATTTGCTAGAAATAAAAGCCAATTTATTGATTTCCGAGATGTCCACACTAAACGTTGATACTGTGAACAGCATGATGATGACAAGAGCACGAGATTCTCAAATTTTCCTCTCCCCACGTAAAATAACTACGTAAAAAAATATTTCTCATTGTATAAATTCACTTTTTTCCACATCCTAGTTGTATTTTGTTAAATCTAAACAACGTTTGTAAATCCCAGTCCATGAAGATGATCTCAATAAAGCACGAAACGTTGGCAAGATAAAGAAAATGGTTTTCTGAAACCTACATCACATCTGTCCGCATCTCATGATATCTGAATAATCAAAACCAATTATTATTGATTAAAAAACTAAGTTTGATTTAAAAAAAAATTAAACTTTAATATTGTTGAAATACGCTAAACCCGCATGAGTTCCAAGTGTTGCGGAAGTGTTGGCCTTTATTTCAATCACTTGTTTTTTTTTAAGTTCATCTTCAGCGCTGATTCGGCACTTTCAACAAGAATGGCACAATTACACATAAGAGAAACACTTAGAGCTCTGAAGATGATCTCAATAAAAGCCGAAACGGTCACTAACCACCACACTTCTTTAGTAATTATACAAAAATCGTGAGATACAATCTGGTGTGACGTACATTTTAGAAAACATTTTCTTTATCGTGCCAATCTTTCGAGCTTTATTGAGATCATCTTCAGAGCTCAAAGTGTTTGCCTT